>OX639993.1:100566650-100639296 GCA_951828415.1 Anomoia purmunda | reverse complement strand
CTCGTGAACAACAGAAGCAGAGTAATCGTCAAGCCGCCATCCAAGGATGACCCGAGTTGCTTCAACTAGTTAGAATGGCGGTTGTCACGTCTGAGTCATATGAGCGTGGCCAAAAATCCCAATTTGAATAAGCCTTACTACTATATACCGCGTCTTGAAGCCGACCAACACATCAATAAAATTGAAATCCGCTTTCGACGCATCATGGTGAACCACAACGCATGAGTCGATCAACGATATACAAACTGCAATGCGAGCTTGTAAGTCTTCTGATTCAAATTCGGCTTAACCGTTTCGCTCTTACTGGAGACGTATAGGCAGGCTTTGGTGAGTACCATATCCGTTTCAAATACATTTTATGGAGAGTTCACCGCTTGAAAGCATTCGAATTGAATAGAGTAACGTACGGAATGGCAAAAGCACCATACCTCGCTGTAAAAAGTATACAGTACCTTGCCGAACAACATGCAGCACAGTTCGAAGTTGGTGCAAATATTGGTACGCCATCATTTTATGTAGTCGATTTGCTCTCTGAGTTATTACGGATAAAAAACGAATTAACAAATATTCTAAAACTTGGCGGACTTGACATACATAGCTAAATGATATTCCAACCATTAAAAACTGAGAGGCGAAGGTCAAAGATTTAAATATCGACACGACCGTAACGAGTACTCTGAGCTTCAAGTGGGATCAAACTCATGATTTTTATTTTCTTTTGAACTCGGGTAAAATCTCAAAGGGGGAGTAAAGAAAATATCTATCCTACTAATTACATCTTCGCTTTTCGATCCACTTTGTCTCGTGGAACCAATCATCACCTCTGTTAAACCTCTTCTTCAGGTTGCTGACTCTGGACTGAGATGAATCTGTGGCTTAACTTCACCGCCGGTTTATCGGAGCTCTCACTAAAAATTCGACGGTGTTGTCTAACACCCCCTCCAGATAGTAATGGAATATTCGCGTTAATCTACTTATGGTCATAAACCATTATCAAAGTGCGCTAGCCACTACAAATTTTTATCTTTGGGCAGATTCGCAGATGTACTTTACAGGCTGAAGCAGTATTTGTTTATTTTTTTATTCGTCTAAAACAGTGGTTTTTTACCGACTAGTTGCAATATAACCAATCACTGAGACTATTGATTAAACTAAATACAATATCATCAATTAGCTAAGATATTGTTGATTCCACATGCCAATGTCGCGAATACGCCGTGCCCCCCTATTATTTAACACTCGGCTTTTACATAATGATGGTAAGCAAACCTCAAATAAAATGTCCCTTTTCGAACAAACGGGTAAACGGTGAAACAAGAAAGCGGGTACTTCCACTTTACTTTTGAAATTCGAAGCTATCGGACGTCTGCCCAATCCACCAAGGTATACACATATATATATACTTTCAACTTTCCAAATATATTTGAATTATAGTAGTAAAAAAAATTCTGAACACAAGATTTCCTCATTCACTCACTCAGACGACAGATAAAATTTTAGATCGCGTGAAATTCATTTAATACACGTACAAAAGGAGCATTGCGCGCATACTCACTCTCATAATTTTCACAATAGAACCTCAAGTTACGCAAATTACCCCGAGGAATGTTGGAGTTTATGCGTCCTAAGAGAAAAGAGCAATCGCAACGCTACCATTAATAATACTAAAAGCAAAAGCTGGGTAGAGTATAGATCATCTCGTTTCCAAGCTAGTTATGAGATTTTTGTGGAATAGCCTCCAAATAAATGTAGCATGCTTCAAAGTAGGACGAACAAAAGACGAGTATAATAATCTAGTAGTATAGCGATCAGAAAATTTTACAGAGTTCAGCCACACGAAACTCAAGACAGACAAAGGTTTAGAGATCACATGACTAACATGAATATTAAAAAAAAAAATTAGAATTAAAAATAATACCAAGATCTTTGGCCGCATTGAAAATCTCTAGCAGTGACTCCGCGATAAAGCACTTTTTAATATTTAAAGGAAGACGTGATTTAATAGAACAAATATTATGATTATCAATAACCACCTGAAGCATAATAGGCATCACCTTCGTTTTTGATCATCGAAAATATTTTCAAGTCATCCGCATATAGCAGAAAATTAGTGAAAAAACATGAGCCCTAAAATAATTCCCTGGGGAGGTCCAGATGAGCAACGCATCTGATGATATGCCATCTATTGAGACAACACAACTTCTGTTAGTTAAATAGGATTTAATCGACTCCAAAAAAACATGGAAACCAGGATATTCTAACTTATAAAGTAGAATGTAGTCAACCTGGAATACAGCAGAAAAATATTTAATACAATATTCACAAAATAAAGCTAAATTGGATACAGTATAGCGATTGGAAATGAAGCCATGTTGGGTTGGTAGAATTAAACTTCTGGTTATGATATATATTTTTTCTTTGACTATAGTTTCAAAAGCTTTCGATACCGATCCACTTGAACAGGTGGACAGAAAACCATTAGCGTCCATTTTCGTAGACGATTAAAGCTTGAAAATACCTGTTACCATGTTATCAAGTGACAGTGTTAACGACCCAAAGCTGGAAGTAGTAAGTTAACGACCCAAAGCTGGAAGTAGAACAATGTTTTGTATGGAAATAATATCTGATTATTCTACAAATGTTTGAAAGAGCATTGCATGCGTAAGGCGTTTTTGGGTCATTTACGAACGAAGGTAGTTCTTTAATCGACGTAAATGGCTTAATGACCTCTCGAAAGAAACAGCTAAAGCTGGCACCGGCAGGGTTTTTAGTATTTGAAGTTGAAAACGAAGATAATTTGAATTTTAATAATGCTGATACGTTTCCTCAAGCAGTATATTTTCTAAAGATTCTAAAGCATCAAGATGTGTAAATTATGAAAAGGTAAAGCAATAATTATAACCAGGGCAACAAGTTTCTAATCCAAATAAAACATAGAATGAAAATAAAATCAATCGAGCCCAAATGAGTGTTTCATAATTACATGAAAAAGCGGTCCCAACAAGTTATATTTGATTATGCTTGAATAAAATATGCATATATTAAGACAACAGAACAATTTGCTTTCAGTGTTAATTTGACTTTTGCACATTACCTTTTTATCTTCTTTCCAATTCTTTTGAGGGAATGTCAAGTACTTCAAAATAGTCTTTGCGGAATCAATCTCTTAATGATAATCGAACTAATCTCTTAATGATAATCTAACTTCAGGAGTTGGGCAATCAGTGCGCTCCAGGCGTCCTGGCATTTTCTTTATTCTGGGCTCAGAACAACTTGAAATTCCGAAGTTTGTAGCAAAATCACTACCCTCTTCGAAAACTCGTTCGAATTGTGCATCAGAAGGAAGTCCTTGAATGGTTTGAACCAAAAGTCGTGTTGCTTGTTTTGCACCCGTGGCGGTGCATAGAGGATTCTAAAGAGCTCGAGCTAGCATTTAAATACTCAAATGTATAAACAACGGTGTATCAAATTTGTTCAATTTCTCCAAATATCTTCGAACCAAGAACTTTCTTTCAGGTGCAATAGCACCTGTTTCGTCGATGATTGTTTTCAATGTTTCTATGATTCTAGCAAACTGCTGCTGGTACAGAACTACACCACCCCGTTAGTGCAAGATAGAAGAACGATGTTGGCCTTATTTTTTATATGACATTTGAAGACGATGCAAAGAAAATCACATATTCCGGGAACTGTTCTTGCTACTTCTTGCAAAGCTATATCAGCAGAGTGATTTGTGCAATGAACATGTATGTAAACCTTTTAGTTGTTCATTTTTTTAGTAACCTTTGAACACGTTTTTCGGACATGTTTCTAGCCTCATGCAAAAATTTTCCTCGGAGTTTCGGCAACGAAACATCAACAAACTGAAAATGGCCCATTATCCGAAATATCGGTTGTACCATGTGTGAGCATCCCCTGTCCGGTGCACAATGTACTATTATTCCGTAGAATTATTTCCTTTTCCGATTTTTTTCTAATAATTTTTTATATTTTAAAATATTTATTATTTTGTTTATATTGTAATCTTTTAGGTAACACCGTGGCACGAAACGAAAATAAATTTTAATGTTATGTATATGTAACTGGGCATCAGTGACGGAACTGCTATTCAAATTATTTTAAGATGCTACAGTTGTTGATGCTGACTTGTTTGCGAGGATTGATTCCTCTACTTGATTCACTCGAATGAAGAATATTTGAATGCAGCAGTGGCTAGATTCTATAAAGTAAACGTGATTATTCAATCAGCAGGTATGCGTTCGTCCGACCATATTTTGCAATTGAGCAGATGCAAGTTAACACATGAGTCCCCTCGCCAACTCGATGCCGCGGAATAGACGCTGGCTCAGCGGTTCTGGAAATTTCGCTACGCCAGTCAGCCAGCGCGAGAACTGTCCGCGTCAGCGTTTTCCCCACGCCGGACGAATTGCATACTTACCTGCATGCACTACAACAACAAACGGCATACTGACCGGCATGCGCTACAACAACAACTCTGTCATGGAAATTGTACCAAGCATAGGGGCAGGTAGATAAGTAGAAAATAATTTAAGTTCAGTTTTAATCAACTCGTGAAATAAACAACAGCGCATAGCGCTTAACAAACTTCGGTTGTTTTTTATACTCGTAAGCACATAGTGCTTAAATAATAATTTGCATGCACAAGCCCTAGCCGCCGCACTTGAATAGCTCTGCTGGCAGCCCGTAAGCACCAACTGCTTTATTGTTTTTAGCCGCGCTATAGCCGTTCGAGTTTCGTCCTGGTCGGGTAACGGTACTTCGACTCCGTATTTATTGAGTGGAGGTACGGGTTCATTATCTCCGATGTTTTCCGCGCCACTACCATTAAGCAGCAAGAGGAAGTGCTCCCTTTACAGTTTGAGCATACTCTGGATGTCGGTCACCAAGTCGTCGTTTTTATTGTTACAGGACCTGTCTTGAAACCGTCAGCAGGCCGCCGGATCTTCCGATAAAATTTGCGAGCGTTTTTCCTATCGGCTAGCATTTCAAGCTCCTCGCACTCGTGCATCTCAGCCTCTCTCTTCTTTATCTTTCCCGAACAGTTCGCGTTGCGTCCGATCGAAAATGTGGCCTCATGCGCGCAGATATCTGCATGTTGAACATTGCTCTCAGAGAGCTGGAGCGCAAGTTGAGTGATTAAATGGTCGGCTATCTGTTGTGGGTGCAGAATCTTGGCGGCGACAAGATAATAATCCGAGTCGATGTTAGTTCCACGACTGGTGCCCACATCTAAGACACTGGAAGCATGCCTTCCCCTGTCCGATCCTCTTCATTCCTTGCTCCGTCCATCGCATCTCTTGGATGGCGTTGGCGTCAGCCTTTGCCGTTATGAGGCCATCCCCCAGCCGTCCAGAGGAACCTTCCCAATCAAAGGTTGGGACATTTCGTGGTCGCCATCAGAATAGGCGGCTCTCATCCGAGGTTTTTTGTTTAAATCAGATTCTGGCGCCCAATCCCGGCGCACAATTAGAGTTGCGTATTTTAAGAGATGCGTGTTTTTCTTCTAGTGCTACGCCCATTTTCTTGATTTTCTCAAAAACACCGTCCACATGGTTATTATCCGATTACGCCCATTTACAATTACAACCTACCTAGGCTGGAGGGAAATGTGTATGCCAAGTATCGTTGGGATATCCCAATATTTGATCTATTTCTTTTTTCATTCTGAAAATTTTGGTTTATATATATGTGTCTATATTTATTTCGATTGCTTTATGTTGCTACAAACAACCGTTATGAGAACAAGCTTATAACAAAAAAGATGATTTCGAAGAAAAGATGATTTCTACAAAAATATAAAATAAGTAAAAAAAATTTCCATTTAAAAAGTATTAAACTCAATTCAGTACTTTGAAAGGCACATTATGATGTGGCATTGTGCATATACACAGTTTTATGTAGTAGTAATCCTACTTATATTTATTATAAATGAGAGAGTTTGTGTGTTTGGAGTCTGTGAAAATGTCGTTTCCTTTTCAGACCAAAACAGCTGTACAGAATTGTAAAAAGTTTCGCTCACAAATAGCCGACCAGTTACGTTATAACAAAGACAATATTACATAGAGAGTTCTCACCTGTTAAAAAAGTTATAGACAATTAAATGCCATTCAGTTTAACGTTATGAATTCGAATGTAAGAGAAAAGGAAGTAAATAATCTTATCAAAGGCAGAACCTTTTAATTAATTTTAGTATTGTTTTTTTAATTTTTATTATCTGAAAAACAATCTACCCCTATTTCATAATTGCCGGTTACGGTTGGTTGCTGTAACTTGTTTGTGATTAGCAACTGCGCAATAAGCCATTCAGATTTAATGAAACTTAATAAATTGCTAGAAATGCATAACGAATAAAACGATGTTGACATTACGAAGTATCATTTCATTTATTAAGCTATCTTAAACCTACTCGATTTGAATCCCATGCTATATATTCCTTTAACTTAATAAGGTAATTTTATTTAGTTGGCAACCCAATTCAAGGTATTTTCAGAATAAAGCATTCTTTAAACTTCTTCGTATAAGTCTTATGTTTTAATATTTGTTTCAACAAATTATAACTTTAATTGATTTTTTAAACCCTCTCCAAAAAGAGTTTTCATGTTATTTAATATAACTAATTTGACTTTTATATAGATGGACACCTTTTTAAAACTATCGTGTAATAGCCATTTTTTATATTTGTCATCATTGTTTTGTTTAAATGAATTTAACCCTTTTAATAGGTGCAACTCTATAAAAAACTTAGTTCCATTGTAACAAATATAACAATGACTTAATTATGAAAATATACCTTATATTTACCCAGCTTGTACGCCAAAAATGTTCCAAATTTTATACAAATACAAATGTAGAGATTGCAACCGGTTAACAGAATTTAAATTCAACTAAATTGATAAGATTAATGAAGCTTTACAATAGTGTTTTCAACTGGCAGAGGTTTAAGGAAACTTAGTCTCGAAAAAGCTGTGACGGGTTGCGAACTATTTGAAAATTACATAACATTAGGATATTTCAGGATATGTACATTGAAGTTTCTGTAAGCCTTTTTTACAGAACTCGACAGATATCGACTTATGGTACAGGCTAAATTAATTGCTAATAAAAGACACAGAATGGGATGTTGCTTAGTTCGTTAGTCAGAGAGAACTGCTTTCGTATTTTTCATTTCAGTTGGTCAGAACCACACATTTACTTAGTACTAAATTTAAACCACAGATTATTCAAGCATGTTGTGATGTGTACATCAAGAATAATTCACTAATTAGGAATATAAATGCATTAAGACATGTACACATATGATTATTTTCCGTTCGATACTTTCAAAAGTTCATATTCAAAATAAATATTGAATAAAGGACTTAAAAAATATGAATATTTGTGCGCTGTGCGCGAGCATTCTGGCTACGTTGAACGATGTCACATATTCAGCATCTTCAAATATACAATATATAACAAGCTCAACTTGTGAATTGTTCTTCCGGTTTTAGTTTTGACCTTGTCCACTCTTATTTTTCCATCTTAGCCTGGAGTTGCTGCCACTATTCTGCCTGCCATCCCATGTTGCGGCTCGATCAACGTTACCATAGCCTCTGCCTGAGAGCGCACAACAGTTTCGATCGTTTTAAATACTTTAACTTGGTGTCTTGTTCATCGGATAAGATGAGCGCCGATTGCAGATGTCCTGGAGTTAGTGCCTCTCCATCGTTTGATACTGTCAAGAGTGCGTTGCCGACGACCCATATAAAGTGGTGCTTAGCGCTTTTCACTGCTGCCTCCTATAGCCCGCCGAAGTGGTCTTGGAGGTATGAAGATAAAACCTCTCCACGAATCACTTCAGCTCCATTTGGATATTTGTCGCTTAAATGAACCAATGAACGTTTGCCTGGAATGGATTTTCTCTTCGTAACATCAGTTGGCAGTTTCTGTCGGTCACGGCAATCGTGATTTGGCGGCACATTTTAGTTATGTCAGCAGTCACCGATTCGAAATCGAAGCAGTATTGAGACTAAATCCTCTTGGATTTTTGGTCCAACCATAAGTGCGTTGTTTCTCACAAAACTCCAGATGTAGTTCGGCAAGATGCATCAAAAACAGCACGTAGTTTGGTTGTAATGCTTTCAGGCCTTAATACGCACTGATGGGGAATGAAATAATGGAGTATGTTGGGTATCCTGTTCTCAATGGCAAACATGTGGCGCAGGCTTAGATAACTTGTGCTCTAGAGAAAATAAACGTCTTTGGACAGTTTCAAACGATTGATCCAAACATGAAGGATCTTTTTGAAATGGAAGAGAAACTTCAAAGCCGACATCGTTTTAATAAGTTCTGGCTTATCTTCGAGCTCCCAAAATTTTTGAAGAAGGAAAGAAGTTTCATACTCTGCAGAATTTGCAGAAGCACGCAAAAGTGCTGTTGAGCTTTTCTTAAGTTTATTGAACGATCATCAATAATTTTTGACGATATTTTAATTTGTTACTTGTTAATTTTAGGGGAGCGCAAATCACAAAATACCTATTTTTACCGAAACTTACGGATTGAGTATTGCCTGCTCGAATTTAGTTGCAATGCCGATTTCTCGATCACAAGTAACAAATTCTTTATTCTTCTCTTCTACTTGGACCTAATACTTAATATTTAGTTTACAGTATTTTTGTATGTTTGTACTTAAAATTAGCGTGAGGTAAATCCATACTCGCAACGAGATTTCTTTCCACTTTATTATCTGCTTCGACATTTATATTTACCAGAAATTATCCACCCTAGCAACGTCTTTTGAATAACAGGACAATTTGATCCTATAACTAGACAATTTGATAATATAACAGCTAACTTTATAGTTTCTGGAATACTCCAGTCATTTGCGGATATCATACTATCAGGTTGGTAGGAGGAAATGGACCGCATGATCCAGAAGTCAGACCTTCTGTCTTTATATTTTCTGGAATATTCCAATCATTCGCGGATGTCATACTATCAGGTTGGTAGGAGGAAATGGACCGCATGATCCAGATCTTAGGCCTTCTGCGACTTTTAATAAAAAGGATCAGCTAACTTTATATTTTCTGGAATATTCCATTCATTTGCAGATATCATACTACCAGGTTGGTAGGAGAAAATGGACCGCATGATCCAGAAACCAGACGAAGAGGAATGTGAATTAATACGTGAACAAATTGTAGCAGACAGTTTTTGTTTTACTGCCTGGTTTGTTTTCTCTATTTTCTATGAATTTGTAACTTTTGAGCTAGGTCCTCAGTAATTAAATTGAGCTAAGAACCGAAATTCCAAAGCGGTCGAACCGAAAAGTATTCCTCGGAATTGCCTTTAATTTTTCAATCGCGGTGGCCAATATGATTTGGTCTTCACTAGCCGATGAATAATTTGCAAAGGTCTGAGGTATTGTTGACTGACTATTATGTTGATTATTTTTATTTATAGGTTGAATTCGTGTCGAACCATATTGATGTTAAAGTATCTATATGATGCTTTTTGTTGCATACACGGCATTTGCTCGCGCTATACCTAGATACCGTTCGACATTTTTTTAAACAATTTATGCAGAGAGGGATATTTTTGATAAACTCAAGTCTTTGAGGAATTGATAAAACAGTAAACGAAGTTCAGTTTTGTAGAGAATGGCCGTTCGAACACCAAAATCTGCATTTCGTATCTTGTGCATTAACATATTCACTGCAAACATACGAAGATTTGGCGCCTTTTTTACTGCCAGCATGGTAGTTGGGCTTATTAGCTTGTTGTATGGATGTAGATGCTTCGTCAACGGTTATATGCTGGAACCGTTTGTTAAGGATTGTTTCGCAATACGACCACAATGGAAGTTGATTATAGTTTAGTTGCTCTTCCCATTTATGCTTAGTCACAGTGTCAACCTTTGAAATCACCAAATAAATTTAAATGGCATTAGCAATGTGTTTATCGTCGCCGACTGACAAGAGTGAATCATAAATAGCTGATACAGTATCAATCATTGACCGTAGCGACGACACACTAGGCTTTTTCATATTTGTGCAATTCAAAAGGCTTTGATATACAACTTTTTTAAGCTGGCAAATGCTTTGGCATAATTACCTTCACTTCTTTGAAATGCCTTTACTGCTCCTAGCGCTTTATCGGTCCGACAGAAGAGATTAAATGATTGAATTTTTCATTTTCGTTAAATTTGGATCGTTGTCCACTAACCTTTCGAAATGGCTTGTGAAGTTTCATATTCGCTATACTTTCCGCCAAATTTAGGTAAAATCATTTGCATACAATAGAAGTTTCCAGAGGGTTAGGCGGGCCGGGATTTTCCAAGATTGATAGCAACAATATTTTGGTTGTTACAAAAGCATTTTCTTATTATATTGACTCTCCCTCATTCGAACATATAATATCTAATTAATCTAGAATAGAAATCGGATGTACGCTGTAAGAATTGAAAATGTTTAACCTGCATGTTATCTCAGTGGGATTTAATGAAACGGCCTGCTCTTTAACTGCTTTCTTCACGCGTAAGACTTTTAATAAATTAATTCTTTTCTTAATGGCTCTAATGTATCCATAGGATTTTCGTTACCAGGTGACTTCTATCTATAGTTTTTGCCTGCCATTTTTTGTCTTAGCTTGCGAGTTAGTAACCTCGGAGGGTATGATTGATTCGCAGTTCGAACTTATTAACAGTGATACTCTCATTGAACATCTGTAGTCATGCTGTTGCCGACAATGTACAGAGCGATGTAATGCACGCCCGCGAGTGCCCAAGAGAAAAATGTTATACATATGTCCATATGTATATCTATATATATAAAAGAAAGTCGTGTTAGTTACACCACTTATAACTCAAGAACGGCTGAACCGATTTGGCAAATTTTGGAAAAATGGTAAATTTGATTTTTTTTCTTCGCCCTTCATATATTTTGCTTTTGCTTTTTTGTATGAAAACTAAAATTTACATGTACTCTGGCGGCGAAAGGTAATATCGATGTAAATTGTAGTGACATCTAGCGGAGAAGGGCAATATCCATGTAATTGGTGTGAATTGCCAATATTAACATGTATTTTGTTTACTTTTACGAATTTTGTTGGGTGAAAAATTGATAGTTAGAAATTTTGAAGTTTACCGGTTTTTGTGTTTGTTTCGAGTGTCTATAAATATTGTGCCGATATTATTATCATTAAAATGCCGCGTCCAAGACGATCAAATCTTCCCCGAAAAAGCCGTAATGCAACTAGGATGCAAAACGTTGCGAATGAAAGGACTGAAGAAGTACAAGAAATTGCACGTGAAGAGCGCCGCTTTAGTATGGCTCGACTTCGTGCTTCTCAATCACAAGAGCAAAGCGAGGCAGTCCGTGCAAAGGCTCGGTTGGCTATGAGAAATCATCGAGCAAACCTAAGAGATCAACATCTTGATAATTTTCGACGCACAAGGAGAAATTTATCAAGTACTGATTTGAATCGAGCAGCGTTTCGATATGATTGCAGCACTGATTACTGCTTGCATACTAGCGTTCGCATTGGGCCAATGGATGTGGTTTGCGAGTATTGAAGTTTTCCGGAGAAACGCCAAGATTGTGCTGCCTTAATGGGAAAGTGAAATTGCCATTATTGACTCCCCCACCTGAGCCATTGCACTCATTGCTACTACATAATTCAGAATGAGGTCATTAGTACACTACATTCGTTCAAATCTATTGACTGTGCAACAAATGCAGATGATGCCACCAACTATCCAATTGAATTTTTAAACTCCTTGGATGTGCCTGGCTTACCACCGCATAATTTACGACTAAAGGTGAACTGTAAACTGTGCAACGGAACGCGTTTGGTGGTAAGTAAATTGGTGAACAATGTGATTTACGCGACGATACTCAAAGGAAAATTTGAAGGTGAGGAAGTTCTCATTCCGAGGATCCCGATGATCCCAACCGACATGCCGTTTGAGTTTAAACGACTTCAATTTCCGATCCGTCTTGCATTCGCCATGACCATTAACAAATCACAAGGCCAATCCTTGAAAGTTTGTGGTCGAAATATAGAAAATCCATGTTTTTCCCATGGTCAATTATATGCGGCATATTCAAGGGTCGGAAGACCAGCTGCGTTATTTGTTCTTGCACATAGTAATAAAACTAAAAATATCGTCTATCACAAGGTGCTTCACTGAAGAGTGCAGCCTATGCACTAAAATACATGGCCAATAAAGAATCATTACAATAATTGATTTTTGGTACTTACTTATATTTATTATCCTAATAAAAAATTTAAGCTCTTAAAATCAAGAATCTGCTCATTTATTGCTTCTAAGGCGGAGCAATGTTCGCCGGGTCAGCTAGTATTCTATATAACTTTCGCCTACACTAGAACTTAAGACCCGATTTTCATTTGTTTTGCCGAGTTATGGTTCATATATATTGGAAATATGTACATATATATGTATGTATATGTATAAAATGTGGACGTATACATAAATCCTTGATAAATATGTATACAAATTCCACAGTAAATGCGATTAATGGAAAAGGTTTGAATTTTAAACATTTCCTAGTGATCTCGGCTATTAACTTATGCCGGCTGTTATAAGAACAACCATTTATATTAAACCATACTATTGAAGAACATACTTCATTTTCCGAGCTAGTCTCCATGACCATATGTATAATTTCCACGTAATTCCACCATATCCAACTTGTATCACCGCCCTAATGCTGGATAATGATGCTCATTCTTAATCCAACGATGATCATCACCAGTTTATGATGTTCTTTAAATAACTTCTTGTATAGAAAAGAACGATAACACTTGCCCAGTAAAACTAACGAACGAAAAGCAAATTCGTCTGATACTCATCCAATCAATTCAGATCCTGCTCGGGCGCCATTCAGTTTCTGTAAGCTTTTTTACAGAATTCGAATTAATTTATCGACTCATAGCAGACTAAATTAATGCTGATAAAAGACACAGAATGATAAAAGAAACGTTTATTAGTCAGAGAGAACTGCTCTTGTATTTTTCATTTCAGTTTGTCAGAACCACACATTTTCTTAGTACTAAATTTAAATAATAGATTATTCCAACATATTGTAATGTGTACATCAAGAATAATTAAGTAATTATGTATGTATATAAATGCATTTGTACACATATGACTATTTTCCGATCGATATTTTCAATAAGTTCATATGCTTCTAATTTAATTCAGTAATGTAATGATATGAAACCAAATTATTGAAAAGAGAAATTAAAAATATAAACATTTTGGTGCTGTGCACCAACATATATCTTAATATATATAAATTACGTGTCACGTTGTTTGTCCTCTATGGAGTCCTAAACTACTTAACCGATTTCAATGAAATTTTGTTGACATTTAGTGTTTGATTCAACTTAGAAGATAGGATAGTTTGTTTTGTGTGTTTGAAGTGGTGTTGGCACCTAGCTACAAAAATAAGGAAATTAAGTAATCAATTGAAATAAAATTTTACAATATGGGCAGAGCAGGCAGAGCAGAGCAGAGCAGAGAGGCACGACGCAAACGTGTTGAAGGAGCTCATCAGTCGGCAGAAGAAATCGTAACAAGAAATGCAGCTTAAAGAATAAGGACAGCAATGCATCGTGCACGAGAATCTCGAGTACAGCATGCCGAACGTCTGCGACAGACTATTACGAGAACAAGAGCAGCACGAGAACGAAACATAGCTACAGCACTAGTACAAGAACGACAGAGGCAGCAGACCAGCCGCTCATTAACACGTGCATCATTTGTTCGTCTTGCTTTCGAATATGCACCAGATAATAACTACCATGCACATTCTAAAATTGGTATCGGTCCAATGGATAAAGTATGTCAATATTGTCAGGCAATGAAATTTCGGAATGAGGTGCGTGTGGTGCGCATCAGGAAAAGTTGTGCTGTCACCTCTACCCACTCCGCCGGAACCTTAATTATCCCTTCTTGCTGGCGAGTAATACGATTCAAAATTATTTTTGCGTAAGATACGCAAATTTAATTCTTCAATGCCTGATGATGATCCAAAATTTCTTCAAATTTATTTTATGGGCAATTGTGAAGAGCTCAGTGCCAGCATAATTTCATTGAACAAGCAGAGGAAAGAGCAATTGTGATATTGCTGGAAATTTTTTTAGAAGATCAGAATCAACTAATTCGATTGATTAAATGAGTTTCGCCAAGATTGCAAAATGACAACTATTAAATCGTTATAAAAGCAGACAGAGTACCATTAGGTGAGCATGCTGGCAGATTCAACGCTCCAACTGTTGATGAGGTTGTCGTTATTATGGTTGGTCATCCAGTTGACAAAAGAGCTATAAAAATTACACAGCAAGACAACACTGTCAGTACGATTTCGAATCTACGAGTACACCGTTCATACGACGTACTGCAATATCCATTAATATTTTGGCAAGGAAAGGATGAATATCACCTTTATATCAAACAATTTAATCCAAATACAGGTAAATTTGAAAATTAACTATTTACTTTCTTACTGTATGTACGAATTTTAATTTCTTAATCCTATTTTTTTTGTAGGTGCTGAAGGAGATAAAAAAGTTAGTTCAATGAACTACTACACACACCGACTGATGGTTAGACTAAATCAGAATAACTATATCCTTCGATATCGTAGCTATTCCATCAATACATTGCTCATATGTATGCTAAGGTTGATAGCGAACGATTGCGATTCATTCGATACAACCTGGCTCAATTACGATCGGAAAAATATATTCACTTACGAGATGCTGTTGATGGAAATATTGAAGGAAATTTTAACTCCAATGACGTCGGTAATGCTTTAATTTTACCTTCAAGCTACATCGGTAGTCCACGGAACATGCAGGAATACATACAACATGCAATGACTTACGTACGTCATTACGGCCGACCACATTTGTTCATTACATTCACATGTAATCCGAATTGGAAAGAGATACAAACTTTACTATTACCAGGACAACAAGCAATTCATCGTCATGATATAACTGCACGTGTGTTCAAACAAAAATTGATTTTATTGTTAAATATTCAGTTTTTGGTATCACACGTTGTTGGCTGTATTCGATTGAGTGGTAAAAGCGAGGCTTGCCTCATGCCCACATTTTAATTTGGCTTGAAGATAAAATCCGTCAAGAAAAAATCGATCAAATAATTTCAGCCGAAATTCCAGACCCATCAATTGCTCAAGAATTGTTCGATATTGTTACCAAACACATTGGCCACGGGCCGTGCGGTGCTTTCAACATGACGTCACCATCCATGGAAAATGAAAAATGCAAGAAAAATTTCCGAAAGCCACATACGAATGACACTATCACGGCTATTGACGGTTATCCAACGTATCGCCGCAGAAATATTGAGAATGGTGGCCACATATTCACAAAGCGATTGCCGAATTTTTCAAATCAAGTAGAATTTGACAATCAGTGAATCAGTAAAAAATTATGAGGCTGTCGAGCTTGTCGAGCTTTGCAGTTCTGTAAAATCAATTAAATACATTTGTAAATATGTAAATAAAAGCAGTGATTTGGCCATATTTGAAATACAAAATATAAATAAAAATGACGTAATACAACGATACCAAATGGGTAGATACATTAGCAGCAACGAAGCTATTTGGCATATTCTTAGCTTTCCCATACACGAAAGAGACCTAGACACTAACTAACTGAATTTTTTACATTGTGTAAAAAATCTGATAGTTTTGGCCAATTCGCTAAGACATTGATATATAGTGATGTTCCACGTTATTTCACATGGAACAAATCCGGTAAAAAATGGGAGCCACGAAAACAAGGAAACCCATATCCTTATAGGCATATTCAAAGCTAAAACATTGGGGCGGCTTTACACGGTCCATCCAAAGCAACGTGAGTGCTTCTATTTACGTTTGTTAGTGGGGAATGTTCCCGGACCAACGTCTTTTGAATTTTTGCGAACAGTTAATGGCCGAGTATTCAATACATACCAAGATACATGTCGTGAACTGCATTTGCTAGAAGACGATAACCATTGGGACTTAACGCTTGCTGATGCTGCGTTAACATCAACGCCCAATAACATTCGTCAGCTGTTTGCAATTATTTTGACGACATGTTATCCATCGCAAGCACAAACTTTGTGGAAAAAATATAAAAATTGTATGACAGAAGATATATTGCACCGAATTAGGCAAACAGATAATTACCAAAATATTGATTATACGCCAGAGATGTATAATGAAGCGTTAGTTATTATGGTATGCCTTCACCTCATCGCCCAGCCACCGACTTAATCAACACCGATTTACAACGAGAAAAAAAATATGACCATGGTATTTTAGCATCAATTATAGTGAACAGTGAGCCATTACTGACAGACAAACAAAAAATTACTTATGATCGGATTTTGCTGACTGTTGCTGCTGAGCAAGGCGGTTTTTTTTCTTAGACGCACCAGGTGGAACCGGTAAGACATTTTTAATATCGTTGATTCTTGCCAAAATACGGTCACAACGGAAAATCGCATTGGCAGTTGCATCGTCAGGCACTGCGGCTACTTTGCTAGATGGTGGGCGAACGGCACATTCAACATTCAAGCTGCTTTGGACATTCATAATAAACCAAACGCAATATGTAACATAAAAAAGAATAGTGGAATAGCTGCAGTGTTGCGGAAGAGTTCAATCATAATTTAGGATGAGTGCACAATGGCTCACAAATATTCACTCGAAGCATTACATAGAACTATGCAAGATTTAAACGGCAATGATAAAATTTCCTTTGGTGCTATCTTACTGTTGTCTGGTGATTTCCGACAGACCTTACCGGTTATACCTCGCTCTACTTTCGCGGATGATATTAATGCATGTTTAAAACGATAATTCTTATGGCGAAGTGTTGAAACACTTTGATTGACTATAAATATGCGCGTACAATTGCAAAATGATCCATCAGCACAAATATTTTCTGAACAATTGCTAGATATTGGGAATGGTAAAATAGAACTGCAACCTATTACGCAATGCATTAAATTACCAAACAATTTCTGCACTGGTCTTCCGGGAAAAATAAATTGATTCAGAGTATTTTTCCGGATATACAGAGTAATTATTTGAATCATAACTGGCTCAGTGATAGGGCTATTTTGGCAGACAAAAATGTTGATGTTGACGAAATTAACTTCCAGATACAACAGTTGTTACCAGGCGATCTGATGTCTTTTAAATCAATCAACACTGTTGTTGATGAAAATGATAGTGTAAATTTTCCAACTGAATTTTTAAATTCACTAGATATACCTGGAATGACACCACATAATCTTCGATTAAAGATTGGTTCATCTATTATTCTCCTGCGTAATTTGAATCCACCTCGATTATGGAACGGTACGCGTTTGGTCATCAAAAAGATCACTGGAAATATTCTTGAAGTTACCATTTTAACTGGAAGGTTTAAGGTAGAAGTGGTCCTGTTGCCACGTATTCCGATGATACCATCAGAATCTACGATACCCTTCGAAAGGTTACAGCTTCCAATTCGTTTAGCTTTTGCCATGTCTATAAACAAGTCTCAAAGCCAAATAATGGCCATTTGTGGTTTAGATTTGGAAAATCCATGTTTTTCTAATGGGCAACTATATGTTGCATGTTCACGTGTAGGAAATCCGTCAAATCTATTTGTGTTAGCTAAAGACAGGTTAACCAAAAATATAGTGCACCGATTAGTGTTAAATTTCATTAAAATTAAAAATATTTATAATTCAAAATAATAAACATTATTGTTAAAAATTTAAAACTATCTGCCTTACCTACCCCTAATATAATAAAAACCTTAGCCACAGCAACGCGTGGCCGGGTCTGCTAGTATACATATACATATATATATATATTTACACAAGAATTTTTTAAAAGTTGTTCATAAAATAGTTATCACGTTTCCAAAATTAAAAAAAAAATTGGTTAAGATAAATCCTACTAATACTATAAATGTGAAAGTTTTGAATAAAATTGACACTTAATTGGCGAATAAGCTGGGTTACTGTATAGGGTGTATTTTCAAAATAGTTAAATAACTGTTAAAAAACATATCGATGACGGCTGGACAGATTAGTAAGATTTGGTACATACATACGTACATATATACGTAAATTTGTATATACTTCGTTATATATGTTACAATAGAACCAATTGAAAGGGTTAAAGTAATTTAAACAAACAAGTTTGAAAAAGGTTTCCATCTATTTAAAGGTCAAATTAGTAATATTAAATAATATGAAAGCACTCAATTTCAAAAATCTTTTTGGAGAGGGTTTAAAAAATCAATTAAAATTATAATAAGTTGAATCAAATATGAAATATGAGACTTATACGAAGGAGTTTTAAGAAAGCTTTATATTGAAAATACCTTGGATAGGGTTTCTACCTAAATAAAATTAGCGGATAAAAGCTAGTATATTTTATATAATGATGATATATTATGAGACAGATATATTACGCTCTACTGTGTCAAAAGTCTAAACGTTAGCTGAATAAAGCTTCTTTGCTCACTATCCTTAACCCTTACGAGTCTTTCATCTTCAGTGAATTTTGTTTTGCTTCTATTTAATATTGTTTGTGTGAAACATTTTATTTTAATTAGTGTTTTTATAAATAAAAATACATTGGAAAAAGTTGTTTTTGGCATAAGCACCACGCCTCCCTTCCTCCCTCGGCTCCCGAAAAATAATCCTAGCAACGGCCCTGATTGTAGCTGTTTTGAGAATATGTCACAATTTTACACTTATGTAGCAGGTAGACAATTCGCTTCTACTACAAAAAATACCTTGTTAAACTCTGGTATACATACACAGAAGTCTAAGGAAAGAAATTATATTTGAAGTTACTCAGCCTTATTGCTGAATCCATCGTAGCTCGAGTTTAAAAGTTTTTACGAAAATTGCATCACTGAGCCCAATTAGCTACGAATGGATGCATTCATAGATTTCACGAAAATTCGAACTCTGAAAAAAATTGTCCATTCAAATGCAGCAAAACTACGTCATCAAGAGATAAAGGTATAGCCCCAAAGATAATTGGGGAATTAGGAGCTGTCCACAGAAGCGTATGACTGTGTAACAAAGTTAAATCTGGTTAGCAGCCTCGGAAGAAGACCCGAATTTTTGACAGTAGCTCCTCTGAATGAGTTTACCAAGTGATTTAAACTCCCTCGTAAATTTCATTTACTCTAACTGTAAAACTGAAGAAACAATCGGCAACAGTGTCCCAGACAGATTGACGGTTTTAAAGTTGCAACGCCTAAAACAAAAACTAGGAGATTGATTATTCAAATGAGTAGTTTTCAAGTCATAAAATTCTAGTAAACTGGGGCACAAAAGCGAGCCGATATATTCATTTAAAAAAAGTTGACTGTGTCGTTAATAAACATAAGATTCAGGGTCGTGAATAGGTTTCTGATAAATCAATTTAGTTTGGATAGATTAATGCAAAATAAAATATCTACAAGATACGATCCTGAGCGTTCGTTCAAAATTTGGGAAGTAAAGCAATGTGTAAATATTCCACATTCCATATCCAGAATGCAAAAATTATTATGATCATGATTACGAAGGGAATCCACTGGGTTCTCAACGAGCGAATAAAGTGAATGCAAATTAACAAGAGTGCTGTATGATTCTTTATTATCACTTTATTAATCAGATCATGCTGTCTGATGAGTTCTCTGTTACAAACTGAAACTTAAATTCTAAAGCTAATGTTTTAAATAGTTTCCTGCACCTTGTTGCAGTTGTTGTGTTCCGCAATTCGATGTTAGTAGTAGTTGTAGAGTTACTGCAGCGCATACGACGCCGACGCTTACGTTGGCAGTTTACTGCTAACGCTGTGCCTTACCCGTCAGCGTGAGAATGTGAATTCGCTGACTTAGGCCACGCGCGGACTTTATAGTTGACAAAGGGCTGCTTATGTTAACTTGCACACTACAAGGAGGAATGTATGACGCGAAGAATTCATTATGTGTTATTATGTGAACGAGGCTTGCCAGATGTATGGATTTGTGTACGCAATTTTCGTGCGTTTTTTTTCATATTACACAAATTAGCCTTTTTGCCCTTACCTAATTATTTAAGTTGTGGCGGTTTTCCCTATAGAGGAAAATACATATATGTTTCAACGTATGCTCACTAAATCCATCTGTTCCCATTCTTCAGATTTACAGGATTTCCAGACTACTCGCTTTGCATGGAAATCTGGTTTCGCGAGTAATAAACCTTTTGTGCTGTACCGTACGAAAACAGGGTTGAGTCCAAGTCCTGCAAATCTGACGCATACGAGGACAGAACTAAAATATATTCTTCAACATTTTACTTTAAGTCTTCGCTGAGATGATTTACTTTAAAGTGCTTAGATTTCGGAACTAGTTGAACACACATTCTTCCTCATTCCTCTGCACCGTGAGAAACAATTTTTCAGTGCAATTAACAGAAATGCGGCAAATTGTAGAAACTCTGATGGCAAAAAGTTTTATTAACAAACGAAGTGGTGATACTGGCTCTTTGTTAAACAAGTTTAAAAAAATGGGCATATAAAATACAAAGAAGAAATACTTCAGTTTAATTGCATGCATATGCAAATATGCATATGCGATTTAGATATAATAATATATATTTCCACTGTTCCAAAGAATGTAAATGCCTTTGTATTGATATGAACTGCATGGACTCCTACCAAATTGAGCGAGTGATTATTACATGGAATGGAAGTTGCCAATGGGTACCGATCCAACATTCTTTGCTGAACCACAGAATGAACACCAGCGAGGGTAGATTGATTATCGTAAGCTTGGCCTCTGCAGTTATTGACATCTAGCCCATTATTTTCAAGCATACTCAGGTTTTCAATTGTCATTCTTTCTGCATCTTTTGTTTTGGGAGGGATGAAATCAATAAATTAATAAATGTGTAACACTGAAAATGAACTTTGAAAGAGACCTAGCCTAGGCGTTAGGCCTTATAAAACTAAGAAAAACTGTATACTTGAAATTTGCGAAACACCCCCAAAATCCATTTTAGGGCCAAAAAACTGTTTTTGAGGTCATTCGCTAGTCAATCATCAATATCTTTGCGAATTTTCATCCGATTCAAAAGTTGTTTATATATTTTGAAAGGTGACAAATCACTATTTTTAATGGCGTATAACTCATCAAAATCAAACGAGAACTGACGCAGCTACAGAGAAAAAAAATCGTAACTTAATAAAAAAAAAATTAATTTTGAAACTTTTACTACGATTTTACAATAGTCTTAATTCAGAAAGGTACCTATCAAAGACAATATTATGCAAGTGAATTTAGTACTGCGTCGATTAAGCTATTTCAATCGAAAATCGGTTGGAAATTGACAGAGTTATTACTATTTAAATTATTTTAGATGATGACCATATTTAAAAATTCATACATTTTGATTATCTTTCAACTTCAAATTTTTATTGTGACTGAAAATAAAAAAAAATTAATCATTAAAATGCTAAATAACTTTATAGCTAAAAATGTTTGCTTGATCTTCTGCGTTTATAAGACGAGTCATCTGTTTCACGTTTGAGTGACCAGCAGTAATTAGCTATCATCCTAACTTGGTTCTTTCCTGTAAACCGTTTTTCAATGTTGGAGATTTCTTGGTGAAATCTTTCACCTTGTTCGTCGCTGAATTGACCAAGATTATCCGGGAAAAATTCCAAATGAGAATGCAAAAAGTGAATTTTTATAGACATGTTGCATCCCATTTCTCCATAAGCTTCCAAAAATTCATGGACCACCTCAACGTAATTTGAACTTCTCGTGTTTCCAAGAAAGTTTCGGCACAAAGAAATGAAACTCAGCCATGCTCTTTTCTCTACTGGGTTCAATTTTTTTATGAAGTCATCATCAGTCATAATCTTACGAATCTGCGGTCCAACGAAAACGCCTGATCAAAATGTAGAAATAAATTAGGATGAATTCTTTTTGAAGAATTCTTGTTGGGAAATTTTTATAAGTACCTTCTTTAATCTTGGCGTCACTCAACTTGGGGAATACAAGTTTCAGGTGTAGAAAAGCCTCGCTGATTTTTTCGAGTCGTTTAACAAACTGTTTCATGTACCCCAATTTTAAATGCAATGGCGGCAAAATTATATCATCAGGCTTAACTAATGCAATATTGAGAACATTATTTTTGCCAATTTGAAACTTTCTCGGTGGCCATATGTTACACTTGTAATGATTTTTGGCACGACTGTCCCATTCACAAAAGTAACAAGGATATTTAGTGTAGCCACCTTGCATTCCAAGTAGAATTGTCAGGACTTTAAGGTCCGAGACAATCTGCCAGCGAAATTTATTGTATTTAATCAATCGTAGAATTTTTTCCATCGTTTGATAAGTCTCTTTCATATCAGTAGCGTATGCCACTGGAACTGATGGCAATTCATTTCTGTTGTGCAGCAATACTGCTTTCAGACCTACGATGTTAGTCAATTGAAAATTAATTGATAAATTGTATTCAAATTTAGTTCTCTCACACTCATAACACATTAAATACTTACTTTTGCAAGAACCGTCTAGAAATAATCGCCAATCTTGTGGACAGTGCACGTGATCGAGTGCAGCAAACAAATCATCCACATCAACGCAATAAACTAGTTTGTTATTGGTGTCATCAGCTTTGAAAATGTGTTCGAACGAAGATAGGTCTCTGTCTCGTGCAGACGTTACTTTAAAGTTACTGTCTACTATATTCCACTGCTTTAATCTGGAAGCCAGAATCTCTGTCTGTCTTATAGACAGATCCATATCCCGCACAAGATCACAATAATCGCGATTTGACACGAAATGACGTTCCGTTTCTATTGCTTTGGTTGGAAGGTACGGTTCGTCATTTACCTCATTAGAAGATTTGTGGCTTGAATCAGAAAATGTGATTTTTGTTTGGCAAAAGTAGCAATCCTCCGGCTTGTGATATATTTGATAATGCCAAGCCATAGGAGTCACAAACGGCAGACGCTGGTCATCACATTTACCGGGTTTCCATTGTTTTAATGTTGTACAGCACATCGAACAAATATATTCGGGTTCATACCAAGCACTTTCCACGTATGAGCAACTGAAAAAGAGGTTGAACGCTTCAACCACAGCTTTATTTGTTCTTAAATCGAACCGATATTTCTTATCAACAAATAGACCGCAGGCGTAACAAAATTTGTTGCGCCTATCACACATTTTACCACACTTATCACACAATATAATTGCGAAGCGGTCGCAAGGTTGAATTGACGGCGTAAATTTATTAGATGAGCACTCAAAATTTTTGGAAATGAATGTGTTTAAAATAATTCCTCATACTTGCTATGTTTCTAGTAAAATAACGCAATGAAATGCGGTCAAAGTAGAAAAATTAAAAAAAAAACTTTTCGCAAGGTAAATTTATTTAATAGCAGAAAAAATTTAATAGCTTCGTCAATTTTTGTCCGATTTCATTGCATGAGCACTCAAAATTTTTGGACATGAATGTACTTTCAAAATAATTCCTCATACTTGATATGTTTTTAGTAAAATACTGCAATAAAATGCGGTCAAAGTAGAAAAATTTGAAGAAAAAAAAAATTTTCCAAGTTTACCCGATGAAAACTTACAACACGCTGGCTCAAAAAATAGATCTTTCTATCTCAATTTAAAGGTATAATCCTTACCTTTCCAAAACATATTTAATATTGAAAATCGGTAAAGAAATGGCCAAGTAATGAAAAGATTAGCGCGTACACTTCCGAAGAACGGTTTTTTAACGGTAAAGCAAGATTTTGAGGGTGTTACAAATTTTTCAAAAACCGTTTTGAGTTATATTCGACCAGGTGAATAATTTCCACTATGTCACTTTAAAAGTTCATTCAATTTTTTCCATTTTGTAACACTGTGTTATTCTTTGACCTGAACAGAATTCCTTTTTACTTCAACGTATCTTATGATCTGAGCCATTTATTTTTCATGAGTTGAATCCGGAGTTGTATCAAAAGAAATGTTGTAGTAAATCGCAGCCTTGACTGCTGAATTAATGGATTTTCTTAATTTGTTTCCCATCAGCGAAACGATTTTGTTCCGAATGTTGTGATAAAAATATGATAAATCCCACTTATTGACAGAAATTTATTTCACGTGAGCTTTCATCAATTTACTCAGATACTTTATAAGAGCAAGGAAACTTCTTAGATTCAAAGCTTCAGAAATGGATTCACCATCCTCTGATTGCAAAATTCTGCTGGGCAGGTGTTTGTATTGTGGCAATAATACTCTCGAAAATACATTTGTTTTATTCCGAATCTGTAGTTGAAGACGACCGTCGCGATGTGTAAAACTATTTTCATGGTGTTCTATTCGGAGGTTAAACTTTTTCTGGGTTGAAAATCACTGCTGAAACTACTCTGGTAATTTTTGTAGGAAAACAACTTGCAGCAAAAGCAGAATAATGATTTTTTTGCAACAGCCCATCCAGGTTGTTTCAGTTTTTTAACCAATTTTATGCGTTCTTTGAAACCAAGCACTATGCAATTATCTTCCCGAATCGTCTTGACGAAATGGACCATTTTTATTTTGTAGAGATTCTGCTCCAGTATGGACATCCAAATCACAAATTGTTCGACATTCTCTTCTCCCGTATTATCATGCGATGAAACAATCTTCTAGAAAAAAATCAATCGTTCAAAAACATTGTTCACTCTTTTATTTTTGTAATCTGGCTTTTAAAAATTAAAAGCATTTCGCACCACATTTTCTTCAACATTTGGAATGTTTATTGCAGTTTGTTTTTCACTCTCGCTTTCGACAGCCGATTGTCAAATGTTTTTCTCTCTGTTTTTTCAAAAAAATTACTAAAAGTTTTAACGATTACATCATTTGTCATCATACCTCATTTTCAATATGAACACTTGTAAACCGAGGGATTATTTACGAAGGTGTCAAGGGTTTGCTTGTTATGGCTTTTCACGCAGTTTCACATAAATTCTTTAGGACAAATTTGCGGTGTTCCGTTTTTTGTCCGCACTTTTTTGAACTGGGCGCCACTTGGTTTTATTCGCTTCATTTTAGTGCTTATACCTAATGTGCTAATATCTAAAAGTAATACAAGTCGTAGATAGCTATACAAATTATATATGTATTTTGATGTACCGTTTTTTTGTAACGCCTAATCTTTGTATTTGTTCTCATGCCTGGCTTTGTTCAAATTCTTATACATTCCCCATATACTTGCAGCTTAGAAGTAACTCTGACTTTTCTGCTAATAGCGCAGAACGTAGATTACAAAGAAGTTGCATCCCATCCCACTGTTCCCAGAACAGAAAATCTCGTCTAACTCACCATATCAGAACTAATTTGACTTTTGAGGATTGATATGAAAATATGATTAGATACAATTGGTTTCTGTGTGTGGTGAATTGGACGAGAGTTCTTGTCACAGGAGACGAAACGCCATGCAACTTCTTTGTAATCCACGTTCTTCGCTAATAGCGTATGTGGAGCACAGTTTAAAGCAAGAATAAAAAAACAAATGAGCGAATGCAGTAATAAAGGATGAAGAGTTTTCATTACAGATGTTTCAAAATTGCACATATGTATGTTGCAAAGTGAGAAAATCAAAGGCGAGAGTGAATAAAACTAGTGCTAAACTACATGATGTATGATATTTATTTTATTTTGAATTACGTACAAGCTAAATAAAGCCATAGCCAAAGTGAAAAAACAAGTACATAATATTAAAATTCTGAAAAGCAATAACAAATTTTTGTCCTGTCCGCGGAGATGTATTAATTATTTAGTGTTTTTGTTTTTTACGGCTATTTTATGCTGACTCCGTGTCTTCAACCAATTTTTTTAACTTTCAAAAATATATAGTGTTAGTCGGGCTTGATTTAGCGCTTCTTAGATTAGGCGCGCGATTTCTTTGAACAATATAATCAATATTGTTCAAGCCGCGGAATTTTGGGGAAAAGATGAACATCAGACAATGCGAGTAAGGGGTCGACTGAAGCAATCAACTCTACAATTCAAAGCAAAGCGTCACAGTTTTAAATTACAATTATCTCATAAAAACATTAATAGTGCGAATGCTGCACGAAGAAAATTGTCACGCAGAAAGGTATTCTGTACAAAAATACTGTGGATGGCGTAGCCGGAGTTGGACTGATCAGAGTTATTTTATAAAAGCGCCGCCGAAGGCCGCCTATGCTGAAAGGTGTTCTGCACAAAAATACTGTGGATGGCGTAGCCAAAGTTGGACTGACCAGCGTTATTTTTTAAAAGCGCGGACGAAGGCCGCCAATGCAGGTGTTCTGCACAAAAATACTGCAGATAGCGTAACCGGAGTTAAACTGACCAGGATTATGTTTTTTAAGCGCGACCGAAGACTGTCAATGCAGAAGGGATTATTTGTTCTTGTTTTCATAAATTTGTTTCCGACTTTTGTCGCACTGTGTGGCAGCACTGAATTACAGTTCAAATCGTACCAACAGAAATTCTTTCATCTTCTGGAATGCTGCCCTATCTCCCGATGGATCTGCTAAGCGATTGGCGACCAATACCAATGTTAGCTATGCTGCAGCTGCTGGTACTCGTACCAACCCGTCTCAATCTTGTATTGAGCGAGCTGTTATGTTGCCATGTTTAAATTGACGATGTAATCATATTTTCAAACAACTAGGAATAGCATTGACAGAATTTTATCAAAACTTTATCAAGCAAATATGCGCGTTTCATTAGAAAAATCTAAACTCCTCAAGGAAGAAGTCGAATTCCTGAGATTTATTGTTTCAAAAGAGGGGATTAAAACGTGTCCTGATAAAGTGAATGATATTTTAAATTATAAAACTCCTGGCACTCTTCGAAGTCGGCGATCAATTTTAATATTATCAGGATACTAATGAAGGTTTATTAAGGATTATGCGTCTATAGTGAAGCCCCTCACAAGGTATTTAATCAATTAAAAAATATTAAGAGAGAGCTGGATGATGACGCATTATTAGCCTTTGAAAAATGTAGAAGAATGTTATGCTCTGAGGATGTACTTCTACTACATATATCCTGAATAAGCTATTTGACCTAACCACCGACGCATCAGCACTCGCTATTGGCGAAGTATTATCGCAAGGAGGTAGACCGATAACAATGATTTCCAGGACGTTATCGACCACCGAGGCGAATTACACCACCAATGACAGGGAACTTTTTGTAATTGTGTGGGCACTTCCGAATTTACGAAACTATTTATATGATGTAAGACGGCTGAATATATTCACTGACCATTAGCCTTTGACCTTTGCGGTTTCGGATAAGAATCCGGACACAATTAAACCGATGGAGAGCGTTTGTAGAGGACTTTTCGCCTGAATTTTTTTACAAACCCGGTAAGGACAATGTTTTCGCCGATTCATTTCGAAATCAGATAATCTCGGAGAAAGGGAACACCACAACCAAGGTTACAAAAATTATTTTTAAATCGAGGATTAGGCATCAAATCACATTTAAAAACTTTCAGGATTTTATGCCATTGATTGATAAATGTCTTAATCCTGATGTTGTTAATGCTATTCATAGCGGTTTCCCTACTTCAGGGAAAATGCCGGATAAGATTATAAGGCAATTCCCGTCAATCAAATTTTGCCACACAATGTTAATAACATTTGTAACGAAGATGATCAAAATGAAATACTAGTAATGGAACATGATAGGGCACATCGTCCTGTACCGCAGAAAACAAACAGATACTTAATGATTATTTCTTTCCAAACACGCGGAAAAGATTAAGGGAAATTACATTAAACAGCAAAATTTTAAAAATTCGAAAAATGTAACGTTTTATGACGAAAAATTACTGAAATCCCCGACAATTATGTCCCACTTTAAGGATCATTTCGGAGCGGAAATTTATACGAACCCTCCTTTTCATAGTATAGCAAATGAGCAAGTGGAGAGATTCCACAACGCCCTTACGGATATCGTTAGGTGCACTGAGCTTTATCAAGCTATAAGTGACACCACAGACAGATCATTTCACTCAGTAACTGGATAGAAACCTATTGAGCTAAACTTTTCGATGCCATCAGATCTAAGATAAAAGGATAGGTAATAAGTGTTCTAAGGCATATATTGAAAAAGTAGTTTTTTAATAGATAATAGGAAGGTTAAAAAAAATTACTTGAGGTAATAGGTTTTTGTTTTTTTCTTTTCAGATTAGTTCTACTACCTTTAGGCACCCGGGGGCCGGAAAGTAAACAACTCGATTTTCCGAAATCTAACTACGTACCAATAATTGACGAAAGTGTAGCGATATGGAACAAATACGATAACTTAACGCACTGTACAAAACGGGAAACTGAAAACATATTTCACGTCGTTCTCCAATTTTACATGACAAAAACTCTTCAAGCAGATATATGTAGATCAAATTTATGGCTTACTTGACACTGTACAAATTCAACACAGAAATACTCGGAGCATTGCGTTGAAGTATATAATTTAATGACCCAACAAATCAAAACTTACGAAGACAGTTAATGAAAGTATTAGAACCACGAGGAAACGGAAATTGACACAGGATATCTATTTGAATTGTTAATGGCTAGGAATAGAGTTGTTATAACAGATCTGGAAGCTGTTATAACAGATCTGGACAATATCATCTACACAATAGTTGTAGGGAAGTTAAATGTTGTTGATCCTATAATTCTTGATATAGAGGAAATTTCAAAAATATTGATATCTGAGTACATTTCTAATGTAGGCATAAGCGATATTGTAAGTAACTCTATGTTGAAAATTTTTCTAAATAATGAAATAATCTACATTATTATTAAGTTCCCAAGAATAGAGAAATTTTGTAGTTTAGTTAGGGTCCTTCTGGTGGCACATGACGAAAAAATCATTTTTTGGGAAACCGACACTGTTGCGGATTGCGGTAATTCAACAATTTCTGTTACAAATTGCCCGGCGGCGCCATCTGCAAGTTTCTGCAAAATAAATACATATGCTACATGTGTGCAACAACTATTCAACGGTCATGGGGCATACGGGTTGTCAATTGTTTGTAAGTTGTGCCATGTTCAGATGGTGGCCAAAATAAGTTAGCCGGTGTTTGTCCGTGTGCATCTCGCTGTCCCGGAACTTCAGCCACTTAGGTGGAATCGTTAAACCAAACAACCGACCAAACCACCACTTTAGACAAACCCAAGGCCTAACAAAAAAAATGTATGCGCACCGCTCAAGGAATCGCTTCAGCAATGCTACTAATGACCAAACGCATTATATTTACAACAAAAGTTACACGTGGTTTCATCTTTGTTGCACTCTTTACCCTCCCTCCATGACTCATCCGGTGGTAACGAAGAGTGCCAAAAAACCCAGTACCACCAACCGAATTTGGGACCATTATATTAATATTTAACAATTCATTTTATTACAATAGTTGATTAAATTGAAAGTTTACAACATCTAATAAGATTGTGGTATTAGATAAGGGAATATATATATATATATGTATATATATACAATTGTTAGTAATGAACTGTTTTCTTAGTAAGTCTAATATTCATTCATTAGTAAGTATAATATTCATTCATATTCATTATATTTTCGATATTATTAGTATTATTTCTTTTTTATATCTTTTTTCCTTCTATCATTTTCTTGTGCATTCTTCTACTTCTTTCTTCGAGCTTCCCTCTCTGAGAGATTTAATGATCATTAAACGGCAAATTTTATATTCATAGAGAGAGCTAAAAAATAATGTCTGGATATAGTAAAATGAACTTACTTGTAAGTGTTTTTGCAAAAATCATTAAGTATTTGAATTCATCCCTCTTATACTTTGTGTTTTTATTTTACGGTCGATTACTTTGCTTTAATATTATGGTTTGTTTCGCCTAGTTTTGCATTTTCCAAACTAAAGTTCTTTTCGGGCCGAATTGTATTGAAATAAACTCAATCGCTATCATTATTTACTTTCCCTTTATCACTTTTCCCTTTTATTTTATTTTCGTCTTTTACAATACTTCTTTTAATGACTTTTAAAGTCTTGAACAATATTGAATAGCTTTAAAACTAAAATTATTTTAATTAATTATTTTAATTATTATTATTAATTATTTTACCATCAAAAAAAAGCAAGACTTTGCAAAGCTTGAGAATAAACTAAGAATTAGGATGTAAACAAAATATTTGGAAAGTCTTAATATTGTAAGGCATAGTAAAGTGTAAACGTGTGCATGTGCGTAACTAGACCTTAAGATTTAGTTGTTAAGACGTAAATGTGACTAGATGTAACTACCACCTCCTAAGTTCGCCATATATTTCAATATCCAAAAAAATTTAGACTTTTTTATGCATGTATGTATATATATACATATATACTCTTAGATATATCTCCACAAAATTGTTAGGCCCTGAGTGTTAGAAACTGCTCGGGAAAACTTAATTCATATTATTTTCAATAGGATTAAACATTTGCTCTTTTCTGGTGCAACAATCCTTAAAACCATGCCCTGGGGAATCTCAAGTTGCTATATAAGTACATGCACGGGCTTGGTCTATTTTCTGTGACTATTTTCTCCTAAAGACTGACGGCATTTGGCAGGTGTATTAACTTGTGAACAAGAAAAAACCCCATTAGCTCTCTATCCGGTTTGGAGGGAAATATTCGCATTTCAGTATTTTCCGAATATTTTTTTTCTTTGTTATCTTGGCGATTGTTAAAACTCGGATTAGCTGCTCGAATATATTTCCGGTTGAAGACGTGATCCAAGAGCGCTCAATCTGCGTTCCTGCAGGCTTTATGTAGGCAAGAAAAAGTGGCCTGATGTAAAAAGTAGATATTTCTATATACACATCAAAAATTTATATCTATAGCTATCACTATATACGCTTTTATCGCAAGTTATTTGCAATGTCTTTGCCATGGTACCAAGCCACTTTACCATTAATAATGCCTTTTAATTGATAACTACTATTGGCTTTGGTGGCAAGAGCAGATGATTTCCCAAAAACGGGAACTAGCCTTGAATTAAAGTTCTTACATTTGTCGCTTAAGACGAAATTCCGAAGGTACACTTTGTCACTTATTTAAAATATCAATATCCTGTTTCGCAGATTATAACGTTCTGCTGATTTTTCAAACGTACGCTGTATATTATTGACTAACTCAGTACTCACGAGTCGGAGTTTTTCGGCTCTGTCTATTACAGTGTAAAACTGCTTTCAACAAATTTGATCCAATCATCGAAATCAACAGTGGCTTAACTGCCATAAACGACCAAACAGTCGCAATTCGAGAAGTGGAAACTTCGCCGGTTATAATATCTGGCACTTATCTGATAACCTTCGAAAACGAAGTAGGCAGAAATGACCTTCGTCAACGAAAAAGCAAAAGCAACATTCCGGCCTGGAGTTCATTCAACCCAATTCGTAAAGTTGACTGAACATTTGGAAATATTAAGTTTACCATATTTGCGCAAAATCCATCTTAGGAACCTTAACCACATCTAGAACTTACACGAGGTAATTCGAACCCGTCCTAAACAAGGTATTTTGGTAGTACAGATTATTGCTACCACTATTGGAGCAGCCGTCATATACTGGAAATGTAAGGTAAACAGACGCATAAATGATACATTTAACAAGGTAGATACAGTAGCCAAGAGTATAAAAGCGGCCGCGGACGGATTCAATTTAGAGGGGGGCAGATAACATATGAGTCCCCTAGCCAACACGATCCCACGGAATAGAGTCTGGCGTAGCGGTTCTGAGAATTCACTACGACAGTCAGTAAGCGCGAGATCTGTCGCGTCAGCATTTTCCCACACCGAACAAAACTGCATACTTCCCTGCAAGCGCTACAACAACTGCACACTTACCGGTAAGCACTGAAGCACTGCGGCATAGGGACAAGTAGATAGGTAGAAAATATTTTAAGTTAGTTCTAACCAGCTCGTCAAATTGACAGCAGCCCATAGCGCTTAATAAACTCCGGCTCTCGTTTAAATGAGCACACAGTGCTTACTGAATAATTTATATTACAGTACACAGAGTTGTACTTACGAGCTTATATGTATATTACATTATACAGAGTTGTACTTAAGGGCATTCTTGGCGATTTCAATCTTCTTACAGATATTGTCTGGACCGACATGCAAAAACTGACTCCTACGCATGTGTACAGAACGCACAAGATATATGTATAGTATGTTTAGCTTAAACTAAATTCAAATTACTTCCTTATCTAATAATTTGTCTAAAATTTTGGAACTTGTTTTTTCTAATGAAAACGAAATTTCATTCGAATTTTGCAGCTATTTTACTTCTAGGAAAATAACGTCCGGGGCCTTTCATTTTCGCGATGTTGGCTTTCCGGTTCTCAATCTTGCTTTGTCTGAAATCAATTCGTGTTCTATTTTTATTTCAAATGTTGTCTCAGAGTGTTTGACATGTTTTGTATGCACGCTGTCTAATCTTTCGTTGCTGCCGCCCAGAGTTTATACTCGTATATGTATATACTTGTATTACCGTGGTACACAAGAAGACTGATGAATATAAAAAATAAAAGAAAAAAGGATTCTAAACTACATTAAAATCAGCTTTAGGATGTTAATCTTAAAGATAAATATACATATATGTTACATGAGACAGTTTAACATTTGGATAAATAGTAATGAATAACAATTATAAGCCCAATGGACGAAAGTGCATGAATATTGTGGTGGACATTGTTTTAACACACGAAACTCCGGTATGTTCAAGATCGCGCAGGCTGCCATTAACCGAAAGATGTTTCGGCGATAATAAAATTGATGAAGGGCTAAAGTTTCCCGTTTCCGAAAATATACAGCGAAAATCATAGCCTAGACTTTGTACCGATTGCAGTCGAATCAATAAAGAAATATCCAAAAACAATTCCCCAGTGTCTCTTATCGAAGATATACTAGAAGGACTGCAAAATGCAATCTTATTTAGTACGATTCACTTATAAAATGGGTTCTTCCATGGACCCGTGGATCAGGCTAGCCGAAAATATACAGCGTTTGTGACGCAAAGTGGTCAATTCCAGTTTTGAAAGGTTCCTTTAGAACTAACCCCCTCACCAGCAATTTACCAGCGCCATATCAACGCAGTTTTTTGCGAACTTACACGCAAAGCCATACCACTACTGCCAAGGCGAATTCACATAAGGTGATGGCATAACGCACATACATGTATTTTTCAATTTCAGAATGTCACGATGAAAGAAAATAGAAGAATGGGCGCCATTAGTTTTCATGTTTAGGATGTCATGGGTAAAGGAAAGAAGAAGACATCAGCTGCTTTAAAAACTACCTTATATGAATTCGCCTTGACCACTGCTTTACGTTGATGATCAAAGTATTTTCGTTAAAGACGAAAACGATTGAAGCTAAATTTGTTAAAGTGCCATTTTCTTAAAAAGAAAATCGAGTTTTTGGGGTACGTTATTGAAAATAAAAGAGTGCCACCTTCAGAGTGCAAAGTTGAATAAATTTTAAAGTACAAAATGCCACAAAACATGAAGCGATATCAAAGTTTTCTACGTTTAGCAAGCTAGTCGTAAAAAATTTAACTGTAATAATCAACTTTTTGACAAACTTAATGAAGAAAGAGGTCAAATTTGAAATTTTACAAAAAACAAAATTTTGACTGAAAAATCTGTACTGAAAATTTATTACCAGAAGTAAATATGAGACAGACATCCATACAGATGCCTCCACCAATGCTACTGGGAATAGAGATTACCTACTTAACTTCGTGTATTAAAAGAGCAAAACACCGACGACGAGCGTTGAAAAAATTCCCACTCTCTATCTTTAGCCAAGCACTCTAAATTTGTTTGACTGCAACGTGATTGCAAAAAATCTCGAGAAGAAAGACTTATGTATGTACATGAGTCGGTAGATGGGTACTGTTTTTACAAGGACACGATTACAAGGTAGAACATCGATTGGGATGTCGTATTAAGCATTTAGATCCACTCGGTCGTTATGCGAGAATATAACATTGTCAACATTGTCACAAAAATGAAAACAGAGCAGAACCAAGATGAAGTCTTCAAGGCAGTGAACAATATCGTTAAGGAGAAATCCGTATTTAACGAATTTATTCTCAAAGGCGATTTGTGATACAAAATTGTAAAAGATTCTGAACTCTTGCTTCGAGCGTTACAGCGAGAAATAATTACGAATATTCGTGAGATAGATCATTTCGCTTTGAAGAAGACCAAATATCTCATTACAAAATAATATTTCATCCCGAATTCAAAAGAAAAAAACGACTCATATCTTGCTGTATAACATGTGTTATCTCCAATTGTAAATAAACCAAACAAGAAGGAGACTTGTATCAAATTCAAAACTACGATAATCTTGTACTTTTTGGAAATCCCTATCAGATTATATCTTATGAAGGGTCGCCCCAAATAACGCTGTAACCGACAATTTTATCTTACCTCTTTTTTTGGGCATATACCAGGTTCAAATTTGTTTTGACGCGACCCTTCATATCATGAATCTGCTATTGCATCAGATGCCATAAAACAATATTGCGAACTCGAAAGTATTATTTTCCGGAAAGTAACCACTCTCCAGCCTTCCACGCGTAAATGGCCAGCTGAAACAAATAAACGACATTGTGAGTACAGTTTTAACAGAACTTAGTTCAGCAGCCGATATTTAACGTGTTGCTAAAAATTTAAGAAGAAAGGAAAACATATGCACGAATTCAATGGAACTATGGCTTACGGATAACTATTTGAAATAGACGTTCCAGTGTGTTGAAACAGCACATTTAAGGTGCGGTGTCGCGAAGAACAACAACCGAATTTGACGGATTATTTATGTTGCTGTTTTTCGGGTTGGTGCAATAAAGAACGGAAACAGAAATGGAGTAATGGGGTAATCTATAGTGGTTTGTGTTTTTGTTCGTGTCGCAGGTTATTCTCCACAATGTTAATGGAAAATTATTCAACCAAACAGAGCGGCATACCACAATGCAAAATATTGGCTTGTGAAAATTTTGTCAAATATTTGTCAGTCGCTAATCAGCATTAATCGAGTGCGGACGTGATACTTAATTGATTGTTAATTTTTGTAAACAAAGCGCCAACAACAATTTGTGCAATTTAAATACACATATTATTGAACAAAACAGGTCTGACTACCTGCGATCGTAAAGTCTTGCTATTTTTAATAACTAAGCACTTAGTAAATATTAAACAACTTACTGCATGTAATAATTACAGAAACAAGTGTATATTGCCGAACTAATTATGATTACTATCAGCTGGCAGGTTGTCGGCACAACCCCAGCCAAGAGAAAACTAATGCTCTCACCTAATGGTGTTAAGCGAAAATCAATTCGATATACTACAGGATGAATCTGTGGGAGATGATAAGAATCCTGAAACCTCTAAAGAAGATAAAACTCCTAAACCACCGCCAATTTTAATCTATAACGTTAGAAATATAACCAAAAGGATTGAAAGTTTCAAAGAACTCATTGCAGTGTCTGAATTTGCTTATAAATCTCTTAGAGATGGACAAATTAGAGTGATTACAACTACAATAGAATCATATAGAAAAATAATTGAATTCTTGAATAAAACAAACACAATGTATCACTCATATCAGATAAAACAACAAAGAGCCTACTGGGTGGTAATTAAAAATTTGCATCAATCAACGCCAACTAGCGACATTGAAAGTGAACTAACTCAACATGGACACACAGTAAAAACCGTAAAAAAATATTAGAAATGCCGCCTCGGTGTATCCACTGCCTACAAAATCACACCGCGAATTATAAGGGCTGCCAGAGAAAATTCAGATCATCAATCTCAAGAAAGTGTTTTCAAAAAATTAGAAATTCTAATGAATAAACAGTTTGAACTTACAAACACCTTAATGAATATGATGTCAATGTTAATTAACAAATTATGCAAATAGGTACTAGAATTGTTGCCTGGAATGCCAATGGTATCTCCAATCACTTATTAGAATTAGAACAATTTCTCAAAAACTCATGTATTGAATCAATATCTGGTCTCAGAAACTCACTTAACGTCCAAATCTTTCGATAAATCAAAAGGTTATGACATTATTTGTGCCAATCATCCAGACGAAAAAGCTCATGCAGGGTCAGCTATAATTATTAAATCTAGTATAAAATACACTGTACTTGATCCCGTTAGGGAAAAATATCTTCAAGCTGCAATAATCAAAGTTAAACACGACGACAGTGAGATAGTTATTTCTTCATTGTACTTTCCTCCACGATTTGCAGTCAGGTGTCATACTTTTGTTAACTTTTTTGAAACTCTATGGACAAAGTTTATTGCAGGAGGTGACCTGAACGCAAAACATCCTTGGTAGGGTTCAAGGCTGGCGAATCCAAAAGGCAAAGAACTCTACAAGTGCATACGAATCAAAAAATTGGTTACCTTATCTACTGGTAATCCAACTTACTGGCCATCTGATATTAATAAAATTCCAGACGTGCTTGACTTTTTTGTAATTAATGGTATTCCTACGAACTGCCTTACAATCTTTGACTCAAATGATCTTAGCTCTGATCATTCGCCTATAATATATTAAACTACAATAATTTCATGCATTCCTATATTAAAAGAAGAGGAATTTTTTCCAAATCTACAAATTTCGACCTTTTTCAAAAAGAGCTAGAACAAAACGCTAATTTGAAACTAAATATTAGTCTCAAAACATTTGAAGAACTAGATGAAGCTGTTGAAAATTTTAATAAAGCAATTCACGAAGTAGCAATCTTGTCGACCCCTCAAAGTAGGCAGGAGCTAAACCAAAATAGCAGCATTATAATCACAGTAGAGATCAGAAAACTAATGCAAACAAAAATAATTTTAAGAAAAAGGTGGCAAATCAGTAGGATTCAGAATGACAAAACTGCTCTCAATACAATAACCAATGAGCTTAAACAACGTTTATTTGAATTTAAAAACGATTGTATACAAAACCACTTAAAATCTTTAGGCACAAAAAATGATGACTTCTCATTGCGGAAAGCCACCAAATATATTAAACGTCCAACCCTTAAAAATTCCCTGATCAAAAACTTAAATGGTGAATGGTGTCGCTCTAACCTTTCAAAAGCTGATGCATTCGCTATGCACTTAACGGAAATTTTCCAGCCTTTTAATCTTTGTACTGCAACAAATAATGATGAAATAAACGAATTCTTAGTTAGTCCTTGTCAAATGAATTTGCCCATCAAACCTTTCCATTCACACGAAATCGCTAACCAAATAATGATACTCAGCAACAATAAAGCACCCGGCTATGATCAAATTAATGCAAAAGTTTTAAAATCCTTCCCAGATACAACGCTCAAATATATAACACTTCTATTTAACGCAGTACTTCGTTTACAAAACTTTCCTCTTCAATGGAAGTGCTCAGAAATTATTATGATACAAAAACCGAACAAGCTAGAATGTGAAATGAAGTCGTATAGGCCAATAAGTTTTTTGCCAGCGCTCTCCAAAGTATTTGAAAAAATACTTCTTGGAAGACTACTGCCTGAGCTAGAAAAACGACCTATCATTCCCGAACACCAATTCGGTTTTCGTCAAAATCACGGAACACCAGAGCAATGCCATCGTATTGTTAATACTATTCGAAATGCATTAGAATCTAAACACTACTGCTCTGCTGTTTTTCTCGATTTTCAATAGGCTTTTGATCGTGTTTGGCACACTGGGCTCATGTACAAATTCAAAAAACTATTACCTGCTCCATTTTTTCTATTGCTTAGATCTTATCTGAATGATAGATTTTTCTACGTCAAAGTTCGGGAAGAGCGATCAAATATTCATAGAATTGAAGCAGGAGTCCCACAAGGTAGCGTGTTAGGCCCAGTTTTGTATACAATATACACAAGTGATATGCCGTTGATAGATAACGTACTAACTGCTACATATGCAGATGACAGCGCAATTGGAAATTGCACATTCAAACTAAAAGAAAACAATTAAATCAGAAGCTTAAACGATTGTATTGGATTTTAGGGGAAAAATCAGAACTAAGTACAGAAAACAAATTACTACTTTACAAAACTATGCTTAAACCTATTTGGACGTACGGCATTCAGCTGTGGGGTACAGCAACTACTTCAAACATCGAAATTCTCGAAAGATTTCTAAATATTGCACTTAGGAAAATTTTAAATGTTCCCTGGCTTGTGTCAAACAAAACAATCATCAATGATACAGGTTTAGCTTTAGTTAAAAGTGAAATCAATAGATTCAGTAGCAATTATTTTAATAGATTGAGTTATCATACTAACCCAGTTGCAATAGCCCTATTAGATGACTCAAACGAAAATAACCGTCTTAAACGGCTTCATATATTAGATTTGCCATATAGAAAATAAGTTGTTTATAAGTATGTAGGTACATATACCTTATATGCACTCTTGTATATTAGTTCTGAACTCGTTGGAGTATAGCAACTTAGGTTAAGTTAATGTAGTATTATACAATTTGCTTATTGTCCTCGGACAGATTGTAAATAAAGGAAATCTTAATAAAAAAAAATATTTGTCATTTCCCCTATCACGAGCAACAGAACCAAAATTCTTCTTTCTGTTTCTGTTGCTGATGTTCTGTAATTCCCTGGTGCTAGCAGCACCAGAGTGGCAAAATGGTGTTGTCGTAGTATCTGTAGCTGTCAAAAATATACTGAATTTTGTTCCTGTTTCTGGCCTTTGCGACATCGCGCCGTTTGGTGTTTTCCTGACTGGTTGCAAATGACATTCAGAAGAAGACACGTCGTACTGTGTAGTATGTAATTTGTTATAAAATATTTGCTGAAGGATATCTACAGGTTGATTACGTGCGAAATATATGGGTGCTACGGGTGAGGCAATCCACAGCCAACAGTATCTATTGGGTGGAAAGCATTTTCATTGCCATTATATTGGCAGAATCTTTCATAGTATAATGGAAACAGTGAATACAGCAGAGAGAGCACGCGTGGACACCAAAGCTACTCAAGGCTCTAGCCACTTGCCGAAGTACAAAAGGTATATTCGTTCGGACTCGGTGTAAAACTGTAGGTCTCTCAATTTCTGTTAAAACTATTAAGACGCACACCACAAATTGTAGGATAAGTTCTACCAAATATTAAGCAAAAGGATCCACAACAGCTGCCTCCGACATAATAAAGTCTTCAGGTCTTCCTACAGCTGCCTCCGACATAATAAAGCCTTCAAGTCTTCCTGCAGGCTGCCTTAAGGTGTATTTCCAAAACTTATCTGGCATGCGAACAAAGGCTGACCTTGTGCATTCCCTTAGTGCGCAACTAGATTTCGACATCTTCGTTCTTGTTGAAACCTGGCTAAATGCAAGTTTCTTCGACAGTCAGTTCTTCGATCCGAAGCTGTTCAATGTCTTTCGCAAAGATAGGGATGCTGCAAAAACTGGTTGCTTCCGTGGTGGTGGTGTTTTAATTGCTGCCAAGCGTCAATTCCGTGCATTCCTGTTTCCACTCAACAATGGTGACTCCCTGTTGGATCAAATTTGTGTTTGTATAAGCTGCCACTCTTCACAAGGTTCTATATACCTACTCGCTTCGTATATACCGCCTGAAAGTTCTTTCGAATTGTACAAAGCGCATGCTGACAACGTGGTATCTTTGGTTTTAAGCAACTTAAATGATGATCATTTATGCGTGCTTGGTGATTTCAACTTATGCAAAATAAATTGGTTTGCTAGTATGTCTAACTATAGCCTCACACCTACTAATGTTTCTGCAAATCATGAATTATATTTTATTGATAATATTCTTAGTCTTAATTTATGTCAAGTTAATAATTTCGTGAATTCTCTGAATAGAATCTTGGATCTCATATTTGTAAGTGATAACCTGAGCTACAAAGTTAGTGAATGTTTGAATCCAATAACTCCTAAGAATAAGCATCATTTACCATTAGTTGTAAAATTCGAGTTGTACTGTTTTGCTTCAGTTACTTCTGATGACAGGTTATCATTTAATTATGCATTATGCGATTTTGTTAGCTTTAATGAATTATTACTCGATATTAATTGGGATAATTTATTTACAGGTCTTGATACATTTAACAGTTTCTCTACTTTTAAATCCATTTTGTCTAAACTATGCCTGGATAATATTCCAGTTAGAAAGAAAAAATCTTATAAATTGCCCTGGTATTCTAAGGATTTGAAAATGCTAAAAAACATTAAAAACAATTATTTTAAAAAGTTTAAATCTACGAGGAACCATTTATTCTTCGTTAAATATAAGCGATCTTTAAAGGAATTCAACTACTTAAATAAAATTCTCTATAATAACTACATTGGAAACATGGAGATGAACATTAAATCATATCCTAAAAACTTCTGGAACTACATAAAATCCAAAAGGAGCTGCGCTAGTGTTCCCACTGGTATCTTCTTTGATAATAAATATGCGCGAACCTCGAGTGAAGCGGCAAATTTATTTGCCGATTTTTTTAAATCAAATTTTGTTAATGAAGAACAAAACCATCCGAGTGACTTTTCGTCTAGCTTAGACTACTATTTGGACTACGGTGCTCTATGCCTCTCATCTGAGGATATTAGTAAAGCTTTTTTTAAATTGAAATCTTCCTCCCAAACTGATGTTGATGGACTTTCAGCAGTCTTAATAAAAAATTGTCCTGCTTTGGTCTATCCTCTGAAAGTAATTTTCAATAAATCTTTATCCTCGGGGAGTTTCATTGACGCATGGAAGCTCACCTCCATAACGCCAATCTTTAAGAGTGGCAATAAAAATGACGGTATTCAAAGCTCTCGACTATCTCAAAAATTTTTGAACACGCAGTCAATGCAAAGTTGAGTTTTGCGGTTAAATCTTTAATATGCCGAAATCAGCATGGGTTTGTCTCCAATAAATCTACAGTATCGAATCTAGCTGTTTTTAGTGAATACTGCATTGAGTCTTTCTCGGCTGGTTTACAGGTTGACTGTATTTACACTGACTTTTCGAAAGCTTTCGATAAAGTCTCACATAAAGTCCTAATTGAAAAATTAGCTTGCCTTGGCTTTCATTCTGCCTTTCTGCAATGGATAAACTCTTACTTGTGCAATAGACGTTGTATTGTTACATTTGATGGTATTTCGTCTAACCCTTTTGTTGCCTTTTCTGGAGTCCCGCAAGGAAGTATCTTGGGACCACTCCTATTTGTACTATTTATTAACGACATCAAAAGTTGTTTTTCATTTGCTAAATTTTTGCTTTACGCTGATGGCTTAAAGATTTTCTCAGCGATTAAGACCCCAGATGATGCCATTAAGCTTCAAACTGATATTGACCGGCTTTACTTGTGGTGCCAGAAATCACGTCTCTCACTGAACTTATCTAAGTGCTTCCAAATAACTTACTCCAAAATCTCTAACATATAGCGAAATGTGACCTTCTGCGTGTTAGTGAGATTAAGGACCTTGGCGTTGTTTTTGATAGTAAATTCTCTTTTAATAACCATATAAATTATATCACTTCCAAATCTTTCTCCATGTTGGGTTTCGTAAGACGGAATGCTTCTAAATTCACTGATCCCTATACCATCAAGTTACTCTATGTATCATTTGTTAGATCTCATTTAGAATATGCTGCTTTTATTTGGAGACCAAGTACCCAGCTAGCTATCAATAGAATAGAACGTGTACAAAAAATTTTTCTTAAGTTTGCACTTCGGTCTCTGAATTTTACAGATCCCATGCCATCCTATTCTGCTCGTCTAATGCTTATAAATCTCAAGTCCCTGGAAACTCGTAGGTCTATACTGTGCCTGTCCTTTACTCATTGTATTATAACTGGAGTCATTGATTGCCCTTACTTGTTGGAACGGATTCGATTTAATGTTCCCCAGCGATCTCTTCGGAACTTTTACCCTTTTCATGGGGATAACTTTAAAACTAAGTACGCCAGTAATGCCCCCATTACTCGCTCTTTACGTGAATTGAATTCCCTTAATAGTAATGCTGATCTTGACTTTTCACTTTCAAGGAACGCTTTTTTGAATCTTTTAAATTCTATATTGTAGCTTTATTGAAAATATGTAATATGTATATCAATAGCTTGTACTAAGTTACTTTTTTCCATAGTCTGTAAGGATCGATATTCATAGACTTAAATAAATAAATAAAATAAAATAAATATAGTGTAAGTGCGGCATTATTACTATTATTATTAGGTATAGATTTGAAATTTGAAAACGCACTTATTCTCAACGATCTAAAATAATTGGTAATTGACGACGCTTGCCAAATGCATAAACCAATTAAGAAAAATCGATTCCTAATTTAAATTGATTATAATGAAGTACAAAACCAATAAAAAACAAGATACAACATAAAACAGTTTTTTGTTCGAGAGTATATCATAAACAAAGACGAAAGCAAATACTCGCGTAGGGGGCAGTTCTTCATTCTTTTATGTCAACCGATATGATCGTACCAATGCTCTGATCAATGTAGAAATTCATAAATCTTTTAACCCAGATATTTCGTAAGTGGTTTAAGGAATCCTTAATTTAAATAGTTTGAAAATCTTCAGATCACGCATTTTATCATATATGTATATATATATGTCTCTGTACGGTAAATAGCTTTTGAAAAAGTAAGTACTTACTTGTGTCGTGGTGTATAAGCTGCTTCTCCTTGCATTCTCTTCGTTATATCTTTCGGCTCAACCGTGTAACGAAATCGGCTTTAAACTCTCCATTTTCGAATCCACTCCTAAGAATTTTCACTTCAAAAATAACGAATTTCAAAGCACAACTTTTTTCTTGTCCTTTTGACGTGAAATGGCCCTAAGGTCAAGTAGAATTGAATTGAACTTTCAAACTTTGCTTCTTTCGAAACTGTACTGCATGCATTGACGAATTCCCTTTCCTAGAGGGTATGTCTAAAAAGATACATTTTACGAAATACTTTGCACACAGTTTTTTATGTACATATGTATATACCAGTGGCGGATTTAAGGGAAAAAGCCCGGTTGGCATGGTACCTAGGGGGCCCACTTTCGTAGTGAAAAAAATTTACTGTAGTAATCAAAAGTAATTTTAATCATAGATAAAAACATAAAAAAACATAATTTGTATGATTTAAATTTTTTAGGTTTCCCAGATAATTAATTTTAATAGAATGGTATCTAAACATTGAATTGAATTATGTCACTTTGAATACACGCCTAGCTTTACGTTCAGCAAATAATTCCATTGCAGAGTCCAAATTGATCGACGTCGCTACTGATCTTTCGATGTACCTCAGCTAAAGAAGCTCGGCGATATTCTTTGAGAATTTTCAACGAACTCATGACTCGTTCGGCACTAGCTGATCCGATAGGAAAGGTTAAGAACAGTCTAAATAAACTGCAGCATTCAGGAAAACTGTCCATCATATTATTTGCAACTACAAACTCCAAATACTGTAATGGACTGTCGTCAGTAAAATCCCGATTTTCTGTGAAATACATGTCAGTAAAAGCAACCAGCTCATTTTTCAAATCAGTAGTGAAAAACTCTGAGTACATCTTTGATAAAGTGATAACACAGTTTTTCAAATCATCCAGATCGAGATTTTTGAAAGTTTCAGGCATCAAAAAACCGAAAACGTCGTTTATTTCCTTGAATCCTTCCGCTCTTTCATGTAGTTCGGTAGTCATTGTGTCCAAAACTTCATAGTACTCCATTCGATGTTTTGCATGAGATTCTAATGCTGAATCGGAAGTCTTCTCATCGAACATTTTCTTGACTTTACGTTTTCTGATAATGGGAAAATCAGCATTTTCCCAGCCCATTTCTAGCCATTTTTGCCTAGCTTTCAGCACGAAATTTTCATACGTACGTTCATCTCTCAGATCTCTCAATTTTTTTAAGGCCGTTGCCATGCACCGCTGCGCCTTAATTAGATCGACTTCTTTTTTTTTGTAATTGAATTTGGACAGAATTGATTGCGCTAAGGACTGAATGCCACCATAACAAGTTTAGTAAAAACAACCAGTTCATCGAGGACAATAATGATTGAGCTTTGATGATATCTTCCCCAGATGCTCCGACTCTTGAAATTTCATTCTCCAGGAAGTTAACGATGCATTCAAAGTTTTGTATTATCGCCTCCACAGCTTTAATTCGAGATGCCCAACGTGTTGTACTCAATCCTTTAATGTGTAGTATCCTTTCACTAGTGACAGATTCCTCACCAATTCGATCATAAGATGCGTCCTCTCCAGATTTATTAGTTAAATCAAATATTTCTTTCTTTAATTCTTTTAGAAGCTTGATGCCAAAATCGTCAGAGGTTCGTGATGAACTTTCGCTCTGTTTCAAAATTTCTTCCCATCGTCGATGTGAGTGAGCGAAATATACAAAAATGCTTTCAATTGTGGCGAAAAAAACTTTGATTGAGGAACTTGCATTTTTTTCTGCTGCATGAATCAAAACTAAGTTCATTTGATGACTGAGACAATGAATATACGGTACAAATGATCCATCGCCGTCGTCGAGAAATTCTTTTAATTTTACTTGAACACCTCCGCTACTCCCAGACATGACAGGGGCACCGTCATAGCTTTGACCACATAGATATTTTTTCTCAAAATTAAAATTTTCAAACAAGATTGCTGTGATTTCATTGCAAATGGAGGTTGCATCTCCTTTTTTCAATCGGACAAAGCACAGAAAACCCTCTTTGATTTCAACTTTAGGAGAGTTTGGAATATCTTTGTTAATCACAACATATCTTACCAAAACAGCCATTTGATCTAGGTGAGCGACATCTGTTGTTGAGTCGGCTATTAATGCAAAAAATTTCTCGAGCAATTCAAAAGTAATCGTTTTACTCAAATATTTTACGCGCTCGGAAGATTCAATATGAGCTTGCAATATTGGATTATGTCTAGAAATTAACTTGATAACACTTAAGTAAATTCCAGGATTCTCATATTCCAATAAGTTCTCTCTATGACCTCGTAAGGCAAGTCCTAAACCAGATAAGGTTCTGACAGTATCCGAAAAAATGTTAAGAAGCGTGCGCAATTTCTTTGATTCTTCGGTAATTTGGTTATCAAGTTTGTGCCAAATATCTAACTTTTTACGAAAAGACGAAGCAGCTATTGCGCTCGAAAGATGTGCTTTGCTTCGACCGTGGGCTTTGGCAGATGTTGACAAATGTTTCCAATCTGCATATCCGGTGCACCATACACTTCGTTTAGTAGATTCATCTCCAAATAGCCAACAACAATAGCAGAAAGCGTAATTTTTTGTCACAGAATATGATAACCATTTACTTCGATCATTGTTCATAAAAGGCTTTTCATTGTTCATATAATAAAATGAGGAGTTAAATCGGCGATTATCACTAGATTTTGGAAATTCATTGTCGGGCAAGTCAGACTTGTCTGGTTGGCACGGACCAGCTAATGATAGTGCTTGAATAATCTCTTTATCTAATAAATTGTTGTTATCATAAAGCCCTTTGTCATATTTGAATGGTAGTAAAATGTTTGGCAACTCTTTTTGTTTCTCAATTTTACTAGCTGCTGATGTTTTCTCCGTTCCAGCAATTAAAGATGTGGAATTTTCACATTTATCATCATGCGATTGGTTATTTATATTGCATGAAGTATTTGATCCTGTTATGAAAGAATCACAATTCACTGCTACATGAAACTCACGGTATTTGTTACCTTTAGCTTACAACTGCGAAGTCGAAAACCCGAAACTTTTAGATATCCGCAAAAAAAAAAATGAAAAATGACCGCGGGTCCAACGAAAACAGGCTTAATACTTTTACCGACATTTTTTTTTGTGTATACAACAACCACATGAAAACTTGGCCTTGAGAACTATCAGGTATATCGGGTTTCCGACTTCGGATTCGAGATCCTGGAGCCGAAACACGTCTCTGGGTACCACTCCCGGGTGTTTCGTTATTTTTTAAGCAGTTGTAAGCCAAAGGAAACAAATACCAACCTTACCTTCGGTTAAAATAGATTTTTGAATCAATTTACTTGAAGATGTATCTTGACTTTCAGCCTTCTTTTTTTGTAAAGTTATAGCATCCGAACTAGTGGTGATGACAAATGAACCGAGCTTAGATTGTTTTGGATCATTTCGTGCTTCTTCTAACTTCCGCTTCTCTCTAATTTTTCGTTTTTCATATCCACTTCTGACGTTACTCGTGTTATCCATTATCTAAATCTGAAATATAAAATTATATTCCAGATAAGTTTGAAGAAAAAAACACAAACAAACTATGTATACTGTTCCAAATGTTATCAAGACTCGTAACATCACTCTGCAACTATCGCCAGACAACAACAAAAACTACATAAGCGCGAGGCAATCAAAATCTATACACACACACGTACCTAGAAACAATCACTTTAATGACAAAACACACGCACGCATATGAATAACATGAGAAAGGAGAGAATCAGCAATAACTAAACACTATTATTCACAAATATTATGCACACAGAAAATACAACAACGTTATCAGCGAATCTGGAGCTTTGTAGAACTAAAAGTGTGATCCTTTACACCAACTTCTGGTAAAACTGTCAAACGATCAGCTGTTTGGCAATTTACTTCCCTGCAGGAACAGTGACACCTTATTTCAGGCAACATTTGTATCAGCACGTTCAGAGCAGTGTGAAAAAAATGATTCAAGCGTTCACTAATTTCTTATAGGGATGTGAATGTGTGTATGCGTGTGTGCGGAAATTGACAGATTTCATTTTTACTAGAAGGCAATCCCGTACCTTTGCAATTTTGCATGTAAACGCAACCACAACGATTTGAGCCAGATAAATCCACATAGACTTCTGGTTCTGGGAGGGCTTTATGGCCCTTTTTGGCATATTTTTTGAGGAGGGCCCAGTTGGCAATGTCCCATTTGCCGCCCGTTAAATCCGCTACTGGTATATACATACATATATAATCACAAATAGAGCATTCACGAAGTAGGATGATATGATGATATTACAGGGTAGAATGGAATTGTCCAATTGTCTGTTCTCATCAGAATATACATACATATGCAAGGCATTACAATCCACAAAGGTAATACCGGCTTATTTCGCTATAACACTTCGGTTTGCTTTTATGGATAAACGTATCTACATACTATGTACATACGTGCGTATGTATGTATGTAGAGGGGTGTAAATAATACTATAGAAAAACGAGTATTGTACCGCATCAACATTGTGCGTTTTTGGTTGGCTGCGTGGAATATATATATTAGATATATATATATATATATATATGCCTTTATTTTGAGTCGCAACGAGAGGCAGAGCCAAATCAGAATGTGTGGTGTGTATTTGCTATTGCTGGTTCAGTTGCTGTCGCCAATGTGTCTGAGATTTTGCTTTCGTTAACTGCTGGGCCAACGTTCGTGTTCATACTATCGTTTACATTTTCGCGCATAATCACTACAATGAGAAAAAATATGTTAAAGTGTGTTGTTTAAACGATTTCAAATTAGCTCTTTTCCCGTCGGAAGACTTGATTGCTGTAATTTCCGAAAGAAAGTGCAGTGAACATTTTTGTTTCACATATTTGTAGAAATCTATAAAAGTAGCGGGTTTTAAGCCGAATAAAATACATTGATTATCTAAATAAATGAAATAAGTGAAATTACGATACAGGTTTTGAATGTAGAATTATGCCAAGACCTTCGCGTGAATCATATGGCGATCAAAAGCCGCCCTATTCATATATTTCATTAACAGCTATGGCGATTTGGGACTCACCTGAAAAAATGTTACCTCTCAGTGATATTTATAAATTTATAATTGATCGCTTTCCTTACTATCGGAAAAACACACAGCGTTGGCAAAATTCATTACGTCACAACCTCAGCTTTAATGATTGCTTTATAAAAGTTCCTCGAAGGCCGGATCGCCCCGGTAAAGGTGCGTATTGGGCACTTCATCCACAGGCCTTTGACATGTTTGAGAATGGCAGTTTATTACGCCGACGGAAACGTTTTAAGCTACTTAAAAATGATAAAGACTATCTAAAGGAGGAATTAGCTACGTGGGCAAATCTGAACCGTTTTTTTTTTAACAGCCCCAGTGCACATAGCATACCAGCATTGCAGACAAAAGTTTTACTTGCTGGTGAATCCCCCCTGTACTCAACGAATTTGACGGCAACATCTTTATTAACTGAACATTCTAATGAAATCGCACAGCCCAGCCCGAACACATCACCTTCAGCTTTTTCACTAGGATTCGGATATCAACAAACAACGATCAAGGCGAGTGCTCATACGACATTACCGACTTTGTTACCTCAGGCTCAGGTGTTACCTCCAATTCTGGATGTAACAACTGTTATTAGCAAATACCGACCAAAACGTTCTTTTACTATTGAAAGTCTCATAACACCCGACAAACTAGATTCAACGTCTGTAAAAAGTTTAAGCAGTGATAATCCAATATGTGTCGAAGTTATTGAAAAAAATAATATCGATCAAAAACTTGTCGAACCGAAACATCAGATGTTACCTCAACTCGGCTCTAATATTAGCGACGAAATGAGTAAAAACCCATTGCCGCCATTGCATACTATTACTTCAACTTTTAACTTACCTTTTCTGCACTATACAACTGCAACTAATAACATCAATTTGGACCATTGCGGAAATTCCACAACGATCTATGATGTTCCGGTACATCCCATTTTAATGATGAAATCACCACTTGAAAGCTTAACACCGTTGTATTACTCCAGTATTGATCTGTCAGCCAGCCAGCATACAACTAATACCCATCATCGACTGAGTTCCAGCGAACGAGCTGTATGACATAAACCATAGGAATAATTTTTTGTACAAAAGTTAGATCAAAAACTCACTTTTAGTTCCTAATGGTAGATTATCTAGTTATTAGTCTGTGTATTATTTTTTTAAGACATCATTAACCCAATTGTCATTTGCATAATATACATATGTTTATTACCAATACATTTTATTATTAAAACGCAATATTTTAAGAAACAAAGTACTCGCTATGAAAACCTTTCAATTATAAATTATTCAAGAAATATCTAGTCCAATATCTAACAACTATTAAAGTCGTTGTTGTAGTTGAAAATTTTTAACTTGTCTTTTTTTTGGTATTGCGAGATCTTCGTTTTCTCACTATTCTTTGGAAAAATTAATGGCAAATATGCCGGAAAATGAACTTTTGTAAGCTTCAAACTTGGGAAATAGAAAAAAACACGAAATGTGAAACAATTACCCCAAAAGACCAAAGTGTATAAAACAAAGTGAAATCAGTATCTGTCGTAGGCTTTGTTGGAAATGAAAATATAACAATTACAAATATTTGATTGCATTAACCCTCTTTGGTTTATGTTCAGGTGCGGTACTACATGAGCTATGCATGCATACAAAGGCTTATCAAATTAGAATATGTACAACGCTTTACTCGCCAGGTCTAATCGATTGTTTATATAACAAGCTCTAAGCCCTGAAAGTACTCTATATGGTGTCTGCTGGCATTAAGACGAAAAACTTCTTTATTGAGTATACTAAATTAATTTTGACTTCACTTTGTATTTCTGTTTGGCCTTCATTAATATTAATAGGGTTAGTGGTAACAGCATTATTTAATAAAACGCGTGACAGCAGTGAAACTTTTTAAAATATTAACAATAAAAGATATAAGTGAGCGAGGCAGTGAGAGAGCACCCCAAAAGATATACAAAAATTTGCATAAAATTATTCTGTTTATTCAATATTTACACAGTCATTGGTTGGTATTTCAATTGGTATAACTGATATTATTAGTTACCTTGTAATACTTAATAAAATATGAAATATATATATGTTGATATTTTCGAGAATTTGTCAAAATGGGTTAATGCAGTAACAAAACAATTGTAAAATAAACTTTGTGTATTATACTTCTTATTAATTTCAGTGCTGTTCGCTCTACTCAGTAAACATAAAACAATTATAATGTGATAAAATAGCAAAACTGTAAAAAATGTTATTTGTGCACGAGGTACGTCAATAATATTTAATTTCTCATTAAATATAGTATCAATTGTCCAAGGATTTATTAAATTTGAAATGTTGTGTACGAAAAAATCTATGAATATAAGACCAATAGTGTATTTTTTATAAGTTTTAATTGTTTAGAAAGCCCTGTATCGCAAGTTAAATCTTTTTCTCTATACTAAGTATATGTACAGTAGGTCTACTCCACGAGCTACTCCATGAAAAAAGTTAAGTTATACTACTTCCATGTTCCGTCTGAAATTATGAACAACTGTCCAGCATTTTCATTGGGGTATCTAAGAAGCTCCGAATTTAGATTGACATTTTTTTCTTACTTTTTGGGCGTTTTCATTAGTGTAGCCAAAGTTTTTCAACATTAATTTTTTATTAATATTTATGAAGTTTTACTTTTAATATACATACATATGTATGTATTTCTCTTTGCAAAAACTCAAATAAACCGTTCGGATTTATATCTGTGGTCATTTGGAAAGGCAGCTTAAGTCTGCTTAAACGAGAAATGAGATATTGTTTTGACAACGTTCTTTACACTCATTTGCCTGTATAAACCCCATTTGAACAACTACATTTGGCAGCGAAGTTATTAGGGCTTAGTGTTTATTTTTAAAAAATGTTGCATTCTATAAAATAACTTAAGTATGTGCACATATGCATTCGGATCTTAAATATAGTTATAATTTAACTAAATAACTTAAATTGATTTTAGCGCGTTTAAAATGTAATAAAACAACGTATGTTTACTTAAGAGTACCCTTTTTGTAGTACTTATTTCAATACAATAACTTAAGTTAAATTAAGGTTCAGTGTTAAACATACGCCCAACTCAAAAAAAGTCTCATAAGAAGCATATTTCCCACATATTTTTTTCAAACTGTTGTTCGCGCTTTTAACTAGCATTAGTATCAATACCAAAATATGTTTACTAGAGGAAGGTAGCGTAAGAAGTAAACAAAATTGCATACATACATATATCTCACAACTATCATATTCATCATAAGCTACTTCCCCATATGGACACTTATATAATTTGCAGTGATATACTAAAAGAAATTATTCTTTCCTATTTAGGCACTTTTCTCAATGAACATCTAATGCCAAGAAATTGTGAAATTTTTAATGCCCATATTTTATGTTGGAACAAATTGCTTTAAAATATACGAGTATGTCAGCTCCTCCGTCGAGGGTACCTAGTGGACAATTATTCAGGGCTGCAGGTCAGCTTTACACTGATACGGAAGCGGTTGCAAGGTGGAAATATTAATATGCTTTTATTTTTACATTTTTATATAACAATTTTAAATTACGATCTTTAAAAATATAATTTATTTATTGTTATTTTTACAGAATTGTATTTTTATGTGATGAAGTGGAATGGATTTTAATGTAGTTAAGCCAGGGGCCGAAACGGCTATAACTTTTATTTAAAAAAATATTTTTTTATCGTTATTTGTTGAGTTTCATTTTTTGCTCAGAAAAAATAGTGAATTCTTTACTTTTAATTTTTTATCAGAATATAATCGTTTATCCTTGAGTTGTTTTGCTCTGAAAATAATCGTTGTTTCTAAAGTTTTATTTTTTGCTAAAAATATAGTCGCTATTTTTTAAAACATTTTTTGCTCAAAAAATAATTTTTATTTCTTTAGGTTCATATTTTGCTCAGAAAATGCAATTTAATTTGTGTGAAAACAAAATCAACAAATTAATTAATTATTGTCTGAGCGATAAATAAAACTCAAGCAAATAGTAAGATTATTTTACAAGCAAAAAACAAAATTCAAGATAAACCAACCTTTTCTTAAGCAATATTTAAAACTGATAAAAAACAATTATTTTCTGCGCAAAATACAAAGCTTAAAAAGGGGACCTTAGCTTGATGATTGGCCGAACTTCGCCTACAATTAGTTGTGTGTGTTGCAAACAAATTGAGGGGCCTGCAATTTTACGCCGACTGCGAACTGCAAATGATTTTTGTTAGAATTTTTTTCATGACAGAAATACACTCGGAGGTTTGCCACCGAAAGAAGCACGCACACGCTAGACACTGGGTTACTAGAATTTGTCGGCATGTTCATTGCAATGACATACATATGCTAAGCCTATCTCTTTACGGAAAGCAAATGTCCCATATTTGGAAGCCCAGCAAAAAGTATTGCAGATAAGCTAATGGAAGATTTTCACGGATTGATCATCGAACCTACTTCTGTTAGGTTGCCTGTAAGATCAAAGAAACTTTTATCCTAATTGAAATAAATGACTCTAAAAAGTGATGTGAGAAAAGTTCGTACTTTTTAATGTCAATAATAAATATGTGGGTGCTTATATTGATTTGATTTTTGCTTATTTACGTATTTGATTACCCCACTGCATTCATCTGCATATAATAGTAAAAAGCTGTAATATATTCTCTCAAGCAAAACTGTGAAGTAAGCTTGGCATAGGTTCCCTAGTTCATAATATCTGAAATTTGTGTTTATATACATATATATTTTAGTAATACAAAAATATTTAGGGGTTGTTCAGAAACTACGTAGCCCGATTAAGGTCACTTTAGGATCCCAGTTTTTTATTGGTTCAGATATGCAGTCAATTTCGCACATCCACTCATTACTTCGATTTCAGCTTTTTACCATCCCTGGATTTGGTCGTGCACCGCTTTTAAGTGTAAAACCTTTTGTTTTTTGGAAGCATAGTACTTATGTATATACTACAATAATCTTCCTGGTATAAATAAAATAATTATCTATTAGTCATATGAAGTAGGCGTTCTGCGCAATGTAGATTGTGGCCTTGTCTTGTTTTTGTTGCTGGAGGGACAACGTTAAAACAATTGAGCGCGCGAGTTAATTCATTTCATTAGTATTAGAACAAAGAAATTATTTATTTTTTCACGAGCTCCATTGTGCTTTCTTTATTAATATTAAAGTTTTAACTGTTCATCCTTACCTTCACTTACTATATTTTTTTACTATTATACCGAGTGCATGCATATTGTTTTGATGCGTTTTGTTTGCTACTGATAAATATGTTTTGATGTTAGTTGTTTTGTTTGCTGCTGACTAATATGTTTTGATGTTAGTTGATTTATTGTTATTGGTGCGTGGCTGGGATAAGAAATACCTTCCTTAACTCTCCCCTGTGTGAAAATGAAACGTCCTCATTTGAAACATGTACGCTTGAAGTTGGTGTAGTTCATTTTCGTATGCTTCTTTGAAGTTCCTACTGCGTTTGATGTTTTCTTGTATTTGTCGGTATATACATCCATATTTATTTTTGCCCATAAATAAATAATTAAATATAAGGCTAAATTTATGAAAATAAAGCATAGAGCAAACTCCCAAGGATTTCTTCTATTGGAATTAGGAATTTATAAATTTCTTGTATATTAGTAAGTTTTATAATTTGATTCAGAAGTTAATATCTCTTACAATTTTACTTGGGTTTGATGAGCATGAATTACATTTTTATTTCTTGTTCATGACTTACATACATATGTTTTATTATCTATAGTGGTACTGTAGTTGTATTGGATTAGACGAGGGCCATTAATTTTTTGGCCATTCCATGTAAAGGGTGTTTTTTAGACTGAAAGAAGTTTAAATTGAAATAAAACACATAAAAAATTAAGTATGAGGCCAATTTTTTTTTATTTGAATTTCATATTTTCATGGCATTTAATATTTACAAACGATTTCTGGCATATGCCCGCCACTACTAGTTTTGGTGAATCGGATGCGATCCGTGCAATTGTGAATTTCCATGTTGTGGATGGACAAAGTCCAACTTGTTGAGCACGGCGGCGAATAGGAAAATTCGGATCTTCTCCAACACTATCACTTACAGCACCAATATTTTCTTCTGTACGTACAGTTCTTTGTCTTGTTGTTGGTTTTCCATCGAGTAGAGTAAATGTTCTTCGAAAGTTATCAACAGTTCGACGAATAAGCTCCTCTGATGCTCGATTATGTGGACCATAAAATTCACGTAGTGCTCTATAAGTTTGGCGAAAAGAACACTGGTTTTTAAAGTAAATTTCTTCAATTTGTAAACGTTGTTGCGGCGTCATTCTATCCATGATGATTTTTCAATGCTTATTGAACAGAAATGTCAAAAAGAAATGTCATTTACCAGCTATCAAGTGACAGCTATCCCAATCGAAAGGTCTATCAGTCTAAAAAACCACCCTTTATGTTCATTGTCTACTATAGTATTACCATAATCTAAGACTAGCAAAGGAAAATTATTTTCTTGAATAATATTATATTGAGCCTTTTGTTTTAATAGTACAGGTCAAGAACATTCATCATTGAGTTCCTCTTTCATACATAATTTTTAGTTTTTCATTAAAATTAAATTTCCCGAGTTTAAATGCTAGTGGGATTAAATTATACATTTGACATTAATTTGATATTATTGGATATTTATAAATTGTAAAAATTGCACTGTTAAAACTCATTACATGGACATCGGAATATTCTAATATATTTATTACTGGAATATCATATAATTCATTGTCAATTATTTTGTTTATATCTCTAAAGTTAAGAGCTCCTGAGAAGAAGTTTCCCGTTTTTGCAAAGTTAATTGTGCTTGTGATTGTTTCTAGTTCTTTATACACTCCCGTAATTATCAATTTTTCTGTTATACATTCTGAGTCTAGTGTTTCTAAAATTTAAACTGCGAATTTATTTTTCCTTGTTGGTTGTTATTTTCGATAAATTCGTTGACTCCTGTCTTTATTTCTATTAGATCATCGTGATCTGGTGTTCCTGTTTGAAACTGAACCTAAAAAGTTGAGGATACGTACTTCTATTTTGTTCACGAGTATATCTTCTTTTTGGAATTGGGTTTTACTATATTGAAATCTTATTATATTTTCGTATGGGACTAATATTACAGAGAGGTTTGCTACATGGTAAAGATAGGCTGGGCTGTTATAAATGTATACTTCATCTGTTTCGGTCAGTACATATTTTTTTATCTGTTAGGCCTGTAATCTTATCGGGAAGTCCGAGTGAGAATATAAACAAGGTTATGAATCCTGTTCCTATGAATTCCATGTTGTGGTTTGCTTTCGATGCTATCTTTATGTATTATTCTCCAACTCACTGTTAAAATCGTGTCCCCGCGATCTTCTTTTACTTTATGCTTATTTTATTTTGTTGCAAGTTTGTGACGGCAGTCGGTTCGGCTATATATTATATCTACTTGTTTATGATGATGCATTGGGGTCACTGAATGTGTTATTTGTAGTCGATTGTATAGGAATTTCATCATGGTGGCGTTCAATATACTTTCATTATCTGTCATGAGATATTTGACATGCGGGTAAACTTGTGTTAGGACTTCTTATATGGATTCGTGACAGTCTATCTTCATGACGAGTCAGCTAAAAATAGTATTTAGAGTTAAGATACTGTATATTACAATATTAATATGGAATTCACTCTTTGTATGTACTCCCTTTCTCGCGTTGGTATTGGAGTTTCCCTGCAGGTTGTTTATTTGGTTGTTGTTCGTACTTGTGTCGCAGACATATTTTGCAACATGTTGCTTACTTTCTACACAGGCCGGAATTGGATTACCAATATTTCTTGTGTGATTTGTAATATCTATGTGCCCGTTTATGGATCTGTGTGACTATTTCCCTTTGTTCGTTTATAGAGGTGACGTAAGAAAGTTGATTTTGAGCTAGTACAAAGGTACAGTTTGGATAAGTGGTGATAATCGTATTTTTTAAATGGAAAAGTATTTTTTCGTGTATTTTTAGCGCGTTAGTTACATTTGGTGTAATAACATATTTCAGTTGAATTAACAAGTCTGGTGTGTCTTTAAAAAATAATGTGTGTCTAAATCGACTGGGAAATATTGTTTCAGTGAGTACTTCGTTTCTTCCATTATTTGGTATTATTTTAAATTGTAAAATAAATTGATTTTTTAATGAATTAGCGGTTGTTTAACTTTTTTAATAGTTTCATTTGGTGAACTTTATTGTGAATGATCTGAGCAGTTAGTAGTACATATTATTTATTTGCTGACGCGAAAGTGCAACTGCTACAACATTCTGGTGTCCAGGTTTATAGACTAATTTGGCGCAATATTCTTCAATTAAATTTTCCCACCGCTTTAGTTCTGCAGTAGGATTTTTTTCTGATATAGAAAAAATGCCTTTAAATAATTTCTAAGCTTTTGTAAAGACCATACGATTGATAACAACTCTATTTCATTGGTACTATAAGTTTGTTCTGTATCGTTTAATGTGCGTGAAATAAATGAGATTGCTTGACGATTTTATGCTAGAACTGCTACAATGGCGAATTTGTTTGCGTCTATTGTCAGATTAAAAGATTTGGAAAAATCTGGTTGGCTAAGTTCAACTTGTTGTACCGCGTGTTTTAGTTGCTTTAAAGCTTTTACTGCTAGTGCGTCTAAAATAGTGCTGAACCTTTGAAAGACGTGGACGTATTTGCTTCGAACCGGTTAAGCAATTTAAATTGCTAGTTGAAGTGTTTTCCTTCCGTTTTCTTCTTCTTATTTGACTACTCACACAAATACTGTTTACGTTTTCTCCGAGCATCATAACCTAAACCTAAACAAAACAACAAAAACAACGTAAGTGTAATCATATTGACAGAAGTGATATTCACCAAACAAAAACAAGAACCAAAGCAAAACAACCTTGAAACGTCTTTGAAAAAACTTTAAATTAACGTAAGGCATGCAACATGGCCAACCACCCGACCGTGTCGGGAAAACTTTGATTCCTACGTTTGAGCTCAATAAAACTAAAAAACTAATCTTTGACGTAGAAGGTCCAAAATATTTGGTAATAAGAGTCGAAAAGAAAAAATGTGTCTCCGTTCTTAATTAAAAAAGTCATTGACGACCTCATGTACCGGCGAAGTGGAAATGTGTAAAAAATTAAGAAATGTGTGCATTCTAATTAAAACGTTGGTCTCCTTGACGTGGGGATGAGGCTTACGTGTTGGCATGGTTGCTCCTCGCGGATTTCCATGACACCACGAACTAAGAGGGAAGCTCCATATATGAATCAATGTAGGACTCGAACTTGCACGGCTTTTTATGTGGAGATTACCGCACCAACATCTCTCAATTCCGCATACCCTGTATCCCTCCTAGTATCTCCCAGCTCTCCTTCCTCCCAAGTCAATCCTCCCCCTAAGCCAGGGTGTTATGCGTCACCGTGTCCATTGGTCGGTTTGCAGCCAGAGGGTCTAAATTCCGGCTGTATTTTAACGGCGCCCCCCTGACACCGGGCCACCTCAGAGAGTATGCTTGGCCTTACCGCGGCAAGGGGCGCTGTCGTGGTGTACCACTCTTTTCCCCCTTATACTTTTTCAGACCACTGCCCTTGCCTCGTCGAGCAGGTGGTCGTACGACCAAGATTTTTTTTTTTTTTTTTTTTAATAATATTTTTATTTGCAATCTGTCTATTGGACAATAAGCGAATTTTCGAACACTTAAAAGTAAAATAGCGGGAATAGGTAATCTCCAGTGAGACTATCTATTATACAAGCATAACTAAAATTATTTCTTAATACAATATTTCATTGTTACCGTGTGTTAAATCTAGTCGGTATATCTAAGACGTGACATCTTTTTAGTCTTCTGACTGTTTCGCTATCATTGAGTAGATTCGAAGCTAATTCGTTATCGTGATATCTTAATCTTTGGAGATAGCTCTGAGTTAATCTGCCGATTTCTTCTTTGACAAATGGAATTTTGAGGTCTTGGTGAATGGAGTAATTGGTGACATACCAAGGAGCATTAGCAATACTTCTTAAGACCTTATTTTGATACCGTTGTAGAATTTCTATGTTTGAATTACTCGCAGCGCCCCAAAGTTGCATTGCATATGTCCAAACCGGCTTCAGTACAGCTTTGTACAGAAGAATCTTGTTTTCTAAACTAAGTTGGGATTTTCTACCAAGCAGCCAGTACATCCTTTGTGTTTTCATTGTAAGCTGAGCTTTTTTCGCTTTAATGTGAAACTTCCACGATAGCCTGCGGTCCAGATGGTATGTGGTGGTATGTCGATTCCATTAAGGGCAACTTTTGGACATGTCTCTCTTCTAAGTGCAAATGTGATATGAGTAGATTTTTGGGCATTGACTTTTATTTTCCATTTATGCAGCCAATCTTCCAAAACATGAAGTTGCGTTAGAAGAAGTTGAGATGCCTCTACGTGATCATCGCTTGTTGCTATAAACGCAGTATCATCAGCATATGTCGCTACTTTTATGTCTTCCGAGAATGACATATCAGCTGTGTATATAGTGTATAGAACTGGGCCTAGCACACTGCCCTGCGGAACACCAGCATTTATATCACGTAGGGCAGACGATGAACTTTGTTGCTGCACGTAAAAGTATCGATTGCTGAGATACGATTTTATAATCAAAAAGTACGGCGCCGGGAGTAATTTTTTAATTTTATATAGAAGCCCTGCATGCCATACTTTGTCGAACGCTTGCTGGATGTCCAGGAAAACGGCTGAGCAATAGAGTTTTTTCTCAAACGCATCAGTTATGATATTAAAAATGCGGTGGCATTGCTCTGGCGTCCCATGGTTTCTTCTAAACCCAAACTGATGTTTTGGTGTGATGGCTAGATCGTCCAGTATTGGTAATATTCTTCTTAGAAGTATCTTTTCAAATACTTTAGAAAAACTTACCAGCAAGCTGATCGGACGGTATGACGACGTATTACTTTCAGGTTTATTTGGCTTAGGTATCATTATAACCTCTGCGCATTTCCATTGACTAGGGAAGTATTCTAATCTTAGCATTGCGTTGAAGATATAAGTTAAAATACGTACACATTTAGGTGGAAGGTTCTTCAATGTGCATCCGTCGATTTTGTCATATCCAGGGGATTTTTTATTTTTCAAAGATTTGATCTCCGCTTCTACTTCTACAAGCGTTGTTTGAGGAATAGGTAGACTCAATTGGCAGGGTGACTCAAGAAAGTTTAAAATGTAGCAAAAGCACAGGCTTTTTCTTTATCAGATCGGGATCTCTCGCCATTGCTGTTAATAATTACAGCGTATCTTCTTTTAGGACGATTGAGATACTTTGTAGCTCTCCAAAGACTGTATTGGTCATCTGGGGAAAAAGGGTCTAGTTTCCTCAGGTAGTTTGCAGTTGTTTCACTTTTAATTTCAAGGAGCTGCTGCTTCAAGTCGCTGCTTGCCTTGTTTAACAACCTCTTATCAGATGGACTACGTGTAATTTGCCAGATTTTTCGCAGCCTTCTTTTTGTTTTCATTAGATGTCTTAACTGAATCGGTAGATAAGGCTGAGGCTTAGTCGCTAAGTCGTTTCTTTCTTCCCTTGTGAAGAGATTTTCTGCCTCATGGATTGCCATTGTAAAATTTTCTACCGCTGCATCAATTTCTTTTTCACTTTTAACTGAAATGTCTAGACTAAGGGAATTTTCCAGCCAGTCTTTAAACGCAGACAGATTTGTTGATTTTGAAACAACTTTATAAGTTTTTTCTTTGGGATAAAAAGAAGTAGCATACGTTACAATAAAAGGAGAGTGGTCGGAGCTTAGATCAAAGCTTTCCGATATTTGTAAATGTTGTTGATTGAGCCCTGAAAAGACAACAAAGTCTAGTAAGTCAGGAACTTTTCTGATATCTGTTGGACAATATGTAGGCTTTCCTGTGGATAAAGTTTTAAAACTATTATCGACTAAGCACCTATACAGCTGTCCACCTTTCGGGTTTGTTAAACTTGAGCCCCACCAAGGGTGTTTGGCATTGTAATCTCCACCAGCAATAAATATTGGGCCAAGACTTTGGAAAAATCTTTCATATTCCATCGCATTCGGTGTATATCTCGGTGGGAAGTAAACTGCTGTCACTGTTAAGCTTTTGCGCATACATTGTACTTCTATACTGGCAGCCTGGATAGAGTTGTCGGTAACGCTGTCCAAAATTTTGAATTTTAGCCCGTTTTTAACTATTATTGCAGCGCCTCCATGTGCTTTGCCGTCCGGATGTTTTGCATGTATGACCTCAAATCCACGAATATTCACATATGAGCGGCTGGTGAAGAGAGTCTCCGATATCAGCATTATATCGATCTCGTTAGATTTAATAAACAATTCTATTTCACTAATATGATTGGAAAGCCCATTGGCATTCCATACCGCTATACGAAGATTTACTTGCATAACTTGTTTAAAAGAGACATTATCATGGCTAGAAGATTATTCGTAAGTTCATATTGCTTTGCTAGGAGCTTTTCAATCCTTTCCAGCGCGCTATTGTCTCTGGATTCCGAGCTACCTTCAAGAACTTGAGCATATGTTGGCTGCCTTTCAGCATATATTGCAGGTCCGGATCTATTTGGCGGTGCAAAGTTTCTCAGGGGATAATTTTCATTAATCTGTTGAGGCGTTGACGAATGGGGTAATTTCTTTACAACTATTTCTTGATAAACTTTGCAGCCCTTGTAGCTAGCAGCATGATTTCCAAAACAATTGCAGCATTTAGTTCCTTATCCTTGGGACAGGTACTGGATGGGTGACTTAGTGCGCATTTCACGCATTTGAACATTTTTGTACAATAGGATTTTGTATGCCCATACTCCTGGCACCGAAAACACTGGACGACATCATTTACCTTCCTTGGTGGTTCAACATTAATGATAGCATTGCCAAGTTGCCTTAACTTGTAAATATCAGCATTTTTGTTATCAGGTTCAAGATCGACAAAGAAAAGGTGAAGCGGCGCTTTGGTAATGCGGCTTTTTATGTTATTAACGCCTCTAACTTTATAACCGAGTGTCTCTATCTCATTACGTATCTCTTCGCAAGGGGTGGAAAAGTGCAAATTTTTAATGACTACTCTAAATGCTCTCTCCTGCTTAATTTGGAAAGTGTGAAACTTAACTTTTTCATCTCTTAAAATTTTGACTAGTTTTCTATAGCTATCTACTGACTTAACCATTACTCTAACGTGTCCATCTCTTTGAGACTTATAGCTATAGTTTTGCTTACTTATCTTAGAAGTAATATAATTTAGCATACTGTTAATATCGTTAACATCGGGCAGAAATATAGGTGGTGGCTTAGCAGCTTCTTCGACTCCAGCAAGTGCATTGCCTTCGTTGTTGTTTTCACTTTGCCTCGCCTGTTCATAGTCCAAGTCGTTATTGTCATCACTCAATGCTTGATAGTAGTTAGAATACTTTGTTGATTCAAAGTCCAGTGCAGCTTTTTTCTTCGTTACCTTAGGTGACGTAGTGTTTGTCCGCTTTCTCGTTGTTGGCGTTTGCCATGCCATAACGGTACCATCCTCATCATCGTCGCTCATTCTCAGCTTTCGTCAGTGCTTTGATTTTGTTACTGTTTCAGCTCAGAAATATAACAATGAAATTAGTGTTGTTACTTTTAACAAGAACCTTTACGCACAGCGAAAATAGAACTTTACTCAACCGCAGTCAATTGAAGACTGATGTTGATAGTGACGACCAAGATGAAGATGAATAAGACACTAAACTTAAAATAACAAACACACAAAACACAATCTTCCCCATCTCAGGGTAAGACTTTGCAGGCGCGAGCGCCTAGCACGAATGGTTCTTCTTCCCCATCTCGGGGCGAGAATGCGCAGGCGCAAGCGCCTAATGTGCCGCTTCGCTCCGATAGGGGCTCTTCCGGGCTGGAGGTGGGTGTTGCACGCCCACCCGTGACTATGGGTGTTATGGCGGGGCCTAGCACCAGCAAAGCTGCGGGGATTGTGCTGGAGACGGCAGATCGTTCCGTGGTGGTAGGCACTAGGGGCCCGCCAAACACCGGCGTGGCTGCGAAGTCTAATCTTGCGAAGGTAGGGGTCTCACGGCCTGGCCCGAGCGGATTAAGGCGGCAGGCTGTTACACACGATAATATGGAGGGCATGGCAGCGATGGAAATTACGAGCCACGCCCCTCTGAAGTTGGAGTCGGAGCGGCTCAAATTCGCTGACAAGCGAAAGGCCGCGAAGACGCTAAGGAGATACGACGGGGTTCCGTTGGAAACGCTGTCCCAGAGCGCGAAGGAAGCGGTGGAAAGGGCGAAAGCCCTGCTGCCTAATTTCCGGGTCACTGGGGCTTCAGTGGAAAACCGGGTGCCTTCGTCTAAACGACGGAGATTGGCGGAGGAACAAACTCCGGCGACGAAGAGAATCCGGCCGCACTCCTGACGGAGGTGATGAACCCGTGTCGAGAACGTGGTATTGTCCCTTAACAAGGAGTCCATTGGGCTTCTAGAGAAGAGGCAAGGCCGCGTTTCATATGGCCTCGATGAGGTCATCATCAAAATGTACCGCGGGGACGCTCAGCGTGTCTCTGGGGCGGGTGAAGCAATAGACGTGGACATTGAGGCACCCGTACCGGAGCCGCCTGAAGGGAGCCACCGGCTTGAAACTTTTCATGGAGCGCGGTAAAGGTAAAATTAGAGCCTGTATTCTGGCTTAAGCAGATTTAAATATCTTTATTTTACCAAATTACAGTGATGGCGACGTCACGGCAATTCTCATGTTAATCGGCAGCGACGCAAATGCTCACCATGTCAACTTGGGTAGCACGGACATCAATGATCGAGGTGAGTTACTTTTCAACTACCTTCTAACTACTAACCTACTTATATGCAACAAAGGTAGGGATCCCACCTTCATTACTAGGAATCGTAAAGAAGTTTTAGATATAACTCTATGTAGTGTTAGTCTATCTGAACTGATCGAGAGTTGGCGGGCTCTAGATGAACACTCCTTCTCTGATCATCGTTATATTGAAATCGTATTGAACTTTTCTTTTACCAGCCCAAAAGTGCGCAAAAACCTAAAAAACACGGATTAGCGCTCTTATAAAAGGTTATTTGAGGATAGGCTAACCAGCGAACCTCTTACTGAACCTAATTGCATCGGGGATCTAGAGAACATGGTGAACATTTTTACGATGACCTGCTCTAATGCCCTAGATCAGGCTTGCCCTGAATCTAAACAATGGGGCAAACGTAAACCCCATTGGTGGTCATGTGAGTTGGACTCACTACGTAAATCTTGTAGGAAAAATTTCAACAAAGCCAAAAGACTTATTCTCGAACTGGTATGGCAAGAGTGCAAAAAGTCTCTCCAGCCCTATAAAAAAGCTTCAAGGGGGGCAAAGAGATCTTCGTCAACATACCGGTTTCGAAAGAAAAGGTTAAATGGGCTATCCAAAGCTTTAAGCCATACAAATCTGCAGGACCGGATGGGATAATACCTGCTCAGCTAATTAAGACACTGGAAGTGTCTGCAAAATGGCTCTCTACTATTTTCAGGGCCTATTTCAAACTGAATCACATACCGTTGGCATGGAGAAATGTCACGGCTGTTTTTATTCCTAAAGCTGGTAAGGCCTCATACAATAATCCAAGGGATCTTAGGCCTATCAGTCTATCATCATATGCTCTTAAGGCACTTGAAAGTATTGTTAGTAGCTACCTGTCCGATACCATCGACAGTCGACTACTGTCTTATGACCAGCGTGCCTACCGCAAAGGAAAATCTACTGAGACTGCACTGCATAGCATGGTCGGCTATATTGAGAAGTCCCTCAGTGTCAAGGAGTTCTGTCTTGCAGCCTTCCTGGACATTGCAGGCGCCTTCAATAACGTGCTTCCAGAAGCAATAACTGGCGCCGTTAGGGATCTAGGAGCTGAATGCTCACTGGTTGAATTTATCGGCCAGCTACTCAGTTGCAGAGTAGTAAGGGCTAAGCTGGGTGCGAGCGAATTGTCGCGGCACGTGTCGAGGGAGACGCCACAAGGAGGTGTCTTATCCCTCTTCTGTGGAACCTCACCGTTAATGCGCTACTGCGAGATACGGTATTGGGTGGCGCAAAAGTTGGCGCGTACTCTGATGACGTCGCGATCGCACTCAGGGGAAAGCTTCCGCAGACATTATGCGAGCTGATGCAACGAGCGCTTCGGGAGGTATCCAAGTGGTCCACCCACTGCGGGCTCAGGGTCAGCTCAAGTAAAGTGGAGCTCGTACTCTTCACGAGAAGGTGTAAAGTGCCTTCGGTGGCTCCACCGGTACTAAAAGGTATCCGGTTAAATATTTCTATAAGTGAACAATTTTTAGGCGTTGTTTTAGATAGGAAGTTGAACTGGAAAGATAACCTGGTTCAACGTCAAGAAAAGGCTTCCATAGCCCTCAACACATGTAAGAGAGCCATAGGCAGGAAATGGGGTCTTAATCTCCGGATCTGTCGGTGGATTTTCACAGCGGTCGTCAGACCAATTCTCCTATATGGGGTGATCGTATGGTGGCCTGCATTAGATAAAGAGGTTAACCTCAGACTATTCACCAAGGTGCAAAGATCTAGTATGATTTGCATAAGTGGGGCGCTCAGAACCACGCCAAATGAGTCTTTGAACGCCATTTTAGACCTCCTTTCTTAAGATCCGGTCGGACAACAGACGGCAGCGATGACTGCTTTGCGACTAAGAGAGACATCTCATAAGCTAGTTACTCTCACGTCCCTATTACCTTCTATAAAAATAGAAACAACAGAGCAAAAACCTCTAAATTTTTCTAAAGGTATTGCCTAGTCCAATATACTTAGAGGAATAGAAGAGAATTTGATCGTGGAAGAACTTAAAACGCAAAATGTAATATTTGCAAAAAAGATGCTTAAAAAAATTAATGAATTACTGGTTGAAACGGGACTTGTAATTATAACTTTCGCAACACCTTGCCTTCCAGATGAACCTTCTACTGGGTATGAAAAAGTTAAAATTTTACCCTATGTGCCAACACCATTGCGTTGTTTTAATTGCTTTCATTATGGGCATATAACAAAAGCTTGTACTAATGAGAAAATATGACCCCATTGTTCTACATGCTCACATTTAATATTAGAACCAGACAAAGCGTACTCACTACCTAAGATATGCTTTAATTGTACACACAAACAAAACAACTGTAGTAACCATAGTTCTCTTGAAGGAAGTTGTCCGATATTTCTAAGAGAAGAAGATATTTAAGCCATAATCACTTTGGGAAAAACTTACAGAAAGAGAGCTATATCATTATATAAGCAACGCAATCCCAACGCTGGACTATATTAGTTAAAGATATTCCAACAAAGCCTACCACAAAAGCACAGCAACAAATATTTCTGACGAAAGACAAATCGTCAGTTATTCAGTCCTAACAACAACTATACACTTATGCCATCACCAGTGATAACAATAAAGAAAAATTCCTCTATTTTACCAACAAACACATCGAAAAGCCTAAAACGACTAATGAAAAGGAAGTCAATTTCTACAATGAACGCTAAAATAACAAAAACCAGCAAAACAGCAACCTGGATGGATCGGACTCTTCTGATGCCATGGCGCTAGACACTAAGCTACAAAATCCATAATTTAAAATAATTAATTGATATCTATAAGACATATCTCAATAGAAATGTATACGTAGATCAATTGGAGCATTTATTATCATAGAAGTGCACATAACATGCTGGCAAGACAAGAAACTATAATAAGTAAAACAAGAAATAACAACAAAAAGCTTTACACACGAGTGGGAAAAATATATTTTCATTATATACATATGTATAGTAAAATCACCTACAGGAAACCTTCGGTCAGCATCTAAATGTAAATCTACTTTCAAAAGAGAACTTTTCTCTAAAGGCTCTCTTTTGAAAGCCATTTTCCTTATTTTTTTTATTCGCTCAATACAACTATATCTACGTAACTTCTCTTTTTCATACGCATGGGTACGAAAATTGAGTTTTTTTACTAAACAATATGGACTTTGGAATCCTGCAGTGGAACATTAAAGGCTATCATAATTTTTTTCTGATCTTCAGCTCATTATAAAAGAGCATAATCCCAACTTTATTTCTCGTCAAGAAACACACCCGCAGTCGATTCCACCAAATAATTATGTTGCACATTTCCATAATTCCCCATTGAATAACTATGCTAAACAAGGAGTAGGAATACTTATTAAAAATAATATACCGCATACCCTTCGCGCCGTAAATACGCCTTTTATAGTTTACAATTATTTCCATATATTCTTCCTTCACAATCTTTCTCTCAGCGAATTTAACTGAAATATTCTTCTCTTTTAACACCCAGTTAGTTGTTAAAAACGCATTTATTCAGTCTAATTTGTGTATATTAAATGATGGAAGCCCAACACATTTGTCCACGCATGATACGTTAACACATATATGTAAATATTTCTTGCTGCTCTTTGGCACTTTTTCCTATTGCATCGTGTTTGATATTTGAGGATTTGCAACTCAGTGATCATTTTCCTATAAAAATAACCACACATACTCCAACCAAATCTTTGCTACAACATACAAATTGGTGTAACTTTTCAAAACAAGTTGGTCTTGAACTTTCGAAAAGGCCTTTGACTCACAGAAGCAATATTGACGCCTCTTCACTTACTAAAGCCATTCGAATCGGAGCGAATCAGCATATTCACCAGTCTGAAACCAAAACAGTCTTTAGTGTACCATGGTGGAACGAAATACCAGCTAAATTAAGAAAAGGGAAGATGGATGCCTGGCATTTATTTAAATATGCTCTTTTAAATACTCACTTAATAAATTTCAAAAAACTAAATTCCAAATTAAGATTTGAGGTAAAAAGAAACAAAAGGCAAAGCTTTGAAGATTTCACTAAATCTTTAAATAAAGACTACCCTATTTCAGACATATCGCAGAAAATTAATTCGAGTAGATTGTCTGGAAAATCAAATAGTAGTAAGTACAATCACTGCAAAGAAAACACAAAATGGTACTCTTATTGATCCTTAAGAAATAGCAAACTATATTGGTAAAGAATGGGCGAACTATGCATCAGACAACAACTTTTCTGTCCGATACAACCAATCCAAAAATTGCCAAACGGATTTTTATGTTATAAGCACCCAAAATAAACAGGCGCAAAAAATGGAACAACCGATTTCTCTATTCAAACTAGACAGCTGTCTTCGTAAAGTACGTTCCTGGAATGAATCGTATTTTCTATCAAACTTATCGCTTTTTGGAAAAACTCGCATATTCATTTTGTATAATACGATTGACAAATCTTGAGTAACTCCAAACGTTTGGAAGCTTGAGCGCATAGTACCCATCCCGAAACCTCAAAAAGACATGTCGAGTATAAAAGGACTTCGGCCAATTTCACTTCTATCCTGTGTCTTAAAACTTTGTGAAAGAATAATAGCAAACAGAGCATCATAGCTCATGGAAGTCCAAATGTTCGTTTTCGGTAACATGGATTTTTATGTTTCAAATGCATTATCCGCAAAGAACCTCACGTAATTTTAGAAGTCCTTCATTCTCATAAATTTTGTCCAAATATTTTTCATACCGTAAAATCTTTCATAGCAAACCGGCGTTTTCATATAAGGTTTAACGATATTTACTCGGACATATATCCGTTAAACAAAGGCTTTCCGCAGTAGTATTTTAGTTTAAAACGCCACAAATCGACCATTTTCTTTATGTAGATGATATTTATATATTGCGTAAGAGAAATAATAATTCCGAAACATGTAATATTTTAAAGTCCGTTCTGCAGTATAGTGTTATTTGAGGTGAGACGTCAGGTGCTTTGATTTCTTTTCAAAAGTCAAAAAAAATGTCATATTTGTAGAAAAAATTATTGTGATTATATCCACCGAAACATAATTGTTAATAATAATGTTATCGAAAATGTAAATAAGTAAAAAATTCTAGGAGTAATATTCTCACACAGATATTATTGGAAAGAACAATGTCTAGAAATGAAAAAGTCACTGGCTGTAAGAACAAACCTAATATGCTACTTATCAAGAAAAACTTTTAGTCATATTGATATATTAACATATTTAGCAAATACGTAAGTATTAAGCAAAATCGACTACGCACTATATTTATATGGAAGGTGCGTAAAGTCTACTCTTAACCACATTAAATCAATTTGTTATCAAGCTCCATCATCAACGACGACATCAAATGTATTCGCTCTTGAAAACGAGGGCGTATAATAACTTCAGACTTAGCCGCGTCTTTAGATCATGCTGATAACTTCGATAATCCGATCAATATAATAAAAACCATATTGAAAAACATTGCCAGGGCATTGTCGTCGAACGTATGCAACACCTCTTTATCCGCACTACGCAAAAATGATACACCAAATAATATGTATGTTAGCTTAACTGCTCTTAAAATCGATAGTTGAAAATTTCTTTACACAGATGGATCCAAAGATAACGAAATAGCTACAGCTTATGCTCTCGCAGACGACAATGGGTAGTTGCTTAAGCCGACTTCATAATTTTTCCTCCACTGCCTTAAAAATATTATTATTATTATTTTTATTAAGTAAAATATACAAATATAAAACTTAATGTATATAGAGTACAAGCAGCTAAGGCCATCGACTCGATTGCATAATGAAAATTACATTAATTATAACTATGCATATACTTATCTAGATTAAAATTAATTAATAGTATTTTAAATATAAAGTATATTAGAAAATTATGTTAGTTAAATTCACAAAATTGTACCTATTTTACATTCCTTAATGAAATTATATATTTTTATTATATTAACATCGGATACAGTTTTTAAAATAGCAAGTGGTTTTATAGAGCCAAAATGTTTTTGCCTTAATTCTCCCAACACTAAACATTCGCTGAGGAAGTGTTCCACTGACACAGTTCTGGAGCAGAAAGGACAGGATGATATAGAACCTCCAGTCAATATGTGCTGATGTGTTATATTAGTATGACCTATCCTCAAACGGGTAAAAATTGTTGATTGTTGTCGTGTAGTACTGCTGGAGTATAATGTCTTGTTACGCGTAGGGTTAACGGCTTTATACCTGTGATTAAAGCTAAGCCAATCTCTTTTTCTTTTTGCACTTATATGATGATATATATGTTTACTTAGATCTTTTTGATCTAGAGATGTAAATTGAATTGTTGGTGCAGCTTCAAAATAACGTGCGGTACTATCTGCATACTCATTACCAGTTATACCACTATGACCAGGTATCCAGAGTAATTTTATTTTGTTACCATATTTAATGCATATGTCGCGGATTATGGAAATTGTTGATGAAATGTTGTATATATTAATAACAGCTTCCAGACAGGAAATACTGTCTGTGCAGATTACAAAACTTCCCTTGTTTCGTACAGCGTATTCCAGAGCTTTAAAGATCGCAAAAGCTTCAGCGTTAAACACAGAAGAGTATGTTGGAAGAATGCCACCATGAATAGTACTTCCGTCTTGTGTAACAACCGCAAAAGCAGTGTTAACTCTTTTGGAACCATCTGTGTATATAACTGTGTAGTTAAGGGATTTGTATTTTTCTATTAATTCCAAAAACCTTTGCTGATAAATTTGTTTGCTGGTATCGGCTTTTTTAAAGCTGTGAAGAGATTTATCTACAACATTTTTGTTGAACAGCCATACCGGTTGATTGTTTACGGAAGGACACTTTTTTGGAGGATAGACGCCAAGATCTTTTGCATACAAAACACATCGTCGCAGGGTAGACATTATTTTGAAATTACGTTTGTGATGTGAAACTGCAATCAACGATTTGTAAAGATGAACATTCGGCGAATTAAATAATTTTGGTATCAACCGCATTGTTGATTCATACACCCTTTCTTTTAGAGAAGGCAAGCCACTTTCGGCAAGGATACAATTTACCGGAGACGTTGGAAAGGCGTTAATACTTCGACGGATAGCAGCATGATACGGAGCTTCCAGTTGTTTAATGTTGGTATTGGCACACCATCCAAAAATAGGCAAGGCGTAATCAATTTTGGAGAGAATTATGGATCTGGTTATATTTATTAACGTGTTGGTATGAACAAATGATTGTTTGCATGACAGATATTTAATGATGTTCACTCTTGTCAAAAGGTTTTTTCTTAAAGTAAGGCACTGATGCCGAAAATTAAATCTTTTATCAAAGTATACACCCAAAATTTTTAAATTACTTACACATTCTATGGAACAATTATCAAAAGTTAACTGGGGATATACACACTCTTTTTTCCTACAAATATGAAGCAATTTACATTTAGAAGTAGATATTGATGCTCCTGAATTTAGACCCCATAATTTAAATTCATTAAGAACTTTACAAAATGTAGTATTAACAAGTTGGGGATTTTTTATTTTTGTGTAAATTATTGCATCATCAGCGTACATGGTTAGTTTTATATCTTTAATATTCAAACATATATTATTTAACTTATCAAATGCTATAATAAATAAAACTACAGATAAGGGCGAACCCTGTGGAATGCCATTATAAAGGCAATACAATTTTGAGAATTTATTGTTAATGCGAACTCGAAATCGTCGATGCGTCATAAAAGCCTTTACAAAAGTAAAGGCTTTCTGACCAATGTTCCATGTTGCGAGTTGGCTCAATACAGCGTGGACGCCCACACGATCAAAAGCCTTCTCAAAATCGCTTGCTAAAATGGTGGTGTGATTTCTTGTACTTAAAGAATCAGAAATAAAATGCTGAAGTTGTAGCAGTAAATCCATTGTGCTATGCTTGTTTTTAAAGGCGGTTTGATTGGGGCTAATAAAGCCATTTTTGGTTATGAACCACATTATTCTAATAGCAACCACTTTTTCAAGGACTTTACTCATACAGGACAAAAGCGATATTGGTCTATATGAGGATGTATTATGTACTGATTTGTTCGGTTTAGCGATAGGGATAATAGTGACTGTTCGCCAAGCGTGTGGAAATAGAGAATTGTTATATATGAAGTTATAAAGCTGAAGCAGCCTTTTTTTGGCTGAGTCAGGTAAATTTAAAAGCATTGGGTAGGATACCCTATCGGTACCAGGAGTTTTACCTTTTGCATGCTGTAATGCAAATTCTACTTCGGAGAGTGTAATTTCTTTTTCTAGGTATTTTGCTGATAGAGAGAGGTTGCTTGGAGCGTACACAGTAGCCAGCCACAATTTTTTTCTTTAATATAAGTCTCTGAAAAATTGTTATCATTAGAGTAACTAGACCAAAGTTGGGCAAAGGAATCTGCTATGTCAACAGAATCAGTTATAACTTTACTATCGGAAACTATAGCTCGAATGAGATTTTTTGGAATACCGGCTAGAAATTTAATATCTGACCAAATTTGTTTCGGAGTTGAAAGAGGAGAAATTTCGGAAGTGAAAATTTTAAAACTTTGTTTTTTTGATTCCTTTACCGCTTTTTTAAAAGAGCGTTTGATTTTTTATACTTTAAAAGATTACATTCAGACAGAGAATGTTTGTAAATTTTCCAAAGCTTAATTTTTTCATTTCGGAGAATTTGAAGGTTTTCTGCCCACCACACTGGGAAAGGTTTGGATAGCTTACGCTTGGTTTGAGGGATACATTTATTGGCAGCCGAGCGGATTACTTTTGTTATAGCAGATACTTCTTTGTTAATATGTTGAGATGGGGTTAACTCACTAAGACTAACTAATTTAGCAATTTCATTTTGATAGCAATTCCAATTCGCATAGTCAGTTTTAAATTTAGGAAGATGGAAGAATTTTTCAAAGTTTAAATTAATTTGAATAGAAATTGTAATATGAAAATGGTCACTGCCTCGGAGCATAGAAGAACATTTCCAGTTTGCTCTCGGTTTAAGCTGAGGAGAAATTAACGAAAGGTCAACGTGTGTATAAGAAGCATGGGTGGAAAAATTAGTTGGAGAGCGGTTGTTAAGTAAAATAAGCTGTTGATTGAAAATGAAGTTTTCTATAATTTGTCCCCTCGAATTTGAAGTTTTGGAGCCCCACAATGGACTCCACGAATTAAAGTCGCCCATCCACAAAATAGGCGTAGGAAATTGTGAAAACAAATCTTGTAAATCTGCTCCAGAAAATTTCTGTTGAGGAGGAATATACGTATTAACAATGTAAAGCGAAGTATTTGTATTAATTTTTAGAGCAATTGTGGATATACTAGATATCACATCAATAACTTTATGTGGTATATACGATTTTATTAATATACCTACACCTTGCTTATTTGATTGTATACTCGGTAGATTGGAAAAATATCCAAAGTATTGATTAGGATAATAAATGGTGCTTAAATTGATATTATGGGTAAAGTGAGTCTCTTGAATACATACAATGTCTGGATCTTCCTCTTTAATTAGTAATACTAACTCATTATAATTATTATAATATCCGTTGATATTCCATTGAATAATTTTTAAAGACATTAATGGAGCAAACGGAGTATGCATACATTATATGTATGTAAGAATGATATAATACGGATAATTTATACTTGTGAAAAAACATGATTTGCAGTATTGTAATGATTTACGGTATATCAAAATCTTCAATTGATTTATTTTGAGTGGAAAGAACTTGTGAAAGAGATGGGAGTGGATCGAAAAATGATGTAAACTGTGAGGGAGGAGTATTTGGTG
>OX639993.1:100334091-100566450 GCA_951828415.1 Anomoia purmunda | reverse complement strand
GTGGATTCAAGCGATAGCCCGGCAGATTTAGGTAGCCGTGGCTTATCGCCCCAAGAATTGGCGAAGAGTACTCTGTGGTGGACGGACATTTTAGGACGATTCTCCGACTTCTCTCGTGCCCTAAGAGTAATTGCACGAATTTTTAAATCCACCCCACGACAGGAAACGTCAGAAATAACAGCGGTAGAAATTCGAAAGGCAAAAATGTGTCTTATTATGTTAACTCAAAAACAGTGCTTCTCCAATGAGTATCAAGCAATTGTGACGTCAAAGCCAGTGAGCGTAAAAAGCTCCATCCGCACTCTCAATCCCTTCCTCTATGGGAACGGAATCATGAGAGTTGGAGGGAGGTTTGCGTTAGCTGGGCTACCCTACAACGAACGATTCCCTGTAATTTTACCGTCAATTTTCCCGACTTCTTGTCAGGTTCTCACATCTGATTTCTCTGCATGGGGGAAATCAACTCATGTTGAGACTCTTGAGATCCAAATATTGAATCGTACGAATGAAAAATTTTATAAAAAAACATGATTCATAATTGTAAAATTTGTCTCATTCACAGAAAAAAGACACGAGAGCAACTGATGGCATCATTGCCCCTGAACGATCGGACTTATCTCGCCCCTTTACCAGTGCAGGCGTGGATTTTACTGGCCTGTTCGAGATTAAGAATTTCACCAGCAGGGCCTCTCTAATAACAAAAGATTATGTCTGCGTTTTTGTTTGTTTTGCTATGAAAGCAAGACATTTAGAGACAACCAGTGACTTATCGACTTCCACGATTCTGGCGGCATTTTCCCGTTTTGTAGCAAGACGAGGCTGTTCCTGTAGCATGTTCTCCGACAATGGGACGAACTTTGTAGGAGCCAACAAATCATTAAGGCAGGATTTCCAAAATTTTCTTGTCGAAGCCTCGCGTCTAACCACACAATCATATGCACATCAAGAAATAACCTGGCACTTCATCACTCCGGGAGCCCTCCATATGGGAGGGCTTTGGGAAGCAGGTGTAAAGAGCTTCAAACCCCACTTCCGTAAGGGGGCCAATACTATGCGATTCACGATGGAGGAGCTCTCGGCGTTGCTGGCCAAGATAGAAGCTTGTCTGAATTCGAGACCTATTAGTCCGCTTTCGGAAAGCCCCGAGTCAACAGAAGCTTCGACCAAACGGGTTTCACCTCTGAGGAGCGCACCTATGCCAGGGTGATATCCTGTCGGGCAGCAGGTAACAGGGGGTATATATATACTAAATATTTCGAGCTCGAAATTGTCTGACCGGATAGCTATGCCCTGACATTCAAGGGTAGTATCCCTGCGGCTAATGTCTTCTTCGATAAGACGATATTGCACTGTGTTGTGTGTGATGAATGCTAAGCCTCCTCCATTTTCAAGCTCGCGATCCTTACGATGCACATTATATCCGTTACAATTCAACAGGGTTGAATTTCTGCGCAGTTTCGTCTCTTGGATCGCAGCTATCAACAGACCATGTATTCTCAAAAAGTCGGTTATCTCCTCGATCATGTTCTGAAGTCCGTTGCAGTTCATCTGCAGGAGCTTAATCCGTATTGCACCTTACCGAGGTGGAATTTGAATGGAGCCTTCTCTGGCATACGCAGCAAAAATATGTTTCTGGGCCAGAGTTGGATTCAACTCCAGCCCTGAGCAGAATTTTGTGGAGCAACCCTGCTGCAAGGCATTGCTCCAGAGATGATAAGCGACAAATGGTATGCACCGATCTAAAAAGAGTTAGATCGCCGAAACAGCAGCCCTTGGCCGGGTAAAACCCGGGTCATTCCGGTACGGAGAACCTGCTGTCTTGAGAATGTAAGTATTTTGATAGTTTCATTTGGTGAACTTTCTTGTGAATGATATAAGCAATTTGCAGCATTATTGATTTACTGACGCGAAAGTGCATCTGCTACAAAATTCTGGTGTCCAAGTTTATAGACTAATTTGACACAATATTCGCCAATTAAATTTTTCCAACGTTTTAGTTTTGTATTCGGATTTTTTTCGGAGATAGAAAAAAAAAATTTTTGAGTATGGGTGTAGATTGTTAAGTCTGATACGCCATATTAATTATTTATAAGTTTTTGTAAAGACCATACGATTGCTAACAACTCAATTTTATTGGTACATAATTTTGTTCTGTCTCGTTTAAAGGCGTCTGTTGTCAGATTAAAAGGTTAGGAGAAATCTGGTTGGAAAATATCTACCTGTTCTTGTAAAAAGTTTTTATTTTTTTTAAAGCTTGTACTGCTAGTGTATTTGGAATTCAGTCCTGGGATGAATTTTCTGACTGTATTGTATGATCTGTATTGGGCTTTATCCCCGTCAAATTTTGGCATTGACTTAAATAATTCCAAGTCAATGTCTTTAACATCATCGATCTTGAATCTTGAATGCCTTCGTGTTGCAATTGGTGTTGCTTGTGGAAAATTACGTTGTTCTACTGATGCTAATCTTTGGATAAATTCCTACTTTTGTCTTTGTATAGTTTCCATCAATGCAGTTACTTGTGCATGGTGTTTGGTGTTCCACTTTGGTTTCCTCTGTCATATTTAACTTTGTATTATTGTCGAAAGTTTTTTGTTTTATTCAAATCCGCTGGTTTCGAGATGAATCCAGCTTTCCCTTTCTTTTATAATAAAAACCTTACTGGTGAATAAACTCTCCAATGTCTCAGGATCTGTTATGAATTTTGCTGGAAGTGTTATCAACTATTTCAATATCTTTTTTTTGGAGATATGATAATTATTTGATCGCTTCTTTCAACCCAGCACTACATGGAAATTCTACTTCCGTGAAACTTTTTAAATTTATTCTATCCTTTTTCATCACCGTAAAATAAAAATTGCTTGAAGACCGGGTCGAGCCCCCAGTTAATTAATTTCCCTATTATTAAAACAAAAAAAATTATTTATATTGTCACGAGCTGTATCTATCTATCTATCTATGTATCTTCTTTATTGATAGTAAAATTTTAACTGTCTATATCCTCTTCTCTTAGTATTATTTATACTATTAATACCGAGTGCATGCATGTTGTTTTGATGCGTTTTTTTGCTGCTGATAAAGATGTGTTGATGTTAGTTGTTTTGTTTGCTCCTGATAAAGGTGCAAGGCTGTAGTAAGTTCTTAATAACAAAAGTGTTTGTTTATAATACTTATTATATTCTCTTTACCAATGGCAGTTGGTCGTTTTTCGAGTCCTGTCAACTTACCGAAAACTATAGGTTGAAACGAGCTTATGCTAAATTGGAGGCTGATTATCACGCTACAAAGAAAAAATTTCTAGTCATTCCATCGAGGGACAAATTAGAAAAATGGGACACCCTGGTGTCTAATACGTAAAGCAGTTCTAAATATGGACTATGCCAAGAAACCGGCTAAACGCGTTCAAGCGGTGATGGCACGGGGGCTCATCAAATGATGGAAACAGTCTGTTTTCTATCACTTTAATTGCGATATACAATGCAACATTTTGTCGCGTATTGTATACCCTCTCCATGCAGCCGGGTAAAACGTCATTGCTTTGGTAAGTGCCATGGGTTCCACAAACTGTAGTTTATGAAAAGCTCTTAGTGTAACTCATATTAAGTAAAGCTTATTTTACACATGTATACACAAATTTAGCACACTTTGGTATAGTAGATAATCAATTCACCATCCTTTTTTATGACAGAAAAATCGCGGTTTTCAAACCCAGTGAATGACTAGAAAATGTTCGTGTTTGCCGATGCGCCCCTCATTTGTTGAAGCTTGACTTGATTTGGAATAAGATTGATTTGGAATGGGAAAATTATTACCAGCAGGAGCATCGCAGATTTGATAGGTCATCTTTCGAAATCTGATGCGACCATTGCCTTCAAACTAACCAATGAATACCTAAAAGTTATAAATGCCGGTAAGTTTCAATTATTTTATTATTGACTTAGTGAGCTTAAACTTAGTTTAATGCCGTATATGTATTGCGGTTTCTTCTATATACCTACATATGTAGGTCGGCAAAAGATGGATCTAGCAGCACAGTTTTTTTCACATACTACTGCTAGTGCAATTCGACGCTGCTACACACACGGATTTGAGTTATACGAGTATACGAACCAACGGAAACAGCTGGCTTCATTCAGCTGGTTAATGATTGGTTCGATGTTTTGAAGTCATCCATGAATATGTTCGGCAAACCCTTCCCATAGAAATATATATACATTTAATTGTTTTTTTTATAACACAGGAACAAGTTCATGTCGGAATGCATAGTGCCATGGAAGAAAACGTTAGAGTATTTCCAAAAAGGTGTATTAATGACGAATTCGTTAAGTTATTAATTCAACTTTTTGAATACTGAGAACAGAAGTTAGGGGTTAAGTTTCTACTTAGGCATCGTTCAAATCAACACGCTTTGAAACACAAGGATTTCCTTTCACTGCCGAAGTTGTAAGTACAGTAATATTAAATATTTTATATCTACCTATGTATATTTTATTTTATTTTTACTTATTTATTATTTAAATGTTTAATTAATTTATATTTGACATATATAGTGTCAGTTTATAAAAATTATTTTGTATTTTATCCTAATATTATATATTACGTTGCAAGGTGTCATCATTCTTCCATTAGTCTGCGAGGGTTTTTTCCAATTTACATACATAGGTGGTAAACCTTTTTTATTAGAATATTTTATTATCTTATAAAAATATTTACATATGCATATGTATGCATAATATTGCAAGGTATCACCATTTTTTCACACTAAGTCTGCGAGGGGGTTTTCTCCTTTTGAAAAAATATTGGCAGTTGTCATAACTATACATATTTTTTTTAAATAATAGCAAAAAACACAGAACACTTGGGAAACTTCGGAAATGTAGAAGTTGACAATACCCAGTGGCTGAATCGTTCCAGTACAGGACTTGTTCGACGTAACTCCTGAAAACACCTCGGGAAGTCTTAAGGAACATGAAGAATCCGCTATTACCGATGCTATACGATGCTATACGATGCCGGGCTAGTTGACGTCATTGGCTACATAATCCACAAGCTTCATATAGAGTTCGTTTACTTGTGGGGCCAAGTGTCCCGACGATACTTCGAAAAAACTGAATGCGAGTCTAGCAAACAGAATCAAGTGTTTGGAGGCAATTCTCCAGAGAGTAGACGAATGTAAAATAGCCTACTGCAAAAATTTCAACAATAAAATGCTGTAATTTAGTGCAAACGTTTATTTAACGGAACGTAAAAAAACGCTTATTTTCGAAATGTAGAACTTTCTTCCGCATAATGCAGTTGACGCTTAACAGTAAAAAAAACGAAAGATTTATGGGACACAGAAAATTCATACACATGAAATGTAATGTTCAGTCATATCCCGCTCTGCCTGTGAAAGAAATGCAAGCTTTGCCAAATAAAATAAGCCGTTTTTTAATTTTTTTTTTATTTTTGTTCACGATACGATAGTTATTCTCAAAATATATGTTGGTAAAATCTAAATAAAATTTTAAGTTCCTATTTTTTAGTTACTAGATAAGATATTACATTTGTTTTTCTGTTTTCCTTTTTACGTGAAGTGGTTTATTGTCGAAAAAAGTTACCTTAGAAAAAAAGAATTAAAAACATGTAAAAAACTTAAACATTAAGTTTAAATTAAATTATATTTTTAATTCATACTCGTACAGATAATTATGTTTAACGAACCATTTTGTCGAAATTGATCACAGCGTTGTAGAAACTGTTTTATGTTTCCTTTTTTACGTAAAGTGATTTATTGTCGAAACAAGTTAAGTTACAAAAAGATTTAAAAAATGTAAAAAACGCGAATTTTAAATTGTATTTTTAATTCGTGGCATTCACTATACAATATATTTGTTCACTTTAAACCACCGTTCGCAACAATTTCAGGTTTATTGCGTAAGTTATACTCGTACAGATAATTGTGTTTAACATACCATTTTGTCGATATCAGCTTTGTATATAACGAAGAACCCAATCACAATGCTCTTTTAGTTTTTAAGGTTTGAAATAAAATGTATTTGTAAGATATGAATTTATTTTCTTACAGTAGTGGTACAAGTTTTGTTCGCTGCCATATAAAATTTAACATATGCTTTCTCGGTAATATTCTTCTAAATTGTTGTTGTATAAAAATACATAGTTTTAAAATCATTTATTTTACTACTACAAACTTTATCATTTTAGGACGTTTTTCTTATTTAAATTACTGCAATATTGTTTTTAAATTTAGATAAATAAACAAGTTATATCAAATATCTGGCGACGATGAAAAGGGAAGCTACTAAAGCAACAGTAGGACTTTTTAGTGGCCGTGTTAGGTATAAATGGATGGATTGCGTAATTAGAAGAACAAATAACAATTATTGCAAGTCTTGCTAAAATTCAAGGAAATCTACGTGTGCCGAACATAACCCCAACGTTTAATATAACTATGCCAGCTTTGCCACGGCTTATGCATAGATGACCAGTTTGATTTAAGAGTTAAGATCAAATGAATTTTTGGCTTCGTAACATTTCTATCTTTTCAGCAACAAATCTGAAATAGCTAAATTTTTTTTTGTTTACTGTTCACTGTCTTCCTATTGCAGAAAATCGAAAGATTCTTCACTAGCTTTAATTGCACATTTGAAGAAACACACATACATATTTCATTCCTTTACGCACGGCATATCATTCATGAATGTACATACATATCTATACTACAATAAAACTGAAAAGTTGCGTCTGTACATAGAAAATTTATATAAGAAAGTTTCCAAAGGGGACGCAGAAAATACACTAGGTTATATTTGGACCATTTTTAGAATTTTTGTCTCTCTGTTTGTCTGTTTGCATGTTTGTTATCTCCCAAACTACTGAACGGATTTTCATAGGGCTTTAACTTATGGCTAGGCAGTAACCTCAGACGTAGCATATGGTATATTTTATTAATTTTTCCTATAATTATTATATTATAGGAAATATTTTATATAAATATTAAATGCAAAAAAACACAATTCAATAAATTCAATAAATAAATTGTTTGAATATTTTTTTTCAACAACATCAACGTAGCCATTGATAATTTTTTCTTGTTGAAAATTTTCGTCAAAAATAAAAATTGTTAGTTTTCTGTTTAGGAGAAATGCGCAATTCAAAAGAACACCGGTGGAAATAAGCTGATTTACCTCAAATTCAAATTATATTTATTGAGACCAGAACAAAAGAAAGGAAAAACAATAATACAAATTATTTACAAAAGAAGAAAATTATAACTTAAGACTATACATATTTTATCATTTTTTTTGTGATTATTGATTTTTGCTCACATTAAAAGTGTATTCTTTTAATTAAGCCGTTATTGTTCTACGAGCTTTAAGCCAACCTCTCAACGTTCTTGAGAAATTGGTACATATGTACCACGAAATTCACCACAAATGCGGCAGAAATAGACTGCAGAATTATTAAATGTTCCGGCAATTTTTAAATTCCTATCGTATATTTATTGACTCTGTTCTTTGAAAAATACCTCAACTGCACATAAAATACTTGAATTAAATACATAGAAATTGACTTTGTGCAAAACTTACCATAATACAAGGTGGCGCAAAAGTAATCCTCCTATCAGAAAATGCTATAAATCTTGCGATTGGCTCCTAATGTCAGTTCTGTTTTGACATTTGTGTAGTAAACACATGCGAAATACACGTTAATAAACAATGTTACGCTACACTGCTCCAGAACGCGGAATATTGCTGACTATTTATTTGACCAATAATCGGTCGGTGACTTTGGCACAACGTGAATTTCGTCGCAGATTTCCTGGCCGTCCGGAAGCGCCGTCGACATCGACCAGACGACGTGCCACGCAAATGGGTATCAGTCGACGGTCTTTACAGCGAATTTTGGTACAAGATTTGAAGATGTTTCCGTACAAAGTCCAGACGGTGCATCAGCTGTTAGCTGCTGACCGCCAATCGCGTCTAACATACGCTCAAGCCATCCTTAATCACCACCAAGAGGAAGATGATTTTTCATCAAACATAATCATGAGTGATGAGGCCTATTTCCATCTTAGCGGGTACGTAAATAAGCAAAATTTACGCTTCTGGGGTACTGAAAATCCGCGTGTAACCCACGAAGAGCCATTACACCCGCTCAAAGTCACTATATGGTGTGCTGTTTTTGCTGGAGGAGTCATCGGACCTTTTTTCTTCGAAGACGTCGCGGGCCAAACGGTTACTGTGAATGGTGAGCGCTACAGAGCAGTGATCAACGAGTTCTTTTTGCCGCAACTTCATGAGTTGGGATTGGAAAACATGCGGTTCCAAAAGGACGGTGCAACGGCACACACTGCACGTGCCACAACCGATATGCTGAAGGATGCATTTCCCGGGCGCCTAATCTCCCGTTTTGGCGATTTGCACTGGCCAGCAAGATCGCCTGATTTGACCGCTCCAGACTTCTTTTTGTGGGGCTTTTTGAAGTCGCGGGTTTATGTCAACAAGCCTCAGACTCTTGCAGCTCTTAAAGAGAATATCCGTCAAGAATGTGAGGACCTAACGCCGGAAGTTTTGGCCAAAGTGATGGAAAATGCCACAAAAAGGGCTCCAATGACAATCAACTGTGGCGGCGGCCATTTACATGACATCATATTCTCGACTTGATGTAAAAAAAATTAAAAGACCAAATAAAAATAATCCACAAGAAGAATCAAAGTTTTTCTTTTTTTTTTTAAATTACAGCCAAAAAACATCGAAAGGTTACTTTTGCGCCACCTTGTATTTAATACTACCATAGAAATCGCTTACGGATTTAACCCCCGTTCGTTTACTAGTCGCTGAATCTCATTTTGTATGGACTTATTTATATAGTTAACGCAAAAAACAAATGAAAATAATCATCCATTTAAAATATTTTGAAAAATAAAAGCGTTGCACAAAATCTAAGCGTAATATAAAAAATCGGTCAAGTAGATCGGAGTAGGTTTAGAGCATTCAAATCTTCATATTTATGGTAAAATTGTTTGAAGGAGGATTTTGTTCCAGATCAGTGTTATCGAAAAACAAATGAAAATAATCATCCATTTAAAATATTTTGAAAAATAAAAGCGTTGCACAAAATCTAAGCGTAATATAAAAAATCGGTCAAGTAGATGGGAGTAGGTTTAGAGCATTCAAATCTTCATATTTATGGTAAAATTGTTTGAAGGAGGATTTTGTTCCAGATCAGTGTTATCGAAAAGCAGTAGAGGCTGTTGATAGAACTCTAAAAACTATTCGGAAAAATTTAAAAAAAATTAAAGGGGTGTTACTTTTCTTTTTTGATTTCCGGCAGATACTACTACGGTTATACTGCGGCATACAAGAGCATGCTTGAAGGGTTCCAATTTGTGTTACAGAACTGCTCGAATGATGAATGGAACGAGCCTTAAAGTTACTCCTCCCCAACGTAACGGTGAGCTTTGCCCATAAATAAAGTTCAAAGGCACACGATACGTGTTTCAAGCATCTACGTAAAGTAACTTATTTATTCAAGTTAATGAAGTCCTTTTATCTTCATTCAAAAATTTAAAGTTGGGGTCAACTTGGCCCCTTTTAACACTTACACCAATTTTCCAATGAACTGTGTTGTACTGTACAACTGTGTGTCTTCCAGAAGATTAACTGTTCTAAAACTAACCTTTCTTATATGTAAGCTAAAGCTATGCTTAGCCTGCGCTAACTTATCGTTACCTTGCACTTGGCCACTAGACTTATGCAACCCGGTTTTCACGCTGCACCTGTATGCGACCAGATGCGCGTGCAGACGCAAAGTCAGCACCTTCGGCAGGTGAGTTGGCTGCCGGCTGCGTTAACTCAATCCCCACCAACCCCCTCCCCCCTTTAAAAATTTGGGGTTGGCGAAGTTCCTTCAGCTCCTCCTTGTATTGGCTTGGTATTTGGGATGATGATGGTAGCAGTGACCTTCCTCCAGATTACGTAATATACTACGGCGAGAGTTATCAGCATCGTGATTTCGAACGTGGCAGAAATGTGGAGTCTGTCACCTAATTTACTTAAACGATTTATATTTTGCCTGCTTAGCGCGTGAACATTATCCAGATTTAGTTTCAGCCCGTACTCTGTTACGTTGCTTAATACCGAAGCTAGAACTTGGAATTTTTGTATTCCTCGGCTTCCGAAGGTGCGATTGCCAATGCGAATTGTCTCTTCACTTAGCTGGATAAGAAACGACCCTTCAAGAGTTCTCGAGCCTCTTTCACCTTGAACAGTGCCATTAAAGTTTGACAAGAACAGCATGTGACTGTTGACTAACTCCATAGTTTCATCGATATTAGTTGTAAAGCGACATTTCGCGTTACCACCTTTTAACAGACGTGGCATGCATTGGTCTTCTTCCAGCTTTTTCAGTCAGTTTCCTTCACAGATCGTCGCATTGTTAATTTTCAGACATTCGCCAATGAGTCCATACGTTTCTTCATCATTCACCAGCAGCTGCGAAAATTCGACGTCAACACACTTTCCTCCTAGTGAGGAGGCTCTTGCTAGAATTAGCTGGTAACGAGTGGACTTCACTTTAGGGACAGAGAGAGCATAGATGAGAAGTGAACCGTTCGAGTTCATGGATGGTGCAGCGTATTCCATCGCCTCCACGTAGTTTGGATATGGAAGCGCTGCCCCCTCAGAGATAATTTGTGCGGCCTCAGTCTGGTCAAGATGATTTGTGTGGATGATTCCAGTTTTTACCAATTGGCTTGCTCGAATAATTTCTGAAATTTGCTCCTTTAACACAAGAATCTTATTGAGTAACAGGGTTCCATGCTTTTCGTGTTGCATGTCCCTGTTTACGTCGTTAGTTAAGTGTGTTATGCCACTAACCCGTTTAACAGCTTCTTGAGTGGCATTAAGAAGATTTCTATTAATAGAGATTTGGTTATTGTTGTTGTCAACAATCTCGTTTTGACTGCGGAGCACAGCATTAGAAGATCCTGCTACCCATTTCTAAGCTGATCCAATCCAGTTTATTGAACGAACCTTCCTAAATTATCCTGCAATTATCTAAGGCGCAACTTTGGCTGGCTGAGGTGTAGTTCAAGAATCGCTTTCATGTAGCTTTCATTTAAGTCATATACCAAAGTGGCCTCCAGCTCGGCGATAGTTTCGGGGAAGTAATCGAGGTTCGCGATATGCAATAGCTTACGTAACCGTTGACGATGAATCCACTGCCTTGTTCTAGCGTTGTTAGAGGGGTGTCATACTTAAACACGTTGAACGCGCAAGTGCAAGGGAATATTAATAATCTAATTTGTAAGAAAATGTATAAATCATTAGAACGGGATTTCGAGTTCCTCTGGGAAAGTTCCATGATTTGTAATGGATTTTTCTCCCTTAAGTTTGCTTTAAATTCATGGCAGGAATCTTTTCAAAAAAATCCTTACAAATACTTAATTTTGTTGTTTTTCTCTACATGCTATTATTTGATTACGGGGGTGCAAGAATTTTCTTGAGCGACCGGGAGGTTAAGGAAATTTGCTTGTCCTTGCCGAATTCTCCCTGGGATAGAAAAGCACCGATAGCATAATCGGAGGTGTCGGTGGTTAGGTTAAACGGTTTCTCAAAGTCTGGGAACACCAGTATCTCTGAGGAAACAAGAAGGTGCTTTAAATTATTAAATGCTCTCATGGCCGTGTCATCGAGTGGGATTGCGACCTTACGGGATTGGTTGGCCTTTCCCTGCGTATTCTCCCCCCGCGTCAGATTTATGAGAGGTTACGCTACTTTAGCATAGTCGCTAATAAACTTCCTATTATAAGAGGTAATTCCCAAAAAGCTTTTGAGTTCTTTTGGTTTCAAATTTTTTAAGGCGCACAACTTTTTTAAGTCTTGCTTAGTGCCATCAGGCGTAGTCACGTATCCTAAGAAATCAACCATGGTTTTCATAAATTGCGTTTTCTCTAGGTTGACTTTTAGTTTCGCCTCAGATAGCCTTTCAAAGATTGTCTCAACGTTTCTAAAATGCTCCAATTCATCTTTCCCAAACACGATTATTTTGTCGATGTAGACCTAGCACATTTTTCCTATGAAATCTTTCAGCACATTGTCAATCATGCGCAGAAATATGGCTGGGGCATTTTTCAGGCCAAAAAGAAGACTCAGGAATTCGAACTTTTGTGTCCTGCGGGAGATCACTGCCCAGAAGCGGATATACCTGCCTGTAAATTTTTTCCAGGAGCGGAATTTCCAAATTCGAGCTAATAATAAGGGAGTTTCGCATCCTATCGATTACCGCCTCCAATTCCTTTCGGGTATCGTTACTGATAATACCATCGAAGGATTCAAGGCCAGAAAGATCTTTGAATGTAATTACTGAATTGTTCCCTAAACGCTGTAAAAACTTGCCACTGACGTGTTCATCAATTTCAATCGTGACAGGTAAGTTTTTCTAGAATTTTGCTGTCTTGCGACAGTGATTTGTTGATAAAATTTTTATTAGCACCGGTATCGACTAGGAATTCATGAAGTTTGCCCTCTCTTCCAACGTATTCTATGTATGGTGCGCTGGATAGGCCTCCGCCATACAATTTATTTGGTCCTCCACGGTAGCTTCTACCAGTGTTTCATCCTCCGCCGTTGCATTGGTTTGAGGCTCATTCACCGTTTGGATGTTAAACATCCTTTGGTGTTTCGGACGGAAATTGTCCGAAGCGAACCTCATTTTAGTGCTAAATCGTTGCTGCGCGTTACCAGCATATCCACTACGCCGAGTCTGTGCAGAAGAATCTACTTCCATTTTTGTTACCGGCTGAAAAGGTTCCGGCTTTATTGCGAATTGAAGATTAATAAATGAACCACTTTGTGGACGTGGAGGTTGCCAGGATAAAAATTTCGACTATCTTGCGAATACACTAATCCCGGGCTATATTTTCTGCACAATTCGTTCATAGGGACCGTAACCGTATTTTTTAATACGACACTGTGCATTGGGTGGCTTCTAAAATTTAAATTCTGAATGTCAAGGCAGGCAGTATAGGCTTCGGGCAATAATTTCGGTAGTTGTACAATGATTATTCGGGAGAGATCATCGCTCAAGCCTCTAACGAAGACGTCAAGTCCCCTGAACAAGTTGGTGCTCTAAAGTGCGAATGTCGCGCTTATCCGTGTAGTGGAGTGAGAGGCAAGCCTTCTTCGAGGCCCAATCGCCCTCAAAGATATTTTGCGAGATCAGAGCAGAGTTCGTACTGCCACTGATTTTGCCGCGAATGTTTTTCAGGATCGCTGTGTATAAAGGTTTGGGCCGCACTATTTTAATAAGGTGTAAGCTTCACACTGCACCCAGGCTCCCAGTAAGGATAACTCAAATTTAGCGATAGCTCAGATGCAGGAGTGTGCAGGGAAGGTTTGAATTGATTTCATTCATTCAAAATTGGCTCAGCAAATGGGCATTAGCGCCGTTGGCTGTCTTTCGCCTTTTTACAAATTATATCCTCTAGGGATGTTGACGTAGGAATTTATTTGACACAGATTTAATTTTGTTTGTTTTTACTTTGTAAAATTTTTGTTAAATAGCAAGGAGGGTCCCCACGTACTTAGGTGGTGAATCGCTGGACTATTTTACAATTATCATAATTATATTTTCACAATTATTTTTGTTACAACTGTACTTGAGATATCGTGGGCTGCCCCGTAGGATCCAGAGATAAATCAATTAACAATTTTATATGATCACTGTTTTATTCAGCTCCTTGTTTGAGTACCAATTTAACTTATTGCACTTTTGCATCACTTACTGCACTAATTCTCACTTTTCATTTTTTGGAGCACTTTTCTTAATTTCATAGATTCCTTTCTTGGAATCCTTCACATTGACCCACTTCAAAAAAAAAATGAAGAGGGTCCCTGAGCGGGCGCCTGTTAATGAAGTCTTTTTGAGTTCATTCAAAATTTTAAAGTTGGGGGCCAGTCAACTTGGCCCTTTTAATACTTACACCAATTTTCCAATGGATCGCCAAAAACTCGGTTAATTCGATTATACTTAATTTATTGTACTGCACAACTGCGTGTCTCCCAGAAGACAAACTGTTCTAAAACTAACCCTTCTTATATGTAAGCTTTGCCTGAGCTTACTTATCGCTACATCGCACTTGGCCGCTAGACTTATGGATGATCGTGCAGTGAGCCAGATGCAAAGTCAGCACTTTCGGCATGGGAGTTGGCTGCCGGCTGTGTTAACTTTTATGTTCCCAATACTGCTATATCAAGTGTTGTATCCAAACAAACCTTTACTAACTATTAAAGTTCTCATTTCTTATGATGCTGAGCAGCAAGGATTTTTTTGAAAGATGAAAGCGTAGCGGCACACCATAGGATTAGATATAATCTATCTATGTATCTATCTTCTTAAAGTCGTCCGGAACTACTGAATTGATTTTCACGGAGCTTAAAGGATATATTTATTAAAATATTAAATGAAAAAAGTACAGTTTTTAATAGAAAGAGTTTTTTATTTCTATTACGGTGTTTATTTTATGTTATTTATTTTTGTTTCTTTTTTTTCAAGCCAAAAGAAAATATGTGGCGGTTGTCTGGATAAGAACGATGAATCCGTTTATGCTAACTATATAAACGTAGGATAACGCTAAAAATGAAGTTGATAAAAAAAATTAAAGCGCAGCGGTGCACTCTGGGTATAGATAGTTGTGCATAAGAGCCTTAAACTAATTCCTCGGTTATATAAAAAAATGTATTTAATCCGTAAAAATCGTTTGCATATATGTACAAGAAGATGAACGTTGCATTATTTTACTCTACAATCACTCATACCATATTATATAAGGAAAAATTAGGACTTAACTTCAGAAATAATGGCCTAGTTCTAATAATTTTACTAAATTTTCAGAATTTTGTTTGTAGAAAGCTCCCATACATATTGAAATAAATATGATAAATCTATGCTTTGGGTCCTATACTTATTTTAAATTTTTAAACATGACTTTTGTACACCTAGCCACGAGCAGGCAGGACTTTGATAAGAACGGTATTTAAAAGTATGATAACATAGGAGAAAACGTAAAAACAGTTTTGTTTGACATACGTATTTGTGAAGCTTGTTCGCTGTTGAGAACTATTGCGATTCATTAGCATTAAATGTTATATATAGTTTTTGTTTTATTGCAAAAAACTATGTGCATTCAGTGCATACGTTTTAAATTTAGTGGTTACAAATTTAATTTTTTTTTGGTTTGATTGCGATCTTTTTTATTCCTTTAGTTTATTTCACAAATTAATGATCAACTATATTTTTAAATGTAATGAACAGTAGATCATAGTCTGTGATTTATTTTGATTTGTTATTGATTTTTGTCTTAACCTGGTTGAAAGAATTTTGGACGTGAACGGCAACATTACATAAAAATGTAAATATTTAATTTCTTAAAATAAATTATTCGCAAAGCGCGCAGAACCCCTCGGCGCTCAACAATTTCCTTTTTGACAAATAGTATCATATATAATTTTGTTTTGAACATATTTCTAAGGAATCATATACATAACTACATATGTATATATGTATGTATGGAAAGTAAATATTTTGTGTTTTAGGAATAAATAAATGTGGTGCAGACCAGAAAAGATAGTTAAAATCCGTTTTCCTACGTAATCACATAGCGGGCTTGAACATATTTTTGATATACTTACTGGAGATATTCCTGCGGAGCCAGTTTGTGGCATTGATACTGCGAAATCCCTAATGGCTCCTGCATAAAATTACTTTGATTGCCAGAATCATAATCATTCTTTGTTGTCCCATTAGATTCACTATTGCTGAGGGCATTTATTGCATCATTTTTTATAAACGCATTTTTGGATGTCGACAGCTCTTTACGATCATTTAAAGTATGGTCCACTCTACACACAATGTTTTTAGCATTGTTACATTGTATTGATCCCTGACAATATAACTTGTTTACATCCATGTTTAAAAAATAAAATCATTGTTCATTCATTTGCACTTTTAGCATAATACTTCATAGTATCTGAAAAAAACAGAAAAGGGGTTTTTTAATCATTTTAAATTATTTAAATGGAAAATGAAAAAAATTCCCAAAAAGGTCATACAATTTTAACCGCGAAATTGATTTAATAAATTTTGTGTTTCTAGTTGGGCTTTCGTCACTCGAAAATTTTACTTCAAAGATGTGTTGTTCAAAACCATCCTCACGGGTCACTAGCTCTTTAAGGACACCGAAACCTAAATTGAAACAAAATATTCTTGTATGTTTCGAGACTCTGGCAGAACCCACTGACTTGTCCTTGGATCGCAATAATTTAATCCTTTCAGGACTACTGGGATAATACGAGTTTCGCGCATATATAAAAAAATTGGGCTTGGGATCCCCCAATTAAAAACTATCTTCCAAAGGAAAAATCGAATTTGCCACGAATGAGATCCCCAGATTTTGATGACAAACATAGACAACGTAAAAAGGGTTATGAATTGATAGTATGCACCTGGAATATTCGAACCTTTAATGGAGAAATTGCCATTGCTTGGCTGGTTGATGACCGCACGAGAGTGCAGGCAGGTATCAACGCAATCCCGGAAATTAAATGGTTGGAGCAGTGGTGGGAGAGAAACTCTACGGTCTGAGACTGATCGTAACACCAAGCTTCAGGTTTCAGATAGAGCAGTGTTTCCCAAACTTTTTTTTTTTTTTGATCTCATTATTGTTAGCAGGGACCATAAAAATGGCCCACAAGTGAATATGAAAATCAAATTTGATCGAAACGTTTAATTAACAAAAGTTATTGTAAAATTCCAAAGTACCATTAATTAATAGATTTATATTCTAACACAAATAACATTGAGTAACAGTGAAAATTTCCTTGGAGTGGCATATACCCCATAATGTAATAATGCTTAAAGAAATTCAACAGTCGTGCGCGTAGCCTTTGGCCGTAGAGCTAATTCTGAAAAATTAATACCGAGCTCGCGCGGTCGTCCAACAGCTCAAACAAAGCACCAGCTGAACAGCAAGCAGTTCCCTTACCAACGTGGAATCACGAGCACGCGCCTACATCGAACTTAAATATCTAAGTGAAGTTGTGACTGTGTACAATCAGTTTCACCTACATATGTATTTCCAAAATACTAATTTAGGATTGAAATAAACATATTTGTTATACTTTTTACCGAGAAAATTAAGGTGTTTAAGTTTAAACAAAGATTGAGCAAAATGTGGAAGAAGATCATATTGTTTACTCAAAATCCCAAACACACCCACAATATTTAGAATTAACTTCAACGTTTCTGAATCTGTTTTCAATTTTAATAAATTGCTTAAAAGAGTCGTTACGTAATTTACCGTAAATAAGTTTTAAAGTTATTTTTCGTATTACATTCAAGAATGATGGAAGACAAGATTACGACAACGCCGGCAGCGTACACGTCACAGAAATCCTCTGCCAAGAATAATGAAAAAAGGAGGTTGATAATTTGACAATAACAAAGCAACTACAAAGAATTGCACGCACACACAGCCACAGCATCATCAGCGGGAAATTTGAAAAAACTGCACTTTCTGCTGTTGCTTGCACAATTCAAAGCTTTATTTTCCTTATTTTTAAGATAATTTTACACAAATATTTCAAAATTAGCGTTTATCACAAACAAAAGCAGCACAATCTGTGTTCTCAGCTCCTTCTACATTTAATAGCGAATAAAATGCTATACTACGATACAATTTTATCGTCAATTTTAGGATCAATAACAATTTTTATGAGCTCAATGCCCTTTATTTACAACAATTGTTAAAGTTATAGATATTTCGGATGAAAAAGCAACAGCAGTGTACACGGTACTTAGTATAAGTAGTTAAAGCGTTGCCTTCAGGAGAAAGAGTACAATTTGGTGTGGAGGACGTGCAGTGCTTAATACACATAAGTAGTCGATTTTAAAACAAAAAATATTTCGTGTATCGTTGGCATTTTATTTATACAAGGTGGCGCAAAAGTAATCCTCCTATCAGAAAATGCTATAAATTTTGCGATTGGCCCCTAATGTCAGTTCGGTTTTGACATTTGTGTAGTAAACACATGCGAAATACACGTTAATAAACAATGTTACGCTACACTGCTCCAGAACGCGGAATATTGCTGACTATTTAGTTGACCAATAATCGGTCGATGACTTTGGCACAACGTGAATTTCGTCGCAGATTTCCTGACCGTCCAACGCCTACTGGTGAAACACTGCGACGTTTAGCCGCTCGCCTCGAAGAGACTGGCACAACACGAGATGCTGCCAGGCGTGGCAGACCCCGGAGTAGCCGTTCTGCAGAGAATATTGCTGCTGTAGCCGAGGATGTCATGGAAACGCCGTCGACATCGACCAGACGACGTGCCACGCAAATGGGTATCAGTCGACGGTCTTTACAGCGAATTTTGGTACAAAATTTGAAGATGTTTCCGTACAAAGTCCAGACGGTGCATCAGCTGTTAGCTGCTGACCGCCAATCGCGTCTAACATACGCTCAAGCCATCCTTATTCACCGCCAAGAGGAAGATGATTTTTCATCAAAAATAATCATGAGTGATGAGGCCCATTTCCATCTTAGCGGGTACGTAAATAAGCAAAATTTACGCTTCTGGGGCACTGAAAATCCGCGTGTAACCCACGAAGAGCCATTACACCCGCTCAAAGTCACTCTATGGTGTGCTGTTTTCGCTGGAGGAGTCATCGGACCTTTTTTCTTCGAAGACTTCGCGAGCCAAACGGTTACTGTGAATGGTGAGCGCTACAGAGCAATGATCAACGAGTTCTTTTTGCCGCAACTTGATGAATTGGGATTGGAAAACATGTGGTTCCAACAGGACGGTGCAACGGCACACACTGCACGTGCCACAACCGATATGCTGAAGGATGCATTTCCCGGGCGCCTAATCTCCCGTTTTGGCGATTTGCACTGGCCAGCAAGATCGCCTGATTTGACCGCTCCAGACTTCTTTTTGTGGGGCTTTTTGAAGTCGCGGGTTTATGTCAACAAGCCTCAGACTCTTGCAGCTCTTAAAGAGAATATCCGTCAAGAATGTGAGGACCTATCGCCGGAAGTTTTGGCCAAAGTGATGGAAAATGCCATAAAAAGGGCTCAAATGACAATCAACTGTGGCGGCGGCCATTTACATGACATCATATTCTCGACTTGATGTAAAAAAAAATTAAAAGACCAAAAAAAATAATCCACAAGAAGAATTAAAGTTTTTAATTTTTTTTTTAAATTACAGCCAAAAAACATCGGATGGTTGCTTTTGCGCCACCTTGTATAACTGGAATATCGATTCAGAAACGTTCAAGTTGTGGGCAAAAATACAGTTACATCCCCGAAGAGTATAAATGAGTAAGAGGAGTATATACTACTTTGTTTTTAGTTTTGTTAGGAAGTGTAATTTTTAGTAAATAATTCAGTTTATATATAACCCCACTAGGGCATCTTCCTCTAGCATTCGTGATGATCACAAGACTTTAATAAATATTTTATGTCAGCAACCCAACGGCCTTAATGTGGTGCATTTTAATGCACGAAGCCTTAACAGTGATAAGTTGGACTATGTTAGGGATACTTTGGTAGAATCGGTTGTTGATGTCATTTGTGTCCCAGAAACATGGTTCAACTCTAGTATTTTTGATTTCTATTATGAGCAAACAAACATAAAAGGAGGAGGTGTTGCAATTTATTGCAGGTCTACTGTAAAGATTAAACCTTTAGTTGTGTCCAATAATACTGAAACAGAATTTATTATTGCGGAAATTTCAGACAATGTAACTAAAATACTAGTTTCTTGTGTATTTAACCATAAAAGGTGTTGCATATGCTATTAAACTACTTTAAACTTGTGTTGTCCCTTATTTTGAGTACTCTAACACATATGTATAATAAATCATTGCTGTACAACTGCGTCTTTCCCAACAGTGTGGGAAAAGGATATGATTATTCCAGTTCCAAATAAGAATATTACTACTAATCTCAGTGGTTATAGACCGATTAGCATTCTGCCAGTCTTTTCTAAAGTGTGTGAGTCCCTGAGACAAGTTTCATCTTTTGTTAAACGAAATAATCTATTATCCCCATTGAAGTCTGAATTTAGACCTAAACGCAGCTGCTCTATGGCTATGTTAAAAATAATTGATGAAATTTGGGTTCAGTTTGACAATGGTGATCTAACACTTTTTTGCCGTCTGGAGTTTTCTAAAGCATTTGACTTGCTAAATCATGATCTTCTTTGCAAAAAGCTTAAATATTTTTTTGGTTTCTCGGATAACTATGTTAAACTCATGACCAGCTGTCTTGCGGGAAGATCAAAAGTGAATTGCAAAGGCGCCTCCTCCATGTCTTGAATCGTTACCACGGGTGTGCCGGAAAGTTCTGTCCTTGGCCCCCTTCTGTTTAGTCTTCTTGTCAATGATATATTATCTGTGTGTCAGTGTGCCTGCTTATGCCAACGATATCCAGTTATATTTGTCCAGTCGGATTAGTCTTGTTGAGGATTTGTGTTTCAAAATTAATAGTGATCTGCCCGCAATTGGCCAGTGATAATTGTGTTTGCCTAAATGCTGTTGTGTTGCCCGTTAGTAACAGTGTAGTACATGTAGAGAATATTCCAAAACTGTCTATTGGTAATAGTGTCCTAATGGTTACTGACAAGATAAGAAATTTAGGCTTTGCTGTGAATTCTACTTTTAGTTGTTCTAACCACATTAATTAAGTTGTAAGTTGTAAGTAATGTATAAACTGTTTTACGTAGATTAAGAATGACTGTTTCGTTTATTACGTATTCTGTAGTGCGATTCACTAACTTTAAACGGTACGACAATTGTTATTTTTAGCGGCAATATTTGCCGTTTGCACTAACGATTGTGCGATTCACTAACTTATTCTTAACGACACTTAACAGCTGTTTCGTGGTATTTATTCAAAGCGATAAAGAGTGGCATCTCTGTCAAACTAAATGCCAAAATCAGCGAAAAGCACAAAGAGGAATAGAAAAAAAACAAACGAATGCCTGCTGCCAAATATAAATTTGAACGTTTTTATTATATTTCATTAAAGTGAAATAGATATTAGTTTGTTTCAAACTACAAACACTTAAAATTCTTTATATATATTGCAATGTTCCATTGTAGCAGAATTCCGGACTCTCCTGAGTGTTTTGTTAAAATAGTAATCAACTCGACTCCAAGGAATATGCGGAATCACCTGCAAATATGCCATGGTTATCATTTTCAAACTTCGCGTTGTGCTCCAGCGTATTTAGGATTTACATACATATATTTAATTTTTTTTAATTATAATCATTTATCTATATGTACATATATTAAAACTAAACTATATTTCTGTTTTTATGCATGGATCCTTGTAAAAGTTTGCTTTTACCATTAGCATATTAATTGAATAGTAGATGTGGGGGTTGGCATAAGCCTCCTCATGATTCCTTGGTGGCAAAATTGATATATGCGTGGAATCCCACGAAGGGAGACGACGCCGAAGCAAACATTTCTTTAGCAGAATGGCGTTCCACTTGGGTCATAGGAAACCTCACTTTCTGGTGAAACAACGAATCATTGAGTGCATCCGTTACCCGATGAATGCCGGCTTACGGAAAACTGGCTCATGGATATTCCCCATTGTTCACCTACGGGTCGTTGATAGCAACCAGTTGCGAAGAACCTTAACGCCGCTAGAACCTACCAATATAAAAGTAAAATTTTAAATTGCATACAGGCTTAAAGATTACACGATTACCAGTTTCTCAGTTGATATTGCTGTTATTCTGGATCCTCTTATTTGGTTGTCAAGCTGATAAATTAGGTATTCAGCCAAGTCTGGAGTTAACCGATACAGTTTTTGAAAGTCTGTTGCATTTAGATGAAAGGGATTGTCCACATCTCGGAGTAAACGTCGATCCACTGTTGGAGCCAAATATTTCAACGACATTATTTTATGTTCCTTTTTTAATTACAGGAAAACAAATCACTGAATTTAAAATTTTTCTTTTATTTAAATTGAAATCTCGAATTTCACTTTTCTCGATTGAGTTAACAACATAAAATTTGTTGTCGTTTAGTTTTCGGTCATCGACTAGCTAACATCAACAGCTGATTCGGCGAATGCGAAAATCGTTAAAAAATGGCTACTGAATAGCAGGGTCGCTAAAATTTTGGTTAAGTTGAGTTAACCAAACGAATATCTTTAAAATAAGTTAGTGAATCGCACTACTGAGCTCCTATATAGCAAACTGGATTCAATTTCTTATCTCAAAATTGAGATTGCGTTCAGCAATGGTATGTTTACGGGCTTAAAAAACTTGACAATATTACTATATGGAAAAATAAGATTCCAGGATGTAGTTTTTTTGACTATCTTGCGCAAGAAATTGTATATTCATTTCCAAACTTATAGAGTATATAAAGTTCAAAGTATCTTTATGATCAGTTAAAAATAACAACGTTTAGCAGGCACCAATATCTGATTATTCCTAGATATGCCTACTGTTCCTCAACAAGGTTGTTCTTCATTAATGCTGTGAGGCTCTGGAATTCAATTCAAGAATCTGTCAAGGCGGCTTTAAATGGGGTAAGAATTATTTTAGTGATGTGATTACGGTTAAATTATTTTATTTTCTTTATTTTTTTTTCAGTCTCAAATTTAATTATAACCATCAATGTAGATTCAGGCTTATGTCCTTACTTATTTAACTATTAGTTTAAGTTTAAAATTAAGTGGATTAGAATCAAATTTGTATTGTAAATTTGTAACTTCCATCCTGTAGAGGTATTATAAAAGGCTTAAAGTCTTATTTATACATCCGCATATCTTAAATAAATGAAGCGTCGCCGCGAATAACGTTGTAACCCACAAATCTCAAATTGTTCAGGAAGTCAAAAAACGTTTAAAAACTTGCAAATTGAATTTTGAAATTTTGTTTTTTTATTTATAGTAAAAGGACTTCATATGAAATATTTTAATTTAAAAAAAATTTTATAAATGTATCTAATAATATGAATCAAAACAATTTCAGTATTCTTTCAGTGGAAAAACGTTATATATACACAAATGAATGTTTGATAACACGTTTTTCCACTAAGCAAAGCAATGATGCGAGTAGGGATTGCAACGTTATTTGATTATTAATATGTAAGCAGTTGTTATTAGAAACCTAAGCGTGGCAATGTAATAAATAAAAATACAATATTAAAGTTTTTAACAAAACGAAATTATAATTTTTCAAAAATCATAAAACAATAATAAATTCATATGAAACGAAATTCTAGTTTTTCAATAATAAGAATAACAAATTTGATTAACATATTTGAAAATTTAAGTACAAATACATATATTTATAAAAAGCTGCGTATTCTTCTGGCAAATAAGATGCCATTGCAAGAAGATCTTTTATTTTTTCTGCACTTAATGTTATCGGTGTATCTCTAAGTACCGGAAGCGAATAATTTGCCATGTGTTTTTTTTTTATTTTTTTTATTTCAAATTAAAGCATGTCCAGGTTTCGTTTTGGAAGCATTTGATATACATTAAATGGACTTAATATTCTTGCTGATGTAATTAAACGACATACATCTTCCGGAGTATAGAGTTGTGATGTTTTTTTTTGTTTCTCGATGAGCGCAAAATCGCGATCGAATGGAAGGAAACTGTGTCCAGAGGTTAAACATTTTTGGTTAACCTCAGAAAAGTATTTATTTAATACGCTATGATACAATGCAATCATCGTCCAATTATTATTCTGACCTACAAATCTGTCGGACAATATTATGTGTTTCCTTATTTCCCCCTGTTGAAGAATATTGTATTGAGTTGTAATATTATTGTAGAGAGTTGTTATATATTTCAATATGCATGAAGCTATCTCGTTAGCTCCTCTTTTTGCCACGGTTTCATGCCATGTATACATATCCACTATATTCTGTAGAAGATTATGAGCCGCGAAGTTATAGTTGGAATATTTACACTGATAAAAAACATCAGAGTGAGTCAAATTTGGCGTAAAAATTAGTTGTAGCATATCCACACATTTAACAACGATATTATGGTTAATTCTGCCAGCATTCGTATCATCTCTAAGTTGTGAATATGCTTTTTCCGCTTTTTCATGATGAACTCTTGCGGATTCTTCAATTTGGTGAAACTTTTCAGGATCCCCAGCTGCTACCATTTCAATAGAAAATCGATCACAAACTTTGCAGGTATCACTTCTTGGAAACCCAAAGCGCAATTTATGTTCTGTATTAAAAATATGTCTATATGTGTTATAAGATAGCAAAGTATTTGGGTATTTGTTTTTGTATAAACCATACATTCAGGATTCAAACAATTATTTTTCGACGTTGAACGACCTAGTGACTTTTTTGGCTAGGAAAGCTTACTATTATTTTGTGAGGACGATTCTCATGCTTGCTACGCTGATCATCAATATCTTTTCCATTCTTTAGGTTTTCAGTCAAAATGCTTGTTTATTTGTTCGACATTGATATTTCCACAAAAAAAATTACAACGGCAGTCACAAAGCAATATAAAATAAATTAATTAATATTACAACATATTTTGCACATATAACTTTCTTCCACTCTACCTCTTCAGGAGCTTTTTTGGAATGTATTTTTTTTTATTTTTCTATTAAAATATTCATTGCCACTATTTTGCAACTTGTTATTATTTAAATCCTTTCAATTTTCCAAATTAATTGTTCTTTTTTTGCCTCTATTCCATTTAGAGATAACTTTCGACGCTTCTTGTTCAAACATTTTCACTTGTACGTATAACGTTGTTCCACTGACTGCTATACTAAACTCTATTTTAATAGATAACGCATGCATAATTTTGCCTAATTTTTCTTTTGGCAATAGAAGAGAGTAATTCTAACGGGAATCTGCAAAAAACAGGTTTTGAAAAAATTGTGGGTTACAACTTTATTCGCGTCGACGCTTCAAATGTTAAATATCAATACTATTTTTGAGCCCACATCCTCTATACAGGTTCTTTAATTCATAGGGTAATATTTTTGCAAAAAGGTTCTGGACTTGTTGTAGTAGTTAATACCAAAGCAGATAATCTTCGTCCCAACTTTGTTAGCATCAGTGCCTAAAAGGTTGCGTATCAGTTGTTGGACAGCTTTATGATCAGCATTGTTGTTTTCTTCGAAAAAACGGTAGAATTGATCAGCCAACATTTGATGATTGCTTTTACTTACTTACTTACTTATTTAATTGGCGCTATAACCGCTTAAGCGCTTTTTCCGAACTGCGTCTTGTTGTTGTAACACAAATTGACGGGCCTACTGTTTAATGCCGACTCCGAACAGCGAAATGCTTTTTGTGAGAAGTTTTCTCATGGCAGAAATGCACTCGGAGGTTTGTCATTACCTGCCAAGGGGCGACCGCTATTAGAAAAAAATGTTTTCTATATCTTTTGATGTTCTTGCCCCGGGCAGGATTCGAACCCGAGACCCACCGAATGAAGCGCGCACACGGCACACACTCGGCTACGACGGCCACCAATTTCATGATTTCTTTTATGTTTTCGAAAATACGAATGAAGCTTTGTTCGTTGTAATTTTGCAATTTGAAACAAGAAAGCTCGCAAAACAAATGTATATCTTTGTATGTTACTAATTCATTCCTTTGTAAGGAATGCTTTTCTTTTGGAAAACACTAAAATGAGGTTTTATCCGTGACTAATGAATAATTATAAAAACTAAATTTCATTTCCCAGATATTGTCTTATTTATAAGTTTGCAGTTGTTTCTTTTAAAATAAATTTCACCTTGAAGCTTTGGAATTGCATCAGCTAGTGGATTGATGCAATGCCAATGCGTGGGAAACGGAGTATTGATTACAGAATTTTTCATTAACTGAAAAGTTTACGTTTAGGACAGAAAATACTTATTGATTACATTGAGTTCGTATTGCAGTTATCGATTATTGGAATACAATTTTTGTCTATAAAGGTAACTGTGTGTGGTCTGCCGTTAACATATATATTCTATGAATTATATCACTGTCGTTAACTTCCCACTCTCTAAATGATTCTGGGTTGTTTGATATAAATTTTTCCCTGGAATTAGGCCTCGTCTGCCTTCAGGCTCGACAGGTCGTATTTTGTCTCCATCTATTGTCAGCTTGTATATATATAAAGGAGAGAAGCCGATGCTTTTAGTTCCAGCTCGGGGAGAAAACCCCTCCCGCGATATTCAAATGAGTATGGAGTGAAGCCTGGTATTTCAGCACTGTCGAGTTGGTATTTTACTATCAAATATGCAATAGTTAGGGATAGTAGGTGTAAATAGGGGCTCCATTGTCCCTGTTCTACGCACCATATCAAAGAAGATGAATACCTGTATTTTCTCTTTGGATTCTTTGAATCTCCGCCTGGTATCCAGGAGGGAAGCCGATGCTTTTAGTTCCAGGAGGAGGAGAAAACCCCCCCCTTCTATCAGTCGTTAGCGAATCGATCATAATTTTTGATTCAGACTCAAACACAGAACAGTTGAACAAGTTCATTGTGTTGTCTCCCTCATACAAGACTCTTTTGAAAAACAAAAAAAATGTTTTGTACTGATCTATTTTCAAATGTGTACACATACAACCCAATTCTGAATATCGCCGGCAAATTTATTTCTCGCGGATTTTACTTTTCTCGAGAATAAATTCCTCCTACTCCATATTACCAGCGAGAAGACTAAAAAGGGAATGAGAGTTTCAGATTGTCGAAGTCAGCTGTATTGGATCTGACGTTTTGTTTTGATTAAAATGTACACTCGCTAGAACCAATATAAAATAAAAGTTGAGCTTAAATTTTAAAATAAATATTGGGTATATAACTTAATTCGTGCGGTTTGCTAAGAGATGTATGTATTTCATCGTTCCAATATATTCCGAACATACGTTGGAAAGCTACTATGTATGTATTTTCAGTATATGCCATTCATTTGAAGCGTAAACAACAATAATTTTTTTTCACTCAAATATGTCGAACTTTGTGCCTGAAAAAGTGGTTTTGCAGGGAGTTCTTCTTCATTACTTTAATATGAAGAAAACTGCTGCCGAAAGTCAATTTATTTTGGTGGAAGTTTATGGTGAACATGCTCTAGCTGAGCGAACGTGACAATAGTGGTTTGCACGATTTAAAAGAGGCGATTTTGGCTTGGAAGACGATGCACGTCCTAGGCAGCCAAAAAAGTTTGAAGATGAAGAACTGGAAGCATTACTCGATGAAGATTGTTGCCAAATGCAGGAAGAACTCGCAGAATCTTTGGGTGCCACTCAAGCAGCCATTTCAAAACGTTTAAAAGCAGCTGGATATACTGGTGATGAAAAATGGATCCATTACGACAATCCCAAGCGCAAAAACTCATATGTGAAATTCGGCCAACCAGCCAAATCAACGGCTAAGCCGAATATCCATGGCGCGAAGGTAATGCTCTGTATTTGTGGGATCAGAAGGGTGTGCTGTATTTTGAGCTCCTAAAACTGGGTGAAACCATCAATGGAGAATGTTACCGAACACAATTAATCCATTTGAAGAGAGCAGTAGCCGAAAAATGCTCGGAATATGCGACCAGACACGAGGAAATAATTTTCCACCATGGCAACGCTCGGCCCCACGTTGCTATTCCGGTTAAGAACTATTTGGAAAACAGTTGATGGGAAGTTTTACCCCACCCGCCTTATAGCCCAGACCTTGCCCCATTTGTTCCGATCGATGCAGAACGCCCTCACTGGAATACGGTTCACATCAGAGCAGGATATCAAAAATTGGCTTGATTAATTCTTGGCTGCCAAGCCGGCGCAGTTCTTTTGAGATGGGATCCACAATAGATTCAGATGGGCAATTCTTTGAATAATACTATTTTACATGTTTTTCTTAAATAAACGTTCAAATTTTGGAAATATACCCAATATATTAATATTTTTTGGCCTATTTATTTTATATCAAACAGCACAATTTCTCTAACAACAATAGTAGCACAAATAAAATTTGTTGTAATCAACAACAACCACACATTCAAGTAATAGCGACAAACTGCCGTATTTGAAATTGTGTTTGAAAAAATAGGAAGGAGGGAAAAGCAATAACAGCATACACAGCTTACTTGACTCATCTCTTTTGGCGTTGCCTTAATGAGTATAAGCTAGGGGACGTGAGTTCGAATCATTGTAAGAAGTCTGATGAGGAGATGTGGTGATCCTCGAAATAGGTATAACTTCTATCATTGCCGTTTTTTCTATGATTCTTTCTATTCTGGCCTTGAGCTCATAAAATTATATTTTAATTTAAAGTAAATAAAATAAACCCAAAACATATAGCATAACTTTTCACATGCTAGTCCAACATTAAGAAATGAAGTGAGGTAGGATAGGCAGCTACACAGGGTTGAAAGGAGGTAGTTATGCGATAAGGCAAAAGCCCTTGAATTGCCGGAAGCTTTGTAAGTGTGTGAAACTATTGCCTTTGTTTATTTCATTAATATCGGTTTGTCTTCCAAAGATTTGAGAAATACTATAAGGTAGATAAGTCTGCCTTTAAAAAGGAGTTGCAATTCCTCCGACGGTGACTATCAGCAAAGTACCAACGGAAGTAGTAAACATTTTTGAAGGGAATATATGCCCATATTGGATTAATGTTTGCAGAACGGCAGAAGAGAAACGCACTTTAGCACTTATCTTAAGCACGATATTCCTAGTGTTATAGGACGGGTTGACGGATCATACGATCGCATCATAGCTCGTTCTAGGAATAAACTTACGATTTTCTTGTTGGTGTAACACAAATTGACGGACCTACAGTTTAACACTGGCTCCAAACGGCGAATGTTTTTTGTGAGAACTTTTTTCATGGCAGAAATACACTCGGAGCTTTGCCATTGCCTGGCGAGGGGCGACCGCTATTAGAAAAAACTTGTTCTATAATATTTTTTGATGTAACGTGCCCCGGCCAGGATTTGAACCCGGGACCCACCGAATGAAGCGCGCACACGCTACGCACTCGGCTTCGGCGGCCGCCTACATATATTTCAACAGGAAGGGGCACTACAGCTTAAATGTTATGCTAGTAAGTTATTTCATTGATGTTATTTTTAAAATATTTACGTTTGTGATCATGAGTAAAGGATTTGATACATCGATGCCTCCCATCCCGGTGCTAGTCACGACTCGTTTATTTGGAATGCCAGCGAATTTCGAACTCATCTCAAACAGAAATATTTACGATGCGTAGAAAAGTATTGGCTGCTTGGTAAAATTTATATTAATATTTAAAACAAAATGCTTTTTACTAGGGGACGCAGGATATCCTTTGGGGCCGTGGGTTTTAACTCCTCATATAAGTCCGGAGAGAGGCTCTATTGAAATGAGATTCAATGAAGCTCATTCAAAGTTCCGTAATGTGATAGAGCGTACAAATGGTGTACATATTAAAAAATATATGGAGATGCATCCTTAGTGCTATAGAGCTGCATTACGCTCCAAAAAAGCGGGTAAAATAATAAATGTGTTGCGCATTACAAAACATATGTCTTCATTTTAAGGTGCACTTGTTGACTTTACTAATTTGACCACCGAAGAAAGTGAGGAAATATCCGTGTCCTTAACTCAGTATTTGACCACTGCACGGAATATACGAAATAATATCGGTTATAATATGTAGCCTAGCTGAATTTAAAAAATTAAAACGCAATTTGTATTCATACTTATTCACATTAAATACTTAGTATTTATTATTACTTTTTAAATCTTCTATTTCTAATAGACGACGATTTCTTTATATTTTATTCTCCAATATTTAAATTAAATTTTTCCCATAATTAAATTATGTGGCTTCAGTTCTTCCACTTTTTCTTGTTTTAATTTAAAAATCTTTCCCAAATTTTGCTTTTGAGTGTCAGAAATCCGATCAAGAAAACGATGCATTTTTATTGATATTTCCTTTTTTTTGGTCTTTTCAACCCAGCAGAGTTTTGTGTTCATTTTTCGTAGACGGCTGGCAAGCTGTAACCTCCTCACATTCCTCAATAGTGTTTTCGAATATATCAACATATTTTCTACCACTGTGCAAATATGTTTGTCTGCAGCTGGTTTAGTCACTTCCCTTGAAATACCAAATTTTAAAGTTTTCGGTGAACATTTTACAGATTCTTTCATTTCGATTAAGACGTACATATATAGCTTCTTCAGTAGCCGGTAGTTTTTGTTGCTTGTTGGGTTCTCCACCCGTTCCTTGCCTGGCCGAATATATTTTTTTTTAGTCTCCCCACCACCGGAATATGTGTAACACCTTTAATATCTGTACCCTCATGAAGCTTTATCATCACTACCTTATTCCAATCACAAACATTTTTCAATGGTGGTTCTGCGGAGTTTAACTCGGAATAAACACATTGAGGCAAAAATCACAACCACAAAATAACTATTGTTTTTTTTTGTAATAAGTTTATTTGTTGATGCTTCCCGGCAAGAGATTACACTTTTGCTCATTGTCCCTGATGCGCCAGTTGGCCAACCATTCTTCCACGAGCAGTACTGTCGATTTGTTTGTGCTTAGTTACGTCTGAGTAAAGCCATGTCAAGCGATCCTCGAATTTTCGCTAAATCACGGATTTTTTATAAAATTTTTCCATTGCATACTGAAACATATGCCCCCATAAAAATATTTCGCGAAAATTCGGATATTTGTTCATGTAATTAACAAAAACATTAAAAACGCATAAACGAAAAATTGTTTTATCCGAAACTACAATATAAGTTTTTTTTTTTTTTTTGTTTTTTTTTAACTGTAAATATTTATTGAATCTTCTCTGTAAGAGACTAACAATAAGTTTTAAAATCTTAATTTAATTCTTAAATCTACCCCCTATTGGGGGAATGTGTTTGCTAAACGGGCCCTTATATTAACTGCCGGGCTGGAAAATCATTTCGTCTGAGTCGAGTTTGTGTTGCTTCATCGGTGAGTGATTGTGCTAGTTGATTTGGGTGCACGTTTAGCTTGTCCAAATACTTTTCTTTGATTTTCGCTATTTCATCTTGAACGGATGGGATGTTGAGGTCTTCATGGATGTTCTTATTCCGAATATACCACGGAGCTCCGGTGAGTGTCCTAAGGATTTTTGATTGAGTCCTTTGAATGATGTCCACATTACTGGCGCATGCATTACCCCACAACTGTGAGCCGTACGTCCAGCATGGCTTTATAATACTTGTGTACAGAAGTACTCTGTACTCCAGTTTTAGTGGGGATCGCGAGTTCATGAGCCAATGAAGGCTATTGGCTTTCAGTTTCATTTGGGTTTTCTTAGAATCAATATGCTTGCGCCAAGTGAGGCGCCTATCGAGATGTACACCGAGATACACCACTTCATTGGTCTGCGGGATCGTAATGCTATTTAGGGTCAATGGCGGACAGGAATTCCTATTTAGTGTGAAGGTGACGTGTTTACTCTTTTGCTCATTGACCCTGATGCGCCAGTTGGCCAACCACTTCTCCAGGAGCAGTAGGTACTGAGCTAGAAGTCTGGTTGCATTGTTTGGGCATCGAGATCTGCTAAGGATAGCAGTGTCATCCCCAAAGGTTGATAATGTTAGACGGGGATCTGTCGGTATGTCTGCTGTGTAGAGAATATAAAGGAATGGCCCAAGAACGCTTCCTTGTGGAACTCCAGCTGCGATGTCAAATTCTCGTGTTATGAATCCGTTTTGTCGTACGGCAAAAACTCGATGACTAACATAGCTTTCAAGAACTTTGTGTGTGTTCGCAGGAAGTAGCTTCCGTATTTTATATATCAGTCCGTCCAGCCAAACGCGATCAAATGCTTGAGCGACGTCAAGAAAAATTGCCGAGCAGTACTCTCTTCGTTCGAACGCCGTCCTTATCTCCGATGTTAGACGGTTAACTTGTTCTATAGTCCCGTGTTGGGCCCGGAATCCAAATTGATGCGAAGGTATAATTTTCCTCGCGTGAGCACCAATCTTGAGCAGCAAGGTTTTTTCAAAGAGCTTTGAGAAGCAAGGTAGCAAGCTTATTGGCCTGTATGAACATGCTTGTGTTTTGTCCTTTCCTGGTTTTGGTATCATTATTATGGTCGATTTCTTCCAATGTGTTGGAAAATGGCCATATCTCAAAATAGCGTTAAAGAGATTTGAGATGTATGTTATGGCAGGACGCGGAAGTTCCATGATCATCTGTGGGGTTATTAGATCATGTCCCGGTGATTTCTTTAAGTTCAGTTGCTCTTTGATGACTTTCATAATCTCAAGTGGATGCACTTTTATTGGTTCTGTTTGTGAGACAGCAGGGAGTAAAGGTAAAACATATCCGTTTGATGACGCGTTTGGCTGAAATACGTTTTTTAGGTGAAGTGAAAAAACATTTGCTTTCTCTTCATCGCTACGGGCCCATTTCCCATTGTGATCTCTTAAAGGCGTGTCGACGTTCGTTGGTGGCTGTATACTAGATTTAGCTTTCCATAGAGAACACTTTGCGCTGGTTGGTGACAAGCTTTGAATGTATTTCGCATGAGCACGCTGTTCTTCAGCCTTGAGGGATCTGCTTAGTTTGCGGGTTGCGTCTTTTAGTCGTTGTTTTGCGGCAGGTGATCTGTGGTTCTGCCATTCTCTGCGTAGGCGCCGCTTCTCGGCAACAAGACGTTCTATTTGACTATTTGTAATTTGATGGTTTTGCTTTAGATATTTCGTTTTCATTTTTGGAGTGGCCTGATAAGCAGCAGATGTTATAACTGAATTTAGAGCCTTTTCGGATTCTTCAATGTCTTTTTCACTTCTTATACTTGGGTTAAGCTCAATGTGGTTACTGATGTACATCCTATATTTCAGCCAGTTTGTTTTGGGAGACGTAAGTCTCAATGGGTATTCTTTAGGCCTCGGACACTCCTGCAAGGAAAAAACAACAGGAGAATGATCTGAAGCTAGGTCCGAAAGGGCCTCTGACTCTATCAGGTTATTTTGGATTCTTCTTGTTACGGCAAAGTCTATAAGATCGGGAATCTTTGTAGGGTCTGTTGGCCAGTAAGTCGGTGTTCCTGGTGACGCATAGCCAAGGTTGTTTGATGTATCAATAAGTGCTTTATAGAGTTGCCTTCCCTTTGGATTAATCAAGCGGGAACCCCAGTGGGGATGCTTTGCATTATAGTCGCCCGCTGCGATGAAGCGATTTCCAAGAGTGTTGAAGAAGTCCATAAATTGTTCAACCGATATGGAGAAACGTGGAGGACAGTACACTGCGGACAAGGTTATATTTCCAGAACTCGTAACCACGCTTATTGAAGTGGCTTGCAGGTAACTCATAGCAAACTGTGGAAGAATATTGTGCTTGATTCGCCTTCTTATTAAAACTGCTGTCCCGCCGTGCGCTTTCCCATCCGGATGATTTGTTGTATATATATCGTATCCTGATATGTGGAAGTGATTTTTGCTTGTTAGATGCGTTTCGACAGAGAGCATGACATCGATCTCCTTATCGTTTAAAAACTTCAAAAGCTCTAGTCGGTGCTGAGAAATGCCGTTGGCATTCCATAGACATATTTTTAACGGGGGCATTTATTTCATCTGTTTGTCAGCGAGCAATTGGATGAGCTGATTTTGGTTTTTCATAAGCTCTTGCATAGTTGATTGCATAAAAGTCATGAAATTCATCATGTTTTGTTGCAAGGAGACGATTAAGGTCTCAATACTGTTATGAGTGTTGCCGGAGACAGGTGCTAAGGTTGGTGCAGTTGATTTAAGGGCGGGTTGCTGAAGTCCGGTTTTGACCGCATCAGCAAATGAAACGCTGGAAGTAGCCTTAGAGTTAAACATGGGTGCACGTGAGAAGCACACTTCAGATAGAGTTTGAGATTGCGTAAATGTTGGTTGTCCACGAATCGGGGTTTTTTGAACTAGTCGCTGTTTTAATTCTTTATATACAGGGCATCCCCTATAGTTAGCTGTGTGGTTGCCCCCACAATTGTTGCATTTTTTCATGGAAGGATCGTTCTTATTTACAATGCATGATTCTGTAGCGTGAAGGCCTCCGCAAGCCACACAAACGGCGCATAAGGTGCAATATGTTTTTGTGTGTCCGAATTCTTGACAATTGGTGCACTGGACAGGGCCATTACGCTTATGGGGCTCTTCCACAGTAACTCTACGGTGCAAAAGGTACTGCAAGTTGTAAATGGGGTGAACAGTATTTTTTCCAAGAGGCTTACTTTCTGGCTCCAGCTCAACTTTGAACATAGGCTGTGGTACCCTATTTCTGTTGATTATGTTTATAACCGCCTTTGCGTTGAACTTCTGGAGTTTTAGGGCATTTAGGATTTCCGCAGGTTCAACAGTAGCCTGGATACCTTTGACTACGACTTGAATGCCTTTTGCACTTTTAAGTTGGTACGTGTAAAAATTTATCTTAGCATCGTTAAGATATTTAGATACCAGGCGGTAATGCTCTTCCGAGTGTATTTGCAGTTTCGTCTCGGGAATATTGCCCTTGGTAAGTGAGATTATGTGAAAAGTGTTTTCACCGATTAGCTGCACTAGTTTTTTTACTAAAGCATTTGAGTTTTGCCCGCGGATATAAATAGGCGGGGGCTTGGCCTTACTAGTCGTGGGCATGATTTCTGTATTGCCCTTGTCCTGAACTGTGTCGCTAAGCAAAGCAAATCTATTGTTGCTTAGTAGAGACTCCTTCTCTCCTTTACTTTCTTCTCGAATTGATTTTGCTTTATTTCCTATTTTAGAATTTTCGGGGCTCAGCTTTCTTTTAATTTGGACATATCGATCCATACCTGTCTGCACAACTGACCTAGTTCTTGACGCTGCTGATGTTTTTGGTGTTGAAATCGTTTTTTGCTTAGTTGACATAATCGATGGTTGCGCTGTGGTTACTGCTGAAGTCGTTGTAGATCTGGTATATGTGAGGGCGTTCACCGTCGTTGGCGTTGCCTGTGACGAAACTGCAGTCATAGTGGGCAGCGAAGAGAGCGAGGCGTATTGCTGATTCCATGACATGCTAGAATCAGTGGTGATGGGAGTAGTCGAGCGTTCTCCCTCTTTAGTTGTTATTGTCGGTGGTGTTCTTTCGGGTACCGGTGAGACATACGAAAAGTAAGCGTTGTTGCGTTGTATAGAGAGGCGACGTTCTTCTTCGTCTCTTTGGCGCTGAGTGCGAATATCATTTTGGCTCATACTGCAGTTTTCTTTATGAGCTGAAATTTATCGAAATGCTCGTACGCTTGCATTTATTATCTGCTAGCGTTATGCTGTGTATTATATTATATATATATATATATTATATTATATATATTATATATATATATAATATTAATGTTATTTTATTCTTCTTGATTTTGGTTTTCTTTTTATTCTGCTGAGTTTTTACAAGTTGACCGACCACGGAACGAATTTAAAAAACACGTCTGCACTCGTCAACGGTTAAACACTTGTTGTATAAGTTATCACGGGCAACGCAGTCAGGAAATATTGTGCGTGGCCTGAGTCAGCAAGTACCTGCGTTCTCACGATCAGCTACTGCAAAGCACCAGAACTGCTAGCGCTGCGTCGGCAGCGTTCTCAACAGCGGATAGCTTGAGGGTAGTATAAGTAGGGCTTATTTTGTATTCAGCTAATCAGTTACGCACAGATACTCAAGACGACAGCCAAATGCTGTTAAAGTAAATAAAAATCCTAAAACGGGAAATAGTCTGTTAATTGGCGCCCAACGCACACTGGTCGAAATCTGTGATCTAGCGTAAGAAACTCAAAATTTTCGACGTGCAAAATCTACTAAAATTTGACTTCCAGCCGATAACTAACTGCTCATTTAGTAAATCGATAATTTTCAAATTGATAAATTTGCTTTAATTGATCAACTGTGAGCTTTCAAACACAACCTATGTTAAAACAGCTGTGACAAAAACATTTTGCCGCCTTTTTACATGTGTGCAGATTGTGCTGAAAAATTGTGAAGAATCTTATTCCCAAATTGTTTGTTTTGGTTGTTGTAATAGTTAAAGGTATGTAGTTAAAAAAAAGTGTTTCGTGACTTGTGCAATATATGTTATGGTAGAAAGTTGTGGTCGAATTCAACAACATTGTTAACTCCTTTTTTCCGACCGAACTTGAACTTCTGTAAAGGAAAACTTATTTCGGAGGTATTTCGAGGTAAAGATACTGTTGTTTTATGTTAATATGTTTTGTCTACTTTGTGAAATGTCTAACATCTGCTGCATCGACTCGCGTCTTCTGACTCTGTTTTAATTTTTAGGCACCATGTCGGTATCCAAACGCTCCCTTTTCAGTATGGTACGGTGAAAAAGACGCTAAAAAAAATTGTTCGCACTGATGGGGTATGTTTTTTCGAATGTTATTGAGAAATCAAACTGCACTGAGGAGGAGTACAATTTAATTATTAAACAAATGACAAATTTTTGCACAGGGGAGTCTGCAAAGTGTAAACGGTTCGAGGATAAATACAAAGTTTGGTTCGACGAAGACTTAGTTCTTGTATGTTCTTCTCAAAATGCTCAAAAAAGAGCAGGTAGAAAATAAAAGAAAATTGCTGATTGCCACGTAAAATATCAGAACACCAAAGTTTCGAAACTTGTCGAAGGCAATACATGCAATGAACTTATGACAGCGACTCGCAAGTTGTTTCAGTGCTAGGCACTGATTCCGATACGTCTACAAAAATAAAAAGAAGTCTTGAATTAAATCAACAGCTCCCTATCAAGTGTACGCCAGAGGAAGCGTTGGCTCTGTATATTGATGGAGGGTTTACCAAAAATTCATATCAACTTATGCAATCTGGTGCAAAAGCTCGCAATAGTGATATATACCCAACATACGATGTTATGCTAGCCGCCAAAAAGATGTGTTATCCAGATGCAAAAAGAACCGAAGAATGTTGTGCTGAAGTTTCCTTGCAAGAACTACTGGATCACACAATTAAAAGAACTGTTGAAGCCCACCAGGAGGCATTCAGCCAAATATCTGTTGACGAAAAGAATTATGAACACCCAACTGTCATTTATAAATGGGGATGCGATGGGAGTTCGATTCGATTTGATTCGTGCCGAGATTAAAAAAATTCAATTACAAATTATAAAACTTGAGCCCACGCGTCTGAGCTGTTTTTAAGTTCAACATAACTTGCAGCTTACAATGATTGATGACAAAGTGTTTAGCGTAATTGCAAAGAACTCCTCGCAAACATGCGGAATTTGTAAGGCATCGCCGAAAGTTATGAATGACCTTGATCACATTATGAGCTTGGCGAGTAACGAACATTTGCTTCAATTCGGACTGTCGACCTTGCATGCATGGATTCGCTGTTTCGAGTGTATATTACATGTAGGATATAGACTACCAATCAAAAAGAGGCAGGTCCGCGGCTTGGACAAGATAGTAGTCAACCAAAGAAAATCAAAGATTCAAGATAGATTTAGGGTTGAAATGGCATTATTGGTGGATATCCCAATGCAAGATTCCGGCAACACGAACAGTGGCAATACAGCTCGAAGGTTTTTTGAACACCATGAATAGTCTGCTCAAATAACCGGCGTAAATGTAAATCTAATTCAAAGACTAGGTGTGATTTTACGCTCTATGGCCTCCGGATACGCGGTAAATATTTGCACATTTCGTGAGTACGCCTTACAAACCGCAAAGATATTTGTAATGAATATCCATGTTTCTACATGCCTAGTTCGACTGAAGCATACACGTAAAACTTCGCGCATAAATACAATGGAGGATCTTATGAACTCTTTATTAATTTCTTCAGATCCTTTAATAACAAGTTTATCCAAAAACCCGTCTCGTCATTCCAATAAAGACATTTTTTTTTGGATAGGGAGATGAAATATCTGCTTTTAGATGCTTCTAAAGTATATAAAAACTCCTACTCAGACTGGAGCACTGACGCTGAATAATTTAATAATTAAAAAAATTAAAAAAAAAATTATAAAAATTAAAAAAAAAAATTGTAATTAAAAATTTTCAAACAAAGTTTATAGTTTGGTTCCTTATTAGGTTACTGTTCCAGAAAAATTATCATTTGGTAGAAAACTTTATTATTTTTTAAGTTATTAATTTTCTTACGCTAGATCAGACAAATCGGCCACAGTGCAACGTGGGGCTGTGTTTTTAAATAATTATTTGTCGCCCGCGTTAAAATTAAATTAGTGAATAAAATCTTAACGCGATTTCCGTGAAATGTAAAGAAAGATATTTTTTTCGCTCTTGATAATTTTCATCAGGCTCGCGCATCATCATCAATCCCGTCGTCATCGCTGGAGATTCGCATCGTTGAATACCACCGTTGGAAATTTTAGCAACACCATTTATTCGCAATAGATTGCCGAAGGTCGGAAACAAGGAAAGGTCAACTGATCAAGTACAAGTGTCGGTGCAACTATTGCTAAATCTTAATTAACAACAACAGATGTCAGACATACGATATGGAATTACTTCACTTACAGTACGACTCAATCTTCAGTTTTTTGAATAAAAGATATTTTCAACATTTTAAAATTTAAAATTTAAAATTAAAATTCTATTAAATGATTTGAAAGAAAATGTAAATATTGTAGCTACATTTCCTAATTGGGTGCCCGGTATATGAATCACACTAACGAACGCATAACAGATCTTTCTGACTTAATTTCTAGTTTTGATAACATCAACCTATCAGAGCGGACAGACATGAACGAGGCACAGCTCTCACAGGTAGTAAACGCGGCCGTCTCTGCCGCTTTAGGAATGCAGGGACGGGAGTTTGAGGATAGCCTTAGGGTCATGCAGGACCAAATTGTAAATTTATCGCAAAAACCTGTAGTTGCGAAGTATGAAAGAATTAGGATTGTAACGGGCAGAACCTGTGACGAATCACTGGGCGTTGTGAAGTCTTTGCCTGAATTTTCAGGACAACCTGAGTGTTATGTGTCCTAGCGTGAGGCGGCACATAACGCATATGAAATTTTTAAGGACTACGGGGGTAGCTCACGGCACCATCAAGCCGTTACCATTATAAGAAATAAAATCCGTGGAGCTGCCGATGCACTTTTATCATCCTTTAGTACAGTCCTAAATTTTGAGGCTATTATAGCCCGCCTTGGTTTCACATATGCCGACAAGCGGCCAACCTACTTAGTGGAACAGGAACTTTCTACGCTTAGACAGGGCTCTTCTAGTGTACTAGAATTTTATGATGAGGTAGAGAAAAAATTATCCTTGCTCGCTAACAAAACAAAAATGTCTTACGAAACGAATATTGCAGATGCTATTAATGAAAAACATCGCGAAAATGCTCTTAGAGTGTTTATTTCTGGGCTCAGAAAACTGCTATGTGATATCCTTTTCGCATCGAAACCCAGTGACCTGCCAACCGCATTGGCACTAGCTCAAGAGGTCGATGCGAATCATGAGCGTTATATTTTTGCAACAAACTTCGCGAAGAGATCAACCGACGTGGCAAAAAAACTGAAATCAGCCAAAGAAGTAATCAAAACACGTACAATAGGGCAAACATTGATAGCCAAAGAAATCCAGAAATCCTCATTTCATCAGGCAGTATAGAAGTGACTACCAACCTAGCAGCCAATTCCACCAACGAAACGAAAATAGAAATTATCACCAACCAAATTTTAATCAGAATCGGCAGGGCGGAAATCGGGACCCGCAACCTCGGCAAGAACCGATGGATGTAGACCCCTCGTCATCTCACCTACGGCAAAATGCGATTTTCACAGGAAATAGGAATGGGCAATTTCAAAAGCGCCAGGCATCCTCCGATCGGGGTACAACACCAAAATTCCAAAGAGTAAATAATTTGAACCAAAACTATGGCAACGAACCAAGCTCAGAATCATATGAAGAATTACACTACTCGACAAAAAAAATCTCCAAGAATAAAATAGGCCTTTCCTAAAGTGAAATTTTCTCCTGATTCCGAATATGACTTTCATTTTCTTGTGGCAGATCTAGTTTCCGAGATATCGGCGAAAATATGAAAATTCCCATTTTTGCAGAACACTACTTCATATAGGTACGGCAAAAATTTGTATTTTTCATTTTTTCGTTTTAAACTGTTGAATTATGCATTATACTAATTCCCATAAAAATGTCTTGCCTTCACCTCCCTCAAGTATCTTCAGTAGTTTGGCCACTATGCCAAAAAACGTTCAAAAAATGTTGAAAAAAAAACGAAATTTTTTACACAATTTCAGATTTAACCACTTTAAAATCGGAAAAATTCTATTGACGAAAAAAAGTTAGCCCTCCTATGTTGTAGGTAATTTAACTACGAAAATTTTAAGCATACCAGCACAACAATCGGGCGTGCCATTGAAACTATAGCCCCGTTAACTTGCAAGCGTCTATCCTACAATTTTTTTATAGAGAAAATTTTTATTCAAACTAGGTTTTTATTTTTTTATAACGTTTTATTATAGACATATGTTTGCACGTTAAACTGTATTCAATTGAGTAATATGAGTATAAATCAGCAATTCAGTAAAAAACAACAACGACAACAACATTAAATACATACATATCTACATCTAAAAAAGTCAAATTGAGCGATTTTACCGTGGTGGTCAATAGTGAGGGACGTGGGTACTTCTAACTACCCGTTTATAATTTTCTGGGTTTGTCTCCCGTATTATTGTCCAGCAATAATCTCCCATCATTTCTTCATTCCAAAAACCTTGGTAACGCTTTTCAAAAATCATGAGGTCTTGGTGAAACCTTTCACCCTGTTCATCACTTTCAGCACCTAGGTTTGCGGGAAAATTATCCAAATGTGAATGCAAAAAATGCATTTTGAGGGACATGTTGCATTTCATAGCACTGTAGTTTTTCAACAAGGCTTTGACCATCTCTCTATAGTTGGGATCTTTGTTGTTGCCAAGAAACCCACTTACGACTTGCTTAAAGCTGTCCCAAGCCGCTGCTTCTACTGATGATAAATGTTTCGCAAAATTTTCGTCTTTCAGCAACTTTCTAATTTGCGGACCAACAAATATACCTTCTTTTAATTTGGCTTGAGTTATTTTAGGGAAAAATTTCGTTAGGTACTGGAAGGATGGCGCGTCCTTATTTAAAGCCTTTACAAAATTTTTCATTAATCCTAATTTGATGTGAAGTGCTGGCAAAATAACTCGTTCGGGATTTACTAAAGGCGGGTTTGCGATATTGAAGGCACCTGGTTGGAACTCGGCTCTTGGTGGCCAGTTTTCCTGAATATAATGGGTTTCTCTAGCACGGCTGTCCCAAAGACAGAGAAAACAGCAATATTTAGTGAAACCTCCTTGAAGTCCGAGAACTATAGCTACAACCTAGGATGTATTTCATATACTATTTATTTTAAACTGTACCACCGAAACTGCTTACCTTTAAGTCCGCACAAATTTTCCAATTAAATTGTTTATATTGAATGAGCTCAAGTAAATTTGATATGCTTAAATAAGTTTCTTTAGTATTCTCAGAATGTGCCACTGGTATTGACGGTAACGAATTTCCTTTATGGAGTAATGCTGCTTTTAAACTATGCTTTGAACTGTCTATAAACAAGCGCCAATCATCCACTTTATTTTCTAATTTTAGTGCTTCAAATAAACCTTGAACATCATTGCAGTAGCAAATATTTTCACTTTTAGTAAAAAAAGAAGAGAAAGTCTTGTGTCTATTTCGAAATTTGGAAGTACTTGTCGAAGGGCCCAGGCTGCCCCATTGCTGCAAACGAGATCCTAGAACTTCGCTATCAAATTTCGATAATTTCAAATCTCTGACCAAGTCATTAAGTTCGGCTTGTGAGACTCGATGTGGGATCTCTCCTTCTTGTCCACTTTCTGAATTATCTGCTTCGGAGTCACTTTCGCTTGAGGCTTCAAAACTTATAGGCGGTCTAGGTATGGGTAAGGTATGGTCATGTAGTTTTGGTTTTTTAGCTGATGCCACATTTGGATAACTTATTAATTTCCTCTTTTTTCTCGTTTTACCTTTAAGGTCTATCACGCAAAAATAGCACTGGTCGTGGTTAAAGGGTTCAGTCCACATCATTGGAACACCAAACTTCATGTTATGACCTTTACCCGATACCCATCTCATTAAAGTTAATCTACAGGAGGCGCAAATAAAATTAGGTGTCCAAGATTTATCGAGATTTTTTACACGGAAACCGAAATAATGAAAGTATGCATCTCTGACAGAATTAGTTATTTTCCGAGCTGAGTTTCCGAAAATATAATGTCCGCAAATAAAGCAAAAATCATCCGGATTATTTTTACATTTAAAATCTCTTTTGCAACAAGCCATTTCGTAAACACATCTACCGATATAGTATGTATAAATTTGCACTACAATTTGCAAAACAAAATTTACAACAAACAGTAGTGACAATTAAATACTTGATGTCTTTTTAAATTTATTAGACCCTAAGGTAGAGTGACCAAATGAAATGTCTCGCCAATTTTATCAGAGTAATACTAAAATTGTAGGATAGACGCTTGCAAGTTAACGGGGCTATAGTTTCAATGGCACGTCCGATTGTTGTACTGGTATGCTTAAAATTTTCGTAGTTAAATTACCTACAACATAGGAGGGCTAACTTTTTTTCGTCAATAGAATTTTGCCGATTTTAAAGTGGTTAAATCTGAAATTGTGTAAAAAATTTCGTTTTTTTTTCAACATTTTTTGAACGTTTTTTGGCATAGTGGCCAAACTACTGAAGATACTTGAGGGCGAAGAAGGCAAGAAATTTTTATGGGAATTAGTATAATGCATAATTCAACAGTTAAAAACGAAAAAATGAAAAATGCAAATTTTTGCCGTACCTATATGAAGTAGTGTTCTGCAAAAATGGGAATTTTCATATTTTCGCCGATATCTCGGAAACTAGATCTGCCACAAGAAAATGGAAGTCATATTCGGAATCAGGAGAAAATTTCACTTTAGGAAAGGACTATTTTATTCTTGGAGACTAAAGTTGATCAAAATTTGTCGAGTAGTGTTATCGGAGCCAGTTGTTGAGGATGTGGAAGTAGAAGATGTGAATTTTTTAGAGGAAGGGGGTCAAGCCTGTTGACAAACCATTTACAGTAAAATCTATACACGGCCGCACTGACGTTTCTAAAAAATTTAAAGTACACTTATTTGGGGTAGTGTCAGATTTTTTTATATTACCAGACTTAGAAATGTTTGATGGAATCGTAGGCCTCGATTTATTGAATAGGAGCCAATATCAACCTTAAAAAAGGTGTTATTGAGCATAAATTTGGGAAAGAAACAATAAATTTCCTCAAAAGCGAAGATGTTAGCCATCTTCAACTTCAGACCGAGTCAGTCCTGGCAAGCGTTAAGGAAATATTTTTTAATATGATTAAACGCCTATCTGGAATCTTTGCAGATCCGAATGAGAAGCTGCCCTACAACACAAATATAGTGGCTACTATCTGCACTAGAGATAGTGAACCAACGTATGCAAAATTCTATCCATACCATTTAGGTGTTGCGAATTTTGTAAAATCTGGAATTGCAGACTTACTAAAAAATGATATAATACGACCTTCGAGGTCGCCATACAACAACCTCATATGGGTTGTCGACAAAAAGGGCTTCGACGAAAACGGAGTGAAAAAGAAAATAATGGCAATAGATTTCAGAAAACTTAATGAAAAAACTATTGATGATTCATATCCTATCCCCAACGTAGGGATTATTTTATCAAATCTTGGGAAAGCCCAGCTATTTACAACCCTGGACCTTAAGTCCGGGTTCCACCAAATTGAACTCGCCGAGCGAGATCGGGAGAAAGCCGCGTTCTCGGTATGTAATGGTAAATACGAATTCTGCCGTCTTCCCTTTGGCCTAAAGAATGCACCTGGCATTTTTCAAAGGGCAATCGATGACGTCCTTAGGGAGCATATTGGCAAATATTTATTTGTTTATATAGATGGCGTCATAATTTTTTCTCAAGATAAAGCAGACCATTTGGCACAAGCCTGTTTGATGCTAATATGAGGGTTTCTGTGGAAAAATCGCAATTTTTTAAGACAGAGCTCGAGTACCTTGGATTTCATATATCGAAAGGGGGAATAAAGACCTGCCCGCGGAAAATTGAGGCAATACAAAACTTCCCACAACCAACAACATTAAGAGGCGTTCGGTCTTTTTTGGGAATGGCTGGCTACTACAGATGTTTTGTTCGCGATTATGCAAAAATTGCAAAACCTATAACCAATATCCTTAGAGGCGAGTTTGGTAAGATGTCGGCCTCCCAATCAAAGAAAATGAAAATTTCTTTCGATGAAGACTAAACTAATGCATTTAACAAATTGAAGACTATACTGACGTCGGAAGATAACCTGTTGGTCTATCCAGACTTCAGGAAGGCTTTTGACTTAACTACTGATGCTTCCTCACACGCCCTTGGCGCGGTACTCTCCCAGGAGATGAGACCGATTACAATGATCTCGAGGACACTCGACAAAAAAGAAGAGCATTTTGGCACAAATGAGCGAGAGCTATTGGCCATTGTGTGGGCTCTTAAATGTCTTACACATTATTTTTACGGCGTTAGGGAGTTAAACATTTACACAGATCATCAACCCCTAACCTTTGCGGTGTCCGACCGCAACCCAAAACCAAAAATGAAAAGTTGGAAAGCTTTTATTGAAGGATATAATGCCAAACTCCTTTACAAGCCAGGGAAAGATAATTTAGTAGCCGATGCTTTATCACGGCAATTTATAAACTCCTTACAGCCAGAAGTTGCATCAGATGCCGCCACTATTCATAGCGAGCAATCGCTTACCTATACGGTGGAAACAGTTTCAAAGCCGGTAAATGTCTATAGAAATCAACTAATTTTAGAATCGGGCCAACACCCATCCAAGAGAACATTTGTCATTTTCGGAAATAAATTGCGGCACATCCTTACTTTTTCTGACAAAAGACTTTGTTCAAAATGCTATTGGAAGCAGTAAAATCTGACGTAGTGAATGGCATTCATTGCGAGCTACCTTTGTTAGCGCAGATTCAAAACTGGCTGGTGAACACGTTTCCAAACACCACATTCCGGCACACAACTAATTTGTTACAGACATTTTCGATCCTAACGAACAAATGGAAATCTTCGCACAAGAGTACAATAGAGCTCACCGTGCATCGCAAGAAAATGTAAAGCAAATACTGGATGATTATTTTTTTCCAAGAATGGAGAAAAGCTAGGGAGGTGGCATCAAACTGTAAAATTTGCGTGAAAGCTAAGTATGTTAGGCACCCAGTAAAGCACCCGATAGGAAAAACACCCGTTCCTACCTTTCTCGGTGAGATCCTTCACGTGGACATCTATTCTACCAACGCGACATACTTTCTTACCTGCGTGGACAAGCTATCAAAATTTGCCGTAGTACAACCCATTCCCTCGCGAACCATAATCGATGTTAAACCGCGCCTATTGCAATTGATCAACCTATTCACAGGAACCAGAACTATATTCTGCGATAATGAAAAATCGCTAAATTCAAATACAATTAGAGCTTGTCTCAGAGACTTTTTCAACATCGAAATCGTAAAGGCCCGCCTCTGCATAGTACTTCTAATGGGCAGGTAGAAAGATTTCATAGCACCATAGGAGAAATTGCTAGATGCTTAAAACTGCAAAAGAGAGTTGAGGACACTATGGATCTAATATTACTTGCAACAATCGAGTATAACAAGACGATTCACTCCGTAACAGGCGAAAACCCTTTTTTTTCACTCACGCGTGGGAAATATCGGAGAAGCCAAAAAGAAAATTGGAAGGGCACAGGAAGCAGCGCTAAAAATCCACAATAAAAATAGAACAGAAAGAGCATTTGCGGTAGCAGAAACAGTGCACATTAAGTCGAATAAACGTCTAGGTAACAAAATCACTCCCTTGTATGTAGAGGGTGTGGTTCAGGAAGACCTAGGCTCATCGATCAGGATAAATGGTAGGATAGTTCATAAGGATAATATTCGTTAGCTACATTTAAGGTCAGTAACCTATACCCTTTCCTTTATCTTCCTCTTTCTCATCTCCTAGACCTCTGATCCTTACCCTGCTTATGGCTTCAACTCCGACAAATAGTAAAGTTGTAGATTACTCACACGCAGACTACATACCCATTACAGACGGCGAAGTAGTTCTATGGGACGCTTACGGCTATATCAGACATAGAACTAATTTGACGGCCTATGCGGAGCTAATGCGCAGCACCCGTTCCACATTAAAATTATACCCACGCAGTCACATGACGAAGCTGATGACGGCTGACCTGGAACGAATCGATAAGCATATTCGAACAGTAACTGGACCAACGAGGCACACGCGTAGCGTAAACATCTTGGGAACTGCTCTCGAGGTTGTAGCGGGAACGCCGGACTTCGAAAGGATTACGATGGAGCTGGATAAACTTACGGGCAATAACAATCGGCAAATCACAGAAAATTCGCAATTACAAAAACAGGTTTCCAACTTAACTGATACAGTAAATAAAATTCTGAATGTAGAGAAATTAGAACAGATAGATACCGAGGACCTTTATGAAATTCTTTTGGCCAGAAATAGAGCCATTATCACTGACTTAGACAATATTATACTATCAATTGCCCTAGCGCAGCTAGGTTTACTAAATCCGGTAATTTCGGATAACGTCGAAATCGATCAAATTCTGAAAAACGAGTCCCTCAGCAATCTAACTTTAACCGATTTGTTGTTGGTTTCTAAGTTCAAAGTTTTCCATGTTAGCAATCTCTTTCACTTCCTAGTTAAGTATCCTAGTCCTAAGCTTATTTGTAAAAAAAAAAGACTATACTACCCATAGCACACAATAACAAAATTCTATCTCTTCGCGATAACGCTGTAGCGGTATGTGGAAACGACTTCTACTCCTGCACTGCGCTGCACTGGTGCAACTATGAAATTTTGCAGAAAATCAAGTGTCTCGACTTGCGCTCAGCAGCTGGCAGCTAGTACTACAGCGAGATGCAGAACAGCATTTGGTCAACTAGATCCAGTACAAGAATTTGATGATGGACTGGTTGTCATAAACGATCACACCGCAATTGTAACATCTGATAATGAGACTATTGCGCTGAAAATGGTACTTACCCGCTGACATTTTCCGGTGAGGCTAGCGTGAATTGAACGATATTTTCAATCGAAATGCCCTCCAAATAAGAACGGCGGAAACTCCTTGGGCTACGCGAATAAACATAACTGGGCACGACGATATTATGAGCATACCTTACTTGCGACATCGTGCAATAGAAAATCGGGGGAAGAGTTATCACGGGCAACGCAGTCAGGAAATATTGCGCGTGGCCTGAATCAGCAAGTTGGACGTAACAACTAAAGCAGACAAAGCAAAGCGAACAAGCAACTCTAAATCTACATGGAAGGGTTGCGCGTGGCCTGAGCCAGCAAGTACCTGCGTTCTCACGATCAGCTACTGCAAATCACCGGAACTGCTAGCGCTCCTCAACAGCGGATAGCTTGAGGGTAGTATAAGTAGGGCTTATTTTGTATTTAGCTAATCAGTTACGTACAGGTACTCAAGACGACAGCAAAATGCTGGTAAAGTAACTAAAAATCCTAAAACGGGAAAAAGTCTTTTAATTTATATAACGCCACGGAGTTTTTAACACTTATTAAGAAGTCCTTGAACTATCTAATGCTTGAAAACTGAGGTGGAATTGTTATTAACTATTAATTTTACAATAACTTTTTTTTAAACAAATGCATTTTTTTAAGCTTTCTTTACGCTCTAAAAAATATGGGGAAAACGGTGACCTTGAATAATCTGTAAATAGAATTGTATCCTTTTTCTTCGTTCCGGAGATATTAAACTTTTTGTGACGCGTTGCGCTCTCCGGCCGCCCCGGCGCTCATCAACTAACTTCCGCACCACTATATTTTTTGGCACTTATTGATAAAACATATTCATCATTTTCATATCCAACATTTATAAGTTTTATCTACAAATACAGTTTTCTGTAGTCAATATTTACATATTTTCACACATACCACAACGTGACAGCAACATACTTATTGCAATTAATCTCATAGAATGCCTTCATATTGGCTTACTTGCTAATAAAAGGTGGTTAAATTTACAGGGCCGATGTTGATTTTGAATAAAACACAAATTATTTTGGAAATTATTTTAATTTCTTTTTATTATGATAATATGGTGTGGTTCAATTATGTATGGAACAAAATATCGGCCAAATGTCCGGCGCGACCTCGGCGGCACACCTCCATCCGATGGTCCAAATTTTCGATTACGCTGAGGCATAATTGAGGTTCTATGCCGTTAATGTGCCGTATTATCTCATCCTTTAGCTCTTGAATTGTTGCTGGTTTATCGATGTACACCTTTTCTTTCAAATAACCCCAGAGAAAGTAGTCCAACGATGTCAAATCACATGATCTTGGTGGGAGATAACACGGCCATTGAATTTGTCGCGCAAAAGAGCCATTGTTTCGTTGGCTGTGGGGCAAGTGGCACCATCCTGTTGGAACCACATATCGTCCACATCAAATGTTCCAATTCGGGCCATAAAAAGTTCGTTATCATCTCACGATAGCGGACACCATTCACAGTAACTGCCTGACCGGCCTCATTTTGGAAAAATGACCGCCCGATGATGCCGCCAGCCCATAAACCGCGCCAAACAGTCACTCTTTGTGGGTGGATTCGTTTTTCGACAATCACTCTTGGATTATCATTCGCCCAAATGCGGCAATTCTGCTTATTGACGAATCCACTGAGGTGAGGTAAGGTGAGGCGATATTTGAACGCCTATTTGCATAATAAGCCTGAATAACTTTAACACATTGCTCGATTGTGTATCTTTCCATGTTCAAATTGAGTTAGTCTGAAATTTAGAAATGTTAAATGAAATGCAGAAAAAAACTTGACGTTTAGGTGTAGTTCACATTCAAAATCGGCCCTTAAAATTGAACCACCCTTTATGTCGAAATTATTTCTTAATTATTCATATTCATATACAAGAAATAGTAAGTCTAAGGAGAATTGAAATTATTCCAGACGAAATATCTACGTGAAGCTTGCTATGTTTTCTAAATGTTCATTGGATGATTGTATTTCTGAACAAAGTCACATCTTTCGAAAAAATTTTACTCCCGATCTGCTTTTTATCGCAAGTTGCAACTGATAGAATTGACGAGTCTTTTGTATTGCTATCGCCTTACTTGCGCGAATTTGAAATTTCTTTTCGTGGGAATCATGATTATTTTGAGAGCAAAAATCAAAATCTATTATTTTAAAATCACTTTTGGCCCATTCATAGAGGGCTTTGGGATTACTTATATGACCATCCATCACTCGCTGCATACTTGCTTTATGTGCTAGTCTCTTTACAGCCCCCCAACTCCATCGCATTCTCCTTTGTCGGGAGATGTCGCAAAAAAATTCCATTCGGCTTCAATTTCAAAATCTGTTTTATGATAATATAAATTGAGGAAATTCAAGCTATTCTTGTACTGCGATCCAACCCCATCGGAAAAGTAGAAGAATTTTTCAGATTTCTCGATCCAAATTTCTTTTTTAAATACTGTACAAGTCTCGTTTTAAATAAGTGAACCGAGTTGGCGCCGTGGGTTAATTTTTTAGAGATTAAGACGAAGCTCAAGTGATTGACTTCTCCATTTGCACGATAATAAATAACATATGGATGTAGAGCTGCTTGAGTATTAGACCAATGATGGGACTGGATCGCATCTTGAATTTGGAATGTATAATTTTCCGCGAAATCTTCAAGACAGTATAATATCATGCTCGTATATGTTTCATACGTGATTCATATATGATATATGTATATATATATGCATACATATATATATATATTAAAATGTTTCATGCCATATTTGCAGGTAAACGTGATATATGGTTACCACATATGACCTGTATGTATTTGACTACGTTTTCTTATATAACTGCATATATGACATATATCTCTAGTAAAAAAGTGCTATATATGGCCCATATATAGTACCGTATGTAGCCTATACATGCCCCATATGTGGGCCATATATGGACTATATATGACACTTCATTGGACCATGTATGGCTTAATTATGGGGGTTATTTGCCATATATGGGCCTATATATGACAAAATAAGGGCGTTCATATGCTCATATATGGCAAAAGTGCCATGAATGGGCCATATATAGCACCTTTTTATTAGGATATATGACCATGCTTTCATGTACGCAATATATACTATATATACATAGGTTATACATGGGAACCCATTTCAAGTGCATTTCAAAGTTTTGTAATTACCGATCGGTGTTCACCCATTGACTGAACGTAACTTGTTTAGCCTTATTTTCGGTTAATATTTATTCTATTCTCTCCATGACAGCTGCTACTCCAGGACAGTTTGTCACAAGAATCAAATTTTTTCGGAAGCATTTATGACCTTTGATTTTAAACGGATTACAACATTCGTTTGGTCGGACCATTTTTATTGCAATATTGTAACATTCGAATGTTTTTCTCTATCAAATATACCGTACAACTCAGATCGAACTAAAAAGAAAACTGCCGAAACCCGACTAGTTGCGAAAAATCATGTCCGCGAAAGTTTAAACATGCACGCGGCTCCTGTTAGCGATGGTGCGGCAGTCAGTTGTCGAGCACGCTGTGCCGCGCCGAAGCGGCCGGAGAGCGCAACGCGTCACAAAAAGTTGAATATCTCCCGAATGAAGAAAAAGGACAAAATTCTATTTACAGATTATTCAAGGTCAGCGTTTTCCCCATATTTCTGTACAAATTTTTTATAGCGTAAAAAAAGCATAAAAAATGCATTTGTTGAAAAAAAGTTATTGTAAAATTAATAGTTAATAACCATTTCACCTCAGTTTTCCGTATTAGATAGTTCAAGACTTCATAATAAGTGTTAAAAATTTCGTGCCGTTATATATTGTAGTTTCGGAGAAAATAATTTTTCAATTTATACGTGTTTTTTAATGTTTTTGTTAATAACATGAACAAATATTCGAATTTACGCAAAAAAAAAATTCGGTGGCATATGTTTCATATATAAGCTAACGCAACACCTTGCGCTGTTAACATACAGACGGGTAATCGAACACCCCACACGCGCAACCCAAAATTAGATAACGCAACAGCGACTGGCTTTCCCGTGGGAAATGCCAATTCAGCAAAATGAGCACGTTGCCGAGACACGGGCTTAGAAGTAAGAATAGAAGTAAGAAAAATTGTAAAGTTCAGTTTTAAGTTGTGTGTCAACCAATAAAGACCGGAATCGTCCGGACAACATTTTTTAAAAAAACTATTCGCGTTCGACTAGTTTAACTGGCGCCCGAGCAGGGACCGCCAGCGCGGGTGAAACGTACTAATTAATCAGTTGACAAAGGCTCCTTCAGGAAAAAGAGGCAGCAAGATCCGTGTACGGTACCTTCATCGGACGGAGACTGCTTTAGAAAAAAAAGCAGAGTTCGTACGCGCCTGGTCGGTTAGAAGAAAGTCCCAGGAGGAACGCTCACATCGGTGGATAAAAGCGTGTGCGGTGTCAAGGATCCGCAGTAGTAGCAGGACGCCACAAAAAGGACACATCCGGACCCGTCACCAATTGGGATGATTATCTGTTTGCTACTTAAGTAAGTCATTTAGATATTTGTTAAGTCATTCATTAAAAAAAAAAAAAAAAAAATTTGTGATAACAAAAACAAAAACAAAAAAAAAAAAGATTGAAAGTGTAAAATAGGCATTTTAGAAAACGAATTAACGTAGAAATTATAATTATCTAAGGAAAAATAAGTGGGCAAATTGCTTTTGACAAAAAAATGAAACATAAATAAGTGAAAAAATTCAAGTATTGAGAAAAAGAAAAGAATAATAATTGTGGAAAATTAACTTGCTTTTGAAAAAAAAATAATAATTGTGAAAAATTAAATTGTCTTTGATAAATAAATAAAGCATAAATAAGTGTTAAGATTTAAGTATTGAGAGACAAAATTTTTTGAAAAATAAATTTCATTTCGGGAATTGAGAAACACGGAAAAATTCAAAAGTTATAATAACAAAACCTCGTGAATAATTTAAAGTGGAAAATAATTACAAATAATTTGAAATTTAAAGTTTTCAGTACAAAATAGACATAATGCCTGACGATATACCTTCTATAATTAGACCCTCGATACTTACTAATACTACTAGTACCACTACTCCCCGGTTAGAGGAGACCATACGAAATATAGTGACTACAATATTTCAAACTGAAGGACAGAAATTAGTAAATAACATAATAAATCCAAACCATGAATTCATAAATTTAAGAGACGAACCACTAGTTGCTCAGGGCAATACGGACTCAGACCGTGTCCCTGAAATAGCAAAGACTGTTTACGCCGCAGCGTAAATATTTTCTAACCGCCCTAATACGCGGGTATGTACGCATACACATGCAACTGCGAATTACTCCGTATTTCCCGCCGGATAATTCCTTTTGCTAACATTTCCATTAATTGCTTTCCAATAAAACTGCGGTTGACGGCAACCGTACGTTTTTTCATAATTGCACTCGATCACAGGATTTCAAGAGCGACACAGGTCTACCTCGGATTCACACCACAGGTAAAGCAACTTTCATGTATATCTACATATATGCAATTGAATAAATCTGCACTACATTTTAAAACTAAACACAATCTTTTTAATTTCTCTTTCCAAATATCCAACCGTGCGTCTGGACATTTGTACATGGTCCATCTGCGCCGAGATTCACATACAGTCCGCTTAATTATCATAAAGGCAGCAAAGCCCGAAAAAAAAATCAAAAATTTAAAACAAAGCCACACAAGACAAAAAGCCGCACAAGACACAGCCGCACAATCAACCACCCAAACAAGGCAATCACACATATACCAGCTGCGCCATACACACAAGCTGCACACATATACCAGCTGCATACACACCAACAGCAAACACAATCAATTGCCATCACCACAAATCACAGACATTAAGGTACGTGTTATATTTTCCAATAGCATTTTATAACACGTTAATCAATTTTTTGGTGAAACAACTCCTTACAAGGCAAGTGATTTTTTTTGTGAAAACGAAATAGTGTTACAATTCAAGTAAAATTAATACAGTGCTAATTCCGTTTGTACGCGAGCGACAACAACAAACACTAACGGTCGTACACACACACGCACAACAGTGAACCGTGGTACGGTATTGCAACAGTTCAATCCATCGAATTTTAATTTAAAGTTTTATTTTGGATTTTTCACTTTTCTTTACTTTAAAGTAAATCGGCATAACTTTCTTTGTTCAATACTGCTCATTGGCTTAGCATAATTGTTTATTTGCAAGTCACTATTTCACTGATTCGAGAAACACTATTTCTATTGCACTATTGCGTTTTCACATAATCACTTTTGAGCCTTTGTTGTAATTTTGTATATATACATAACTAACAAGTAAATCAACAATAACACTGGTACATAAGTAAGTACCCACTTTACTTGTTAAAACCCAGTTATATATATACGTCGACACATTTTGGGTGGCAAGTGTTTTTTTCTTTTGCATCAAGTGACATTTTCACACATTAGGGTGGCACACACATTAAAAAAAAAAAAATTAACCTTTTGACTGAAATTAAAAGAAAATCATTAAATAAAGATACAGACATATAAAAATTTACTGGTGATTGTCATTTTGTGGGACTTTTTTAAAAATATCAGATTTACGTTACTTCAGTAAATCCTTCTTAGCTTTCACTATGGATTCATACATCCGTTTGGCAGAATCTGTCGCAGAGTTCGATGCTGACTTCAACAGCACTCCCGCCTCCGAACAAAATAAGCACGGTCTTGCTATCCAGCAAGACGAATTAAAAGTGTTATGGGAGAAAACGAAGGCAGCGTACGATACGCTAACGAGCTCAGAAGGTTTAAGTAAAGAAGATGTTAGGGCGATCAAAAAAAAATATAGAATATTTTTTTCGACATATGTGAAATGCATGTCTGCTATGGCTACTCAAGCAGAAGCATTAACTAACGTACAAAAGGATGTAGCGGAGCAGTCCGTCCGCGAACACAATATCCACCTTCCACCGTGCGATACAGACGTGTTCAAGGGCGACTATCTTTCATGGCCAACATTCCGTGATATGTTCACGGCCATCTACATCTTCAATAAGCGCCTCACCCCGGTTGAGAAACTTTTTCATCTCAACCACAAGACACAAGGGGAGGCCAAAGAAATAGTAAGAAAGTGCCCCCTAACGAATGAAGGCTTTACTACCGCGTGGAAAAACCTGTGTGAACGCTATGAAAATAAGCGTATTCTAGTTAACACGCAACTAAAACTATTGTTTAACCTAAAGGCAATAGAGTTTGAGTGTGGTAGATCAATAAAAAGTTTGCAGCGGGAGATAAACAATTGCTTATCAGCCCTGCAGAGTCGTCAAATTGACATATCGAACTGGGACGCAATTGTTGTTTATCTCTGCTCGACGAAGCTGCCTGACAGTACACTGGCTCTATGGGAACAAACCATAGACCACAAAAACGACATACCCAAGTGGGACGATATGGACAAGTGTTTTCAGACCCTTGAGACATTGTCAGGGTTGAAGGATGGTAGAGCTGTGAGAGTGCCAAAGCCGCCACAAATCACACGTCATCCTTTCGAAACCCCAACAAAAAGAGTTGGCACCTTCCAAGCAAGCGTGACCACTTTTACTTGTAAAATGTGCCATACAAACGAGCACAAATTGCGCAGCTGTTCCCGATTCCTACAGCTAACACCTACAAACAGATTGAACTTTTTAAAGGAACATAATTGTTGCCTGAATTGCCTTAGTTTCGGACATACTGTGTCAAGATGCACAAGTGCATACAATTGCAATACGTGTCACTCGCGACATCACACGCTCCTGCATCTAAATGCAATTCAGCCAAAGGCAATGACGCGTTGGACGTCTTCAAGGCCGGCCGATGATTCTCCATCGACATCTAGGCAGGCGCAAGCACAACGCGATTCCGATAAAGCAACAGAAAACGCAAACAGAAATTTTAAGTCCTGCTTTGCGAATACAAGTACAGGTGTGCTATACAGCTCGCGTAAATATACATCTCAATGACACAGATTTTGCTGCACGAGCACTGATTGATTCTGGTTCTGAGTGTTCCTTTATAACAGAGAGGCTCAAACGCAGAATCAATCTATCTGCAAAAAAGATGCATGCCCCAGTTTCGGGCATCACAAACTCGGTAAATGCCCAGGTTAAAGAAGCATGCAACATACAATTGCGGTCCCCCGTCGACCCATTGTTTAGCTTGACTACAACTGTCCTGGTTTTACCACAACTAACCGGAAATCTGCCGACAACAAATATAAGCGCGACGACTAGGCAAGAATTTCCGGACCTGGTATTAGCGGATAAAAGGTTTCTTGTAAATGAACAAATATACCTCACTCTTGGTGGAGACATTTATCCACAAATCATATTAAGTGGGATAAAGAAAAACGTCTTGAGGACACTTCTAGCCCAAGAAATCGTATTCGGTTGGATTATAACAGGTAGTACGGATACTACAAAGACCCACAGAAATATAATTTCGTGCTTCAGCGAAGTTTCGCTGGATAAGCAACTTACGGCATTCTGGGAGTTAGAAGATTTACCCAAAACCAAAAGCCTCAATGAAGATGATAAATATTGCGAAGAGCTTCATAAAAGGACCACTATCAGAACTAATGAGGGAAAATACATAGTCTCGTTACCATTCCGACAGGAATTTCCAGTAACCATACAACTAGGCCCTTCTCTTAAAAAACCCTGCTCTCAATTCTTCCGGAATGAGACACGGATAGCCAAGGATCCCGTCCTACAAAAAGAGTATAATAGGGTGTTAGCAGAGTATGAGACACTAGGACACATGACGAGAATAAATAGTAACATTTCAGCGGACTCATGTGAAAATTACTTCCTGCCTCACCACGCCGTTACAAAGGCAGAGAGTACCTCAACTAAAGTTCGCGTGGTTTTCAACGCCTCAAGTGCAACCGCTAATGGGAAAAGCTTAAATGACGTCCTCCTACCAGGTCCAGTACTGCAATCAGATCTTCCGATACTGATTCTACGCTGAAGATTATACAGATACGTTTTCAACAGTGACATTGAGAAAATGTACCGACAAATCTGGATAAACGATAACCAGTCGAAATATCAGCGCATCGTCTTTCGGGCAAACCCGAACGAATCTACGAGCCTATATGAATTAAAGACGGTTACGTTTGAAATAAACTGTGCTCCTTACCTGGCAATAAGAACACTGTTGCAGTTGGCCGATGACGTAGAAAGGTCGCATCCAATAGCAGCTAATATTCTGCGAAAATGCATGTACGTAGATGACGTACTTGCAGGAGGACACAGCATCGAATCTACCATAAAGGCAAGAGACGAAATTTCTACGGTACTGCGGTCAGCAGGTTTTCCCTTACGAAAATGGACGGCCAACTGCGAGGATATAATTGCAGATATTCCAAAAAAGGATCTACTAAGCGAAGATTTTTTGGAATTCGAAGACACCAGCACAGTTAAGGCTCTTGGAATAAGGTGGAACGCCCATTCGGATAATTTTTTATTCCTAACAAGACCAATGGAGCATAGTGACACAATCACTAAAAGGTCGATATTGTCTTCGATCGCCAAGCTGTTCGATCCGCTAGGATGGCTTGCGCCCATTGTAATAGTAGCCAAAATATTGATGCAAAACATTTGGCTGGAAGGCACAGAGTGGGATGAACCTGTGTTTTCAACTACTTTGGAAAAATGGCAAAATTTCACCAAACACTACCGCGAGATAGAGAGGATTAAGATACCGCGTTGGGTATATTTTTTCCCGCCCATGACGTCGAAGTACATGGCTTCTGCGATGCTTCAGAAACAGCGTATGCAGCTACGGTATACTTACGGGTTAAGCAAGGTAGTGAAGTTCTAGTGAATCTGCTGGTAGCAAAAACAAAAGTTGCTCCAGTTAAAACTATTTCCCTGCCCCGATTAGAACTCTGCGGCGCGGTATTGCTCGCCGAAAGTATTGAGTCGGTACTTGGCAACCTACCCTTAGGACAGGTACAAGTACACTTATGGACAGATTCCACAATTGTGCTTGCATGGATACGTAAACCTCCATGTTCGTGGTCAACGTTCGTAGCACATCGTATAACCAAAATTGTCGACAAAGTTGGAAATGCTGACTGGCTTCATGTGGAGTCGGCATCAAACCCAGCAGATATGGCAAGCAGAGGAGTTCTCGCCTACGAATTAGTCGATAACACTCTGTGGTGGCATGGCCCTTCTTGGTTGCAAGAAGACAAGGAAAATTGGCCAAGACAAGAGACAAACTATAACACCAACATCGAAGAAAAAAGGGCGCATTTATGTGCAACAATAACAATAAAAAATTTTGATGACATTCTCGATAGGTTTTCAGATTTACCGAGAGCCTTTAGAATCTTATCATATATCATAAGATTCTACCAAAGCACTCATCCGAACAAAAAAATCTTCCTTTCGAGTAGAGTCTTGTTTAATTTCATCCGATGAAATTAAGGCAACGACACAACGCTTAATAATCCTTTACCAGAAGCAATACTACTGTGATGAATATTCGAACCTAAAGTCAAAGAAACCCATCGATAGAAAAAGCGAGGTGCTACCCCTTAACCGTTTCTTAGATAAAAATGGGATTATGAGGACTGGAGGTCGTCTTGGCGCATCGCTAGATTTAGCGTACAACGAGCGTCACCCAATAATCCTTCCTTATAAGTGCCGATTAGCCCGTCTTGTTGTCCAATTTATCCATAAAATCTCCCTGCATGGCGAGAACCAATTAATGCTGCGTCTCATTCGAACGCAATACTGGATTCCCCGAGTCAAAAATATGGTAAAGTCCGTCATCCATAATAGTAAGGTCTGCACAATCCACAGAAAACAAACCCAAACGCAGCTTATGGGAGTGCTCCCTCAGGTACGCACCTCCTATTCGCGTGCATTTACAAATACGGGTGTAGATTTCGCAGGGCCTTTCGATATCAAAAACTTCCGCGGCAGAGGTTGTCGCATCTCAAAAGGTTACGTCTGCCTGTTTGTGTGTTTCGCCACTAAGGTTATACACTTGGAAGCCACCAATGACCTTAGCACTGCATCTTTTTTGGCAGCTTTTGCTAGGTTCATAGCCAGGAGAGGATGCCCAAAAAATGTTTACTCCGACAATGGCACCAACTTTGTCGGAGCTTCGCGATCTCTACGATCAGAATTCAAAGAATTTATAACTGAAGCGCGAAATAATACAATGATTAAATATAGCCATCAGATAATCACATGGCATTTCTTACCCACTGCAGCGCCTCATATGGTCGGATTGTGGGGAGCAGGGGTAAAAAGTTTTAAACCCCATTTTAAAAAGATCGCTTCCGGCTTCAGTTATACATTCGAAGAGTTCACAACTCTTCTATGCCGAATCGAGTCATGCCTTAACTCCCGTCCGTTAAGCCCCTCTTCGAATGAGCCTTCCGACTTGGAGCCTCTTACCCCAGGTCACTTCCTAGTAGGTGGACACCTATTAGCTCCACCTGAACTAGAAGTCAACGAAAGCCCTGCCTCGATTGTAAACCGATGGCAGAAACTTAAAGCCCTACATCAAACATTTTGTAAAAGATGGAAGGCTGAATATCTGCTGGAAATGCAGAAACGCACAAAGTGGAAACATCGACAAACTAACATCAAAACAGGAGATATTGTGGTTATAAACGAAGATAATCTACCGTCTAACATGTGGAGACTGGGAATAGTCATCAACTTACACCCAGGCTCGGATAACCGGGTACGCGTCGTCGACATCTATACTACGAAGGAACAAACCAGCAGACCAATAACGAAATTGGTTTTGCTGCCCTCCATCGAAAGTACCGCTACTTCCCCTACCCAAGGATAGATAAGTACTTAAAAAAAAAAAAAAAAAAAAAACTCATAAACAGCACGTGAAGTACAAGAAAATAAAGAAATCTGCACTGCCATTTTTTCTAATAATATAAGTACTTAACTTGAAAATGTTCCGATGGATTACCTCCGACGATGGCGTACAGAAATAAATAAATCTGCGAAATCATGTTTTTTACATACATCAAGTAGTGGTTATTTGGTACCCGATACCCGTACAAAACTAACTGACAAACTAAACAATAGTTTTGAGTTAATTTTGAAAAGTGGTCATTTAATACCCTAAACTATTTCAAAACTAACCGACAAACTAACCAATAGTTTCAGTTAATTTTGAAAAGTGGTCATTTTGATATCCGAAACTATTTCAAAATTAACCGACAACTAACCAATAGCTCGAGTTAATTTTCCGGAATTTATGACCGATTGTACAAAAATCAGCCCGGTCCAACCCTAACATTAGTTGTGAAAACCCTAAACCCTAAAAACCCTATCCACTAACTAAATTTCAGAGCGTAAAGAAAATTTGCTTTCAATGAAAGAAACACGCAATAATGGAAAACGTAAAGACGCAAGAAGCGGAGAGAACGTAAAACTAATGAGAAGTTGCAAGTTTTTTTTTATATTTGAAATATTTCGATATATTTAAACATTTTGTATATTTAAATATTTTATCATTTTCCAAATTTTAATAACTTTAATTATAACTTTATATTTTTTTTGGATCAACTCAATAATTTTCAATCATTTTTTTTATCCAACTTGCAAATTCTTGCTAGTACTTAGATCTTTCCAATTTATCCGTTAAAAAACAAAAAAAAAAAAAATTTTTGGAAACATCTAAGTACTAATGTTTACCCTATACACATAAAATTTTTAAATATATATATACATATACGTATAAGAACAAAACAGTTACTTGTTGGTTATGAACAGCTCCACTGGTGTCCTGCTCCTCACATCGTGAAAATCATTTAATTGTTCACCTGTTGGGAAAGAAAACAAATTAGTTCAGTGTACAAAATTGATTAAAAACAAAAAAAAAAATTTCGAACCACATTAATACTTTACAAACTCCTTTTTTTGTTCTTCCGGTCATCGCCATCTTCGCATGGCATACCCCTCCTCCCTCCGACTGTGCCCTCGCAATCGAACGCAACACGCCACCATGTGCATGTAGATGTATATCGATATACATACATACACATGTACGTAAAAAACTCAAAAATTCATGTACTAAAAATTATTTATTATTATCATTATAAATATATAAATACCACTTACCTGATCATCGCCGCCGTACACATGCGTGCGTCCACCATCGCCATGAATGCGATGTATGCATATGTACGACAGGCACTGTTGGCCAGCTGCACATGGCGACCTGTACGCCAACCTCAAAAATTACGTGTTCCAAACACGTATTTTTCCCGGGTGCTTAGCTGGAAGATTCCACGCAATGGAAAACCAGCTAAGCATACGGAAAGACGCTCATTCGGATCATATTTTCTTCTTTCCAAAACGATGAAACAAAATTCTGCCCACGTCGCTGCTTCAGCTGCCGTCGTATGAAAACTCAGTTCGCATTCGAGTTTTCATTAATTCGTGGCGTCTTGCTAAAAAACTTCTTCACACCACTAAACACTTCAATTGTTGTATTTATTACTCAACTTTTTTTTTATCACTAATTTAATTTTAATTATGCACAAAAAAATTGTCACTACCACTCGCGTTAAAATTCACGTGTAAATAATTTTTTTTGGAACAGCCCTGTGGTCAGCAAATTAAGCACAGTGGCATACAAACTGTTTGTGGGTGGTAGGCCAGATTGCTGGATGCCAGATTGCTGACCTACCTCACCACAATCAAATATCTAATGTACATAAACCACACAAAGACAGAATGTTGAGCCATTTCATGGGGGGAGGGGCACTTTCCGCGATTACCGAAATACAGGAATAGGTAGTGCATATCAATTTTTTAATTCTTTTCAATTTCTTGTAAAAATTGCATATGCAGTCAGGTGTTAGGTCACTACACTGACCAGTCCATCAGGTGTTTTTACGATATATGCAAATATATCGTAATGCCATATACATACGTTCGCAACTGTGGACCATAGCCAAGTCCACCACCCTCAAGAGCAACTGGAGTTAGGCACCATCTACTGATGGGGGGCGCAAGTGTACCGATGCGATCACACCCAAATACCATTTTTACAGTGGGTGATGAAAGCTTTTGGACACTTGGCGCATAAATACACCAAATACATAATAAATACATAAAATTTTAAATTTTTTTATTATAAAATAGATATATATATATGCATACATTTTTTGTCATGCCATAATTTCATAAAATAAAATCATTTTTTTTTCTTTGGTTATTTTTTTCTATATCACTTGCCACCCAATATTACGACCACTTTCAACGGGTGGCGGCTCGGAAACCTGTACTTTCCGACCGTCACTGCAGCATGAACGGCGAAGGCGCGGCTCGGAAACCAGTCCTTTCCGACGGCCCAGGCAGCGCGGCTTTGGATCCCGTCCTTTCAGACCGTCTGCTCAGGAAAAAGAAACGACGAGCGACTGGCGTGGGAACTCGTCCTTCCCGACCAGCTCAGCATCAGCGAACGGATGGCTCGGGAACACGTTCTTTCCGACCATCTGATATCCAAAAGAATTGGCGGCGAGTTGACTCGGGAACACGTCCTTCCCGATCACTACGACGCAACGCCCCATATAATTACCCCAACTAGCGCGACAACACACGTATGTTCACCCTTAATATTTTTTTTATTACCGTCCTTCCTAGTAGAGAACAGGAGACGATGACGGAGGAACACGGAGCGGCTCAAGGAAACAACAAGCAAGCGGCTCAACAAACAAACAAACAAAATAATATTTTTTAATGAAATATGTGATGTGGTGTGAACTGGTAGTACACTGTTGTCAACGCTCAGGATTTTTGCTTACCGCAAGGGGGCCGGCATGTTTACGCCGCAGCGTAAATATTTTCTACCCGCCCTAATACGCGGGTATGTACGCATACACATGCAACTGCGAATTACTCCGTATTTCCCTCCGGATAATTCCTTTTGCTAACATTTCCATTAAATGCTTTCCAATAAAACTGCGGTTGACGGCAACCGTACGTTTTTTCATAATTGCACTCGATCACAGGATTTCAAGAGCGACACAGGTCTACCTCGGATTCACACCACAGGTAAAGCAACTTTCATGTATATCTACATACATGCAATTGAATAAATCTTCACTACATTTTAAAACTAAACACAATCTTTTTAATTTCTCTTTCCAAATATCCAACCGTGCGTCTGGACATTTGTACAAAGACAATTAGGGAATTTTCTGGAAACCCTAGCGAATTCAATTCTTGGCGAAAAAGTGTAGAAAGGCTTCTAGATTATTATGGCCAATTCCAAGGGACGCCTAAATATTTCGGAATCCTTATGGCCATCAGGAATAAAATAGTTGGTCACGCAGATGAAGTGTTATAATCATATAATATCCCCTTAAATTGGAATGGTATTCGGTCATGCCTAACGTGGCACTATGCCGACAAGCGAGATCTGAAACCCCTTGAGTATCAATTATGCAGTATGGTTCAAGGCCGACTGCAACTTCGACAATTTTATCAGACAGTATACTCTCACCTTTCCTTAAAACTGAATAAAATATCTTGTATGGAGGAAAGTCCAGATTCACTTAGACTCCTCACCCAGATGTACAGAGAAAAGGCCCGAGATGCATTTATCAACGGACTTAATGGCGATCTACCGAGACTTTTAGCAATAAGAGAACCAAAGGACCTCCCACATGCCCTCCACCTGTGTGAGATCCTAGACAATCAATTAAATTATTCACCACATAATAGAATCAATTCACGTATTCCACTCAACCCTTTCCGAAATAATGAGATGCCTAAAATCTGACAATAATAGCTTAACTTTTGAAGAACTTCTTTTTAAATCAGTGCAGGAGTATAATTCAACAATACATTCAACCACCAAGAAAAAACCTATAGAGACATTCTTTGGAACTAGGATTAGTACAGACCCTCACGAGCTAGAAAGAAATAGGCAACAGAATGTAGATTTACTTGAAAAAAGCAACAAAAGGACCTTGAATATCATAATAAGAAGAGTTACGCAATAAAGGACTATTCTATAGGTGAAGAAATTTTCGTAAAAATTAACAAAAGGTTAGGTTCAAAACTATCGTCAAGGTTTAAAAAAGAAATAGTAGCAGAATACAACAGGACCACAATTAAAACGGGATCAGGCAGAATTGTTCATAAAAGTAATATCAGAAGCTAATTGAACATTTCAGAACATACCTGCCAGTAGGAAACAAAAAAAGGAAAGACCTATAAAACCGAAAACAAGAAAAGAGAAATAAAGTAACATAAAAAACACACAAAAAAAACCAAACAAAAATTCAACCAATAATTCAATAATTTTTTTTTTTTGTTGTTTTAGGGACAATTTTAATTAAATTTTCCAAAATAATTTATATTTAAGTTTCGAATAAGGATTTGAAATCGTTTAAAATGCCATAGGCGTTCGATTCATAGATGATAGATAAAATCGTTTAAAAAGCCATAGGCGAACGATATAGATAAAAAAAGGTTAAATTGATACATAATTATAATTTTAAAACTTTTTTTACAGTTTATTTGCCTTTACGGCCCACGCCGAAACACAAATTCTTGACTATACGAACGCACAGCTTATAACACTAAGAGACGGAAAATAATTCATATAACAGACATGACGCAATATGATAAACTCACTAAAGAACTTGAAAGTACCATTGCACAAAATATCCCAACCAATCACCCACTGCATCCGTTTCTTACCAACGAATTAGCTCAAATTTGGTCACTACTTTCAAAATTAACTCCTAAAATAAAACAGAAACGTTCACTAGATTTTATCGGCACTGCATGGAAATGGATTGCCGGTAGCCCTGACCACCATGACCTTAAAATAATAAACGAAAACTTTAAAAACTTGTTAGAAAATAACGATAAGCAGATAGTAATAAATAAAAATTTTTTAGATAGAATTAATGAAATAACCAACAAAAGTAACGAGATACTTTAACATATTAAGGATAACGAAAATATGAAGTTAGAAATAGGCTTAAAAATTAAATATAAACTACAATTGATAAAGGAAGAACTTATTAACATTGAATATGCCTTACACTGGGCAAAATTAAACATTATTAATTCATTCATATTATCTAATTTAGAAATAAGTACAATCGAAAAAATTATTGAAAATGAAGAGATTCCATACATTAATATCGAAGAAGAATTAGAGTTTACGGATATAAAAATAGCCACAAATGGCACATCTATTATTTATATTTTAAGTTTGCCCACTACCAATAAAGAAAATTGTGAAAAATTAAGACTCAAAGGAGTAAAGAAAGATAATAAAATGAATAAGATCGATTTTGAAAATGTAATAAAGTGTAAGAACAAAATTTACGGATTAAATGAAGAATGTAAAACTTATAATCGAATAACAATTTGTAATGAAAAAAATCTTATTGATATTAGTAACAATAGTTGTATTAGCAGTCTTATTAATAGTAAACGCCCAAACTGTGTCCATGGTAACGCTGACCACATCAATATGATAGATGAATTACAACCCGGAACTTTATTCTTAAACGACTACAATGGCTCCATTACAATAGATGATCAAACACTTGAACTTATTGGAACATTTATTATCAACCATCATAACTCCACCATAAAAGTACAGAAACTAATTTTTTACGTGCGCGAAATTAGCAGTTTGCAACCATTACCAGCCGTCTTACAACAGAAAAACCCAAAAACACCCCTCGAAGAGATTATATCCTTGGAAATGATGAAAGACCTCCATATAAAAAATATAAAGAAGCTTGACATGATCAACAAAGTCAATAAAGTAGGTCTAACATCCTCTATAACACTCATCATATTTTTGGCAATAGCAGTTCTATTACTCGTTCTAAAAATCCCAGATAAGATGAGATCAAGAAAGGACAATGGAATAAATAGCACCACCCTAACAGTAACCCAAAGGCGAACGGGGACGCCCGCGCTTGATGAGGGAGGAGCTAACGCAACACCTTGCGCTGCTAACATACAGACGGGTAATCCAACACCCCACACGCGCAACCCAAAATTAGATAACGAACAGCGACTGGCTTTCCCGTGGGAAATGCCAATTCAGCAAAATGAGCACGGGCAATTTGACATTTGACTTTATTCAGTACAGTTCTAGGTATATCATATATTTTCGATCCGCTAGTGTAAAAGCAAAAAAGTTGGATTCCTTATTTTCATCCAATATAAAGTAGTTCAAAAGTAGTTTCTGCCAGATAATCAGTTAGCTGACGCACTCACATAAGGCATAAGCAGGCGTATTTAATATGCAACGAATCAATTAGCGATCTCGCGTCCAAAATTCAAAAAGTCAATAAGATAGAAGATGAGGAGGCCGGCTATATGAACAGTGCCATATCCGACTTCTAACTTGCGATATGGAAACATTTAAAGGCGATTATATGTCATGGCCAACATTTCGTGACATGTAAATATATTTGAAAAAAAATTAATCCACTTGAATCCAAAGAGTCAAGGCGAGGGAAATCGTTCGTAAGTGCCAATTTACGAATGAAGGGTTTTCGAACGCTAGGGGATTGTATACTTTCCAAGCAAGTATGGCAAGAGGTAAATGTAAGGTGTGCAACAATGAAGCACACAACATTCGGTCTCTCCACAATTTTTAAACATGTTGGGCGTCAAAAAAGAAGATAGCACAGGCGCTAGTCGTTTGAAAGTCTGAAGGAGAAGAGCTCCGGTTAAGTTAGGTTAGGTTGGAGTGGCAGCCGCATGCAGCGGCTCACTTAGGCCAGTATTAGGAGGCCCAATGTGTTACCACAAGGAAAAATTTTGTACCATCCAAGAGGAAATTACCCCTCACCAAACCATTTTGCCTCGCTGATGAACCTCAACTGGCAATTTACCTCGGTGCTTGAAACCCCACTAAGGTCATCCAAAAACGGTGATCCCAGGTATCGCATTCTGCTTTTACACAGTGCAGGACACTTACACAGTAAATGCAAGATCGTTTCCTCCTCCTCGTCCTTCTTGCAGCTCCTACAGCATCTTCGGAAGGGTACTCCCAACCTTTCAGCATGTTTCCCTATCAGACAGTGCCCTGTTAAAGCCCCGATCACGTTGGAAATATTTTCCCTTCTTAGAGAGAGAACGCTGGGCGACCGTTTCCGATCCCATTTAGGCGACGTCTGCCTTGAGGTTCGACAGGTCGTATTTTGCCACCATCTACTTTCAGCTTGTTAATATGTACAATCTCTGAGTGGCAGTTTGAAAGTGGCAAACGGCATACCAATGCGTTCTTTGTCCTGAGGAATCTACTTGGTCGTACCTTGTCTTGCAAGTTCGTCTGCCATGCAGTTTCCCTCTATGTCCCGATGACCAGGGACCCAAATGAGGTACAGTCTGTTTTGCTTGGCCACCTCCTGCAGAGGTAGGCGGCAGTCCAGCGCGATGTTCGAGTTAAACGTGAAAGAGCTCAGAGCTCTGATTGCAGCCTGGCTGTCACTAAAAATGAAGATGTCTCTTCCTATAACCCCGGTCCCAATCTTCTCTACCGCCTCCATGATAGCCGAGAAATTAGCCTGAAAGACGCTACAGTGATCTGGTAACCTAAAGCTTCTGGAAACACGTTACTAAAGGCGCCTTCAATGTCCGGGAAGGCTACAAGACAGAACTCCTTGATGCTGAGAGACTTCTGAATATAACCGACCAAGCTATGGAGTGCAGTCTCAGTAGATTTGCCTTTGCGGTAGGCATGTTGGTCATTAAACAGTAGTCGAGTGTCGATGGTATCGGACAGGTAGCTACTAACAATCCTTTCAAGTGCCTTAAGAGCAAAGGATGACAGACTGATAGGCCTAAGATTCTTTGGATTAGTGTGTGAGGCCTTACCCGCTTTAGGAATAAAGACAGCCGAGACATTTCTCCATGCCAACGGTATGTGATTCAGTTTGAAACAGGCCCTGAAAATAGTAGAGAGCCATTTTGCAGACACCTCCAGTGTCTTCATTAGCTGGGCAGGTATTATCCCATCCGGCCCTGCAGATTTGTATGGTTTAAAGCTTTGGATAGCCCGTTTAACCTTTTCTTCCGAAACCGGTATGTTGACAGGGTTGGAAGAGATGAACGGAGGAGTTCCTTCCTCCGCAGTTGTATTTCCAGGGAAATGGGTATCTAGTAGCAATTCAAGGGTTTCCTTTCCCGTTGAGGTCCAGGAACCGTCTTGCTTTTGCAAGAAACCTATCGGGTTAGAGGATCCTGAGAGAACCTTCCTTAGCCTGGCTGTCTCGGAAGCATCCTCGATGCCGCCGCAGAAGTTCCTCCACGAAGATCTCTTTGCCGCCCTTAAAGCTTTTTTATAGGTCTGAAGAGACTTTTTGTACTCTAGCCATACCGACTCGAGACCAAGTCTATTGGCTTTGTTGAAATTTTTTCCTACAAGATTATCGTAGTGAGTCCAACTCACGCGACCACCAATGGGGTTTACGTTTGCCCCACTGTTTTGGTTCAGCGCAAGCCTGATCTAGGGCATTTGAGCAGGTCAGCGGAAAATCGTCCACCATGTTCTCTAGATCCCCGATACAATTAGGTTCAATAAGAAGTTCGCTGGTTAGCCTATCCTCAAATAACCTTCTATAAGAGCACCAATCGGTGCTTTTTAGGTTTTTACGCACCTTTGGGCTGGTAATAGAAAAGCTCAATACGATTTCAATATATGTAACGATGATGATCAATTCAGATAGACTATCACTGCATAGAGTTAAATCTAAAACTTCTTTACGATTGCTAGTAATGAAGGTGGGATCCCTACCTTTGTTGCATATAAGTAGGTTAGTAGTTAGAAGGTAGTTGAAAAGTAACTCACCTCGATCATTGATGTCCGTAATCCCCCAGTTGACATGGGGAGCATTTGCGTCGCTGCCGACCAACATGTTTCCGCTCTCATAATTGGAAACCAAGTTACGCACCATAGAGGGAGGAGGGTACTCGGCTTCGTACGGCATGTAAGCCGATGCCAGCACGATTGACATACCCCCGATCTCCGCGAGAATTGCCGTGACGTCGCCATCACTGTAATTCGGTAAAAGAAAGATATTTAAATCTACTTTAGCCAGAGTGCAGGCTCTAATTTTACCTTTACCGCCCTCCACGAAAAGCTTAAAGCCGGTGGCACTCCACCCACATACCCTTGAGCTCCAAACCCAAGGTTCCTGAATGAGTACCACCGTAACGTCGCCTTTGCTTAGGCTACCTAGGAGAGCAGCTGAGGCTGCTTTAGAGCGATGGAGGCTTATCTGCAACACTCTCATGCAAGAAAGGCGCTTCTTCCCCTCCAGCCACGACGGTGACATCAGCCTCGCAGTCTCCTTCGCTGAGCAGCAGCTCCTCCTCCGAAAACATCCTGTGCATTGTTGGTGCAAAGTTTGTCTGGGACGAGACGCTGCCTTCAGCGTCGGAGAGTTCCGGTTCCGGCTCCGGTTCGGATGCCTCAATGTCCACGTCCATTGCTTCACCCGCACCAGAGACACGCTGAGCGTCCCCGCGGTACACCTTAATGATGACCTCATCGAGGCCTTATGAGACGCGGTCTTGCCTCTTCTCTAGAAGTCCGATGGACTCCTTGATTAGGGACAAGACCACTTGTCTCGAAGGGCCTTCCGTGTCCTCGACCCGGACGACCCTCCAATCACTTGTTGGGAGGGCCGGGTTCATCACCTGAAGCATCTTTAGGATGCTTTCCGGTGCCGATGGTGTCACCGGAACCCATGCCCTCGCCCGGGGTCTGACTGGAATGTACTTCCAGTCCACCACTTCCAACTTAGCCCCTGGGTAGACAGGGCCCACCTTTGCAACGGCGGCCTTATAGAGCGCCACCGATCTCAGGTCCTCACAGGTGACCACCTTAATGTGGCCCTGGTACTAACCAGCGTCCTTACACCCCGGCGGGGTTCAGCATTCTCCAGCAGAACGTCAAAAATGACGTTCGCCAGAGCTGCCTTCACCCTCCTCCACTGGTCCTTTGGTATGGACCCGAGCTCGTTGCCTCGGTCCAGGACCCCAATAAGGATGCTGTCTTTCGCATCCTTGGCAAAGCTAGGCCTGCCCACCCAGGAGTGCGGCCAGATTCTTTTCGAGTCCGGAGTTTGTTCCTCCCCCGATCTTTGTCGTTTAGACGGAGGCACGCGGGTTTCCACCAAAGCCCCAGTGGCCCGGAAGTTAGGCAGCAGGGCTTTCGCCGTTTCCACCGGTTCCTTCGCGCTCTGGGGTAACGTTTCCAGCGGGACCCCGAGGTATGTTTTTAACGTCGTCGCGGCCTTACGCTTATCCGCGAATTTTAGCCGCTCCGAGTCCATCTTCTGAGAGGTGTGGCTCGTAGTTTCCATCGCTGCTACGTCTTCCATATTTTCGTATGCGGCTGCTTGTTGCCTTAGTCCACTCGAGCCAGGCCGTGAGCCGCACCGGTGGTTGGCGGGCCCCTAGTGCCCATCGCCACGGAACGATCTGCCGTTTCCAGCACAATCCCCGCAGCTTTACTGGTGCTAGGCCCCACCATAACACCCATGGTCACGGGCCGGTGTGTTACACTCACCTCCAGCCCGGAAGAGCCCCTAAAGAAGCGAAGCGGCGCATTAGGCGCTTGCGCCTGCGCATTCTTGCCCCGAGGTGGGGAAGAGGAAGTTTTTTTGTGCTAGGCGCCCGCGCCTGCAGAGGTTTACCCCGAGATGGGGAAGATTGGGGTTTTTGTGATATTTTTGTTCTTTAGTTTTATTCATCTTGGTCGTACGACCACCTGCTCGGCGAGGCAAGCGTAGCGGTCTGAATTTTTAAGAGGGATAAGTGGATGGTACACCATGACAGCGCCCCTTGCCGCGGCAAGGCCAAACTTATTCCCTGAGGTGGCCCGGTGTCAGGGAGGCGCCGTTAAAATACAGACGGAATTTAGACCCCCTGGCTGCAAACCATCCAATGGGCACGGTGACGCTTGACATCCTGGATTAGGGGGGATTAGCTTGAGAGGAAGGAGAGCTGGGAGATACTAGTAGGGATGCAAGGTATGCGGAAATGAGAGATGTTGGTACGGTAATCTCCACATAAGAAGCCGTGCAAGATCGAGCCCTACTTCTTAGTTCGTGGTGGCATGGAAGTCCTCGAAAGGAGCAACCATGCCAACACTTAAGCCTCATCCTCACGCCAAGGAGACCAACGATGATGAGGGGAGATCCGGTTAAAACTATTTCACTTCCACGGTCGGAATTGTGTGGGGAGATATTTTGGGGGAATCAGTCATCTCTTATATGAATCTTCGCTCTTTGCAGGTTTACCTCTGGACTGATTCCACCACCTTTCTGGCATGACTCCAATCCCGTTGATTTTGGTAGTCGCGAAGTAGCAGCTTCGGGCTTAATATAAAACTCTTTGTAGCATCAGGCTCCTTTTTGACTTCAAGAAGGAAAACGTAAGTGGCCGAAACAAACTTAGACTTTTCGGGCTGGCTAGGAAGAAAAACGCGTGCTTTCTCATGCGATAAAAATCGTAGAGGTTTCCAACATTCTCCTTGGTGTTTCACAAAATCTTAGTCACAACGGACGTCATCCAATTATTCTTTGCCGAAATTCTGAATATTCGCAGATGTTAGTACAATTTATACATGAAATTCCGTTCATGCAGGCATTTAATAAAGGTTGCCGGTTATTCGAGCCCAATACTAGATTCTTGGGAGAAGGTTTTGATCAAGTCGATCATATATAATTATAAAGCCTGCACTATGTACAAGAGCCACGTGCCACGTTTTCTCTAGCTTTTACAAATACAGGGGTAGATTTTGCAGGCTCATTCGAGATAAAAAATTATAGATGGCGAGCGTCATCCCGAAGCCTTAGGTTTGTCTTTTCATTGGCTGCACAACGAAGGCGATTCATCAATTCGATTCAACGGTTTAGCTGCATTTTTACAGTCTGTTTTTGAGGTACACCAGTAGAAATTGTGCTGCGTTGGGAAAATACATCTCCACACTGGACCTGTTGCAACCTGTTCGATAGATTGCTTTTAATCAATTTAACCGATGCTGCATGAAAGCCGAAACAATGTTTCAATTTCAAAAGCAAAATATTATGGTCTACGGTATCAAAAGCTTTATAGAAGTCCAGAAGTAGGTACTAATATAGTAAGTTGTTCACTATCAATGGCAGGGCGAAAGTCATCCATTATCTTAAGCATAGCTGTTGAACAACTGTGACCAGACCTAAAGCCAGAATGAAACTCACTCAAGAGTTTGTTTTCATTCAAATGCAGTTTTATTTGATTGGAAATACATTTTTCGAAAACTTTTGATAAAGCCGGTAAAATACTGATTGGTCTATAGTTTGAAGCGGAATCATAAAGGTAACTTTTCGGAATCGGAATAATATTTGCCACTTTTCATTGGTTTGGAAAAGTAGACGAGGTTATTGCAAAATTTATTATGTGTGTAAGTGAGGGAAGCGCGTAAGGAAGAATCAGTTTTAAAAAAAGTAAGTTAATACCATCCACACCAAAAGCATTCGACTTTATGGCATATATACACTTTAAAACTTCATCTTCAGTGGCTGTATCGAACGTAAATTCATAAGCTGATTTGGGGATTATACTCTGATTGATTCTAAATGATGGAGTATTTGTTTGTCTATTTACCTATTTTGTTTCTAGGACTTGTATATACATATACTCCAGCAGTTATTAATAGGGTCTCGTTTCCAGTATTTATAGGCCATATTTCGCTTTTTAATAAGGCTTAAAATGGATTTAGTGAACCATGGTTTTCTATTGTTAGAAATTTTAATATTTTGTATTGGGACATATTTATCATACAAATATTTCACCAGTATATTAAAATGGCCTAATTTATCATTGATAATCAAATATTGGACTATGCTTAAGAAAAATTTAGTAATATAAACTAAATTATATACAGAATTGAAACAATACTACCTATTATCCTGAATGTTTCGTACAAATACGTGGACAAGCAATACTTTACATATAAATATCTGTATACACCGTGGCGACGAATAATTGTTACCTCTTTTCAAAGCCCAATCGTGCCAATCGCACCAAGCGTAGTATTCAAATTTTTGTTTGTTTTGTTTTTCCTGTTATTACTGTGAACAATAGTATGAATAACTAGAACTACCGAAAAACCTTGATCAAAAAACCTTAAAGTTAGCAAAACGTTTCTGTATCGTAGTGTTGCATGATTCAAGAAAGCGTTTAAATTGCAAAAAAGTCCAGACGAAAACTTATCGCTAGAAATCCAAATATGGTGAAGAAAGTGCTCGAGTGAATTCGTCGAATTTGAATGTTCCATTTGTTCCTTCATTCAACTTGTTTGCTTACGTTTGGTTACATATTTACATAACATTCTTCAAATTATACTGTTTGATTATGTACATCGAATGATTCCTTTGATCATACACATTTTTTTTGTAAGAAGTGTATGCTATTACTGAAAACAAAGGGCTTTTGTTTTTTGGCAGGGTAAAAAGTTGGTGTATACTGGGCCCAAAACAAGATGGCCAGCGATCCCGATTTTCACCAGACAATTTTGTGTAGCGATGAAGCTCAATCTTGATTGAATGGGTAATTTAATAAACAAAATTGTCGCATTTGGAGTGTTGATGATCCACAAGACATTGTTAAGACGCCGTTACATCCTCAAAAAGGCACTGTTTAGTGTGCTCTATGAGCAAAGGGAATCATTGGTCCATATTTCTTCAATTAACAAGCCGGCCATAATGTACAGTCAATGGAGAATGCTATAGAGCCATGATTAATGAATTTTTTGTGCCTGAATTCGAGTATGTTGATGTGGACGACCTTTGGTTCTAACATGCCATAAGCCAACGAAACAATAAATTTGTTGAAGGAAACTTTTGGTGAGCGCATTTTCTCGCGTCGTGGGCCTGTTGCGTGGCCTGAAAGATCGTGCAATTTAACACCGCTCAACTCTTTTTTGTGGGGTTATGTGAAGTCGTTTGTCTACGCAGATGCCTTTGAAGACAACATACGGGCTCAATTGCTGCAAAAAGTGGTCGAAAATTGGCCCCTCGGCTGGAATTTATTTGTGACAGCCGCGGCGGTTACTTGGCCGGAATCATTTTTAAAACATGATGGCAACCCCTTATCTTAGGTTTTGGTTTAGGTTGGAGTGGTATCCGCCTGCAACGGCTCACTTAGGCCAGTATTAGGAGGCCCATTGTGTTACAACAAAGAAAAAGTTTGTACCATCCAAGAAGAAGAATTACCCTCACCAAACCATTTTGCCTCACTGATAAACCTCAACAGGCAATTTACCTCGGAGCTTGAAACCTCACTAAGGTCATCCAAAAACGGTGGTTCCAGGTATCGCATTCTGCTTTTACACAGTGCAGGACACTTACACAGTAAATGCAAGATCGTTTCCTCCTCCTCGTCATTCTTGCAGCTCCTACAGCATCTTCGGAATGGTACTCCCAACCAATGTTTCCCTATCAGGAAGTGCCCTGTTAAAGCCCCGATCACGTTGGAAATATTTTCCCTTCTTAGAGAGAGAACGCTGCGCGACCGTTTCCGATCCCATTTAGGCCACGTCTGCCTTGAGGTTCGACAGGTCGTATTTTGCCACCATCTATTTTCAGCTTGTTAATATGTACAATCTCTGAGTGGCAGTTTGAAAGTGGCAAACGGCATACCAATGCGTTCTTTGTCCTGAGGAATCTACTTGGTCGTACCTTGTCTTGCAAGTTCGTCTGCCATGCAGTTTCCCTCTATGTCCCGATGACCAGGGACCCAAATAAGGTACAGTCTGTTTTGCTTGGCCATCTCCTGCAGAGGTAGGCGGCAGTCCAGCGCGATGTTCGAGTTAAACGTGAAAGAGCTCAGAGCTCTGATTGCAGCCTGGCTGTCACTAAAAATGAAGATGTCTCTTCCTATAACCCCGGTCCCAATCTTCTCTACCGCCTCCATGATAGCCGAGAAATTAGCCTGAAAGACGCTACAGTGATCTGGTAACCTAAAGCTTCTGGAAACACGTTACTAAAGGCGCCTTCAATGTCCGGGAAGGCTACAAGACAGAACTCCTTGACGCTGAGAGACTTCTGAATATAACCGACCAAGCTATGGAGTGCAGTCTCAGTAGATTTGCCTTTGCGGTAGGCATGTTGGTCATTAAACAGTAGTCGAGTGTCGATGGTATCGGACAGGTAGCTACTAACAATCCTTTCAAGTGCCTTAAGAGCAAAGGATGACAGACTGATAGGCCTAAGATTCTTTGGATTAGTGTGTGAGGCCTTACCCGCTTTAGGAATAAAGACAGCCGAGACATTTCTCCATGCCAACGGTATGTGATTCAGTTTGAAACAGGCCCTGAAAATAGTAGAGAGCCATTTTGCAGACACCTCCAGTGTCTTCATTAGCTGGGCAGGTTTTATCCCATCCGGCCCTGCAGATTTGTATGGTTTAAAGCTTTGGATAGCCCGTTTAACCTTTTCTTCCGAAACCGGTATGTTGACAGGGTTGGAAGAGATGAACGGAGGAGTTCCTTCCTCCGCAGTTGTATTTCCAGGGAAATGGGTATCTAGTAGCAATTCAAGGGTTTCCTTTCCCGTTGAGGTCCAGGAACCGTCTTGCTTTTGCAAGAAACCTATCGGGTTAGAGGATCCTGAGAGAACCTTCCTTAGCCTGGCTGTCTCGGAAGCATCCTCGATGCCGCCGCAGAAGTTCCTCCACGAAGATCTCTTTGCCGCCCTTAAAGCTTTTTTATAGGTCTGAAGAGACTTTTTGTACTCTAGCCATACCGACTCGAGACCAAGTCTATTGGCTTTGTTGAAATTTTTTCCTACAAGATTATCGTAGTGAGTCCAACTCACGCGACCACCAATGGGGTTTACGTTTGCCCCACTGTTTTGGTTCAGCGCAAGCCTGATCTAGGGCATTTGAGCAGGTCAGCGGAAAATCGTCCACCATGTTCTCTAGATCCCTGATACAATTAGGTTCAATAAGAAGTTCGCTGGTTAGCCTATCCTCAAATAACCTTTTATAAGAGCACCAATCGATGCTTTTTAGGTTCTTACGCACCTTTGGGCTGGTAATAGAAAAGCTCAATACGATTTCAATATATGTAACGATGATGATCAATTCAGATAGACTATCACTGCATAGAGTTAAATCTAAAACTTCTTTACGATTGCTAGTAATGAAGGTGGGATCCCTACCTTTGTTGCATATAAGTAGGTTAGTAGTTAGAAGGTAGTTGAAAAGTAACTCACCTCGATCATTGATGTCCGTAATCCCCCAGTTGACATGGGGAGCATTTGCGTCGCTGCCGACCAACATGTTTCCGCTCTCATAATTGGAAACCAAGTTACGCACCATACAGGGAGGAGGGTACTCGGCTTCGTACGGCATGTAAGCCGATGCCAGCACGATTGACATACCCCCGATCTCCGCGAGAACTGCCGTGACGTCGCCATAACTGTAATTAGGTAAAAGAAAGATATTTAAATCTACTTTAGCCAGAGTACAGGCTCTAATTTTACCTTTACCGCGCTCCACGAAAAGCTTAAAGCCGGTGGAACTCTACCCACATACCCTTGAGCTCCAAACCCAAGGTTCCTGAATGAGTACCACCGTAACGTCGCCTTTGCTTAAGCTACCTAGGAGAGCAGCTGAGGCTGCTTTAGAGCGATGGAGGGTTATCTGCAACACTCTCATGCGAGAAAGGCGCTTCTTCCCCTCCAGCCACGACGGTGACATCAGCCTCGCAGTCTCCTTCGCTGAGCAGCAGCTCCTCCTCCGAAAACATCCTGTGCATTGTTGGTGCAAAGTTTGTCTGGGACGAGACGCTGCCTTCAGCGTCAGAGAGTTCCGGTTCCGGCTCCGGTTCGGATGCCTCAATGTCCACGTCCATTGCTTCACCCGCACCAGAGACACGCTGAGCGTCCCCGCGGTACACCTTAATGATGACCTCATCGAGGCCTTATGAGACGCGGTCTTGCCTCTTCTCTAGAAGTCCGATGGACTCCTTGTTTAGGGACAAGACCACTTGTCTCGAAGGGCCTTCCGTGTCCTCGACCCGGACGACCCTCCAATCACTTGTTGGGAGGGCCGGGTTCATCACCTGAAGCATCTTTAGGATGCTTTCCGGTGCCGATGGTGTCACCGGAACCCATGCCCTCGCCCGGGGTCTGACTGGAATGTACTTCCAGTCCACCACTTCCAACTTAGCCCCTGGGTAGACAGGGCCCACCTTTGCAACGGCGGCCTTATAGAGCGCCACCGATCTCAGGTCCTCACAGGTGACCACCTTAATGTGGCCCTGGTACTAACCAGCGTCCTTACACGCCGGCGGGGTTCAGCATTCTCCAGCAGAACGTCAAAAATGACGTACGCCAGAGCTGCCTTCACCCTCCTCCACTGGTCCTTTGGTATGGACCCGAGCTCGTTGCCTCGGTCCAGGACCCCAATAAGGATGCTGTCTTTCGCATCCTTGGCAAAGCTAGGCCTGCCCACCCAGGAGTGCGGCCAGATTCTTTTCGAGTCCGGAGTTTGTTCCTCCCCCGATCTTTGTCGTTCCGTGGCCCGGAAGTTAGGCAGCAGGGCTTTCGCCGTGTCCACCGGTTCCTTCGCGCTCTGGGGTAACGTTTCCAGCGGGACCCCGAGGTATGTTTTTAACGTCGTCGCGGCCTTACGCTTATCCGCGAATTTTAGCCGCTCCGAGTCCATCTTCTGAGAGGTGTGGCTCGTAGTTTCCATCGCTGCTACGTCTTCCATATTTTCGTATGCGGCTGCTTGTTGCCTTAGTCCACTCGGGCCAGGCCGTGAGCCGCACCGGTGGTTGGCGGGCCCCTAGTGCCCATCGCCACGGAACGATCTGCCGTTTCCAGCACAATCCCCGCAGCTTTACTGGTGCTAGGCCCCACCATAACACCCATGGTCACGGGCCGGTGTGTTACACTCACCTCCAGCCCGGAAGAGCCCCTAAAGAAGCGAAGCGGCGCATTAGGCGCTTGCGCCTGCGCATTCTTGCCCCGAGGTGGGGAAGAGGAAGGTTTTTTGTGCTAGGCGCCCGCGCCTGCAGAGGTTTACCCCGAGATGGGGAAGATTGGGGGTTTTGTGATATTTTTGTTCTTTAGTTTTATTCATCTTGGTCGTACGACCACCTGCTCGACGAGGCAAGCGTAGCGGTCTGAATTTTTAAGAGGGGTAAGTGGATGGTACACCATGACAGCGCCCCTTGCCGCGGTAAGGCCAAACTTATTCCCTGAGGTGGCCCGGTGTCAGGGAGGCGCCGTTAAAATACAGACGGAATTTAGACCCCCTGGCTGCAAACCATCCAATGGGCACGGTGACGCTTGACATCCTGGATTAGGGGGGATTAGCTTGAGAGGAAGGAGAGCTGGGAGATACTAGTAGGGATGCAAGGTATGCGGAAATGAGAGATGTGGCATGGAAGTCCTCGGAAGGAGCAACCATGCCAACACTTAAGCCTCATCCTCACGCCAAGGAGACCAACGATGATGAGGGGAGATCCGGTTAAAACTATTTCACTTCCACGGTCGGAATTGTGTGGGGAGATATTTTGGGGGAATCAGTCATCTCTTATATGAATCTTCGCTCTTTGCAGGTTTACCTCTGGACTGATTCCACCACCTTTCTGGCATGACTCCAATCCCGTTGATTTTGGTAGTCGCGAAGTAGCAGCTTCGGGCTTAATATAAAACTCTTTGTAGCATCAGGCTCCTTTTTGACTTCAAGAAGGAAAACGTAAGTGGCCGAAACAAACTTAGACTTTTCGGGCTGGCTAGGAAGAAAAACGCGTGCTTTCTCATGCGATAAAAATCGTAGAGGTTTCCAACATTCTCCTTGGTGTTTCACAAAATCTTAGTCACAACGGACGTCATCCAATTATTCTTTGCCGAAATTCTGAATATTCGCAGATGTTAGTAGAATTTATACGTGAAATTCCGTTCATGCAGGAATTTAATAAAGGTTGCCGGTTATTCGAGCCCAATACTAGATTCTTGGGAGAAGGTTTTGATCAAGTCGATCATATATAATTATAAAGCCTGCACTATGTACAAGAGCCACGTGCCACGTTTTCTCTAGCTTTTACAAATACAGGGGTAGATTTTGCAGGCTCATTCGAGATAAAAAATTATAGATGGCGAGCGTCATCCCGAAGCCTTAGGTTTGTCTTTTCATTGGCTGCACAACGAAGGCGATTCATCAATTCGATTCAACGGTTTAGCTGCATTTTTACAGTCTGTTTTTGAGGTACACCAGTAGAAATTGTGCTGCGTTGGGAAAATACATCTCCACACTGGACCTGTTACAACCTGTTCGATAGATTGCTTTTAATCAATTTAACCGATGCTGCATGAAAGCCGAAACAATGTTTCAATTTCAAAAGCAAAATATTTCGGTCTACGGTATCAAAAGCTTTATAGAAGTCCAGAAGTAGGTACTAATATAGTAAGTTGTTCACTATCAATGGCAGGGCGAAAGTCATCCATTATCTTAAGCATAGCTGTTGAACAACTGTGACCAGACCTAAAGCCAGAATGAAACTCACTCAAGAGTTTGTTTTCATTCAAATGCAGTTTTATTTGATTGGAAATACATTTTTCGAAAACTTTTGATAAAGCCGGTAAAATACTGATTGGTCTATAGTTTGAAGCGGAATCATAAAGGTAACTTTTCGGAATCGGAATAATAGTTGCCACTTTCCATTGGTTTGGAAAAGTAGACGAGGTTATTGCAAAATTTATTATGTGTGTAAGTGAGGGAAGCGCGTAAGGAAGAATCAGTTTTAAAAAAAGTAAGTTAATACCATCAACACCAAAAGCATTCGACTTTATGGCATATATACACTTTAAAACTTCATCTTCAGTGGCTGTATCGAACGTAAATTCATAAGCTCATTTGGGGATTATACTCTGATTGATTCTAAATGATGGAGTATTTGTTTGTCTATTTACCTATTTTGTTTCTAGGACTTGTATATACATATACTCCAGCAGTTATTAATAGGGTCTCGTTTCCAGTATTTATAGGTCATATTTCGCTTTTTAATAAGGCTTAAAATGGATTTAGTGAACCATGGTTTTCTATTGTTAGAAATTTTAATATTTTGTATTGGGACATATTTATCATACAAATATTTCACCAGTATATTAAAATGGCCTAATTTATCATTGATAATCAAATATTGGACTATGCTTAAGAAAAATTTAGTAATATAAACTAAATTATATACAGAATTGAAACAATACTACCTATTATCCTGAATGTTTCGTACAAATACGTGGACAAGCAATACTTTACATATAAATATCTGTATACACCGTGGCGACGAATAATTGTTACCTCTTTTCAAAGCCCAATCGTGTCAATCGCACCAAGCGTAGTATTCAAATTTTTGTTTGTTTTGTTTTTCCTGTTATTACTGTGAACAATAGTATGAATAACTAGAACTACCGAAAAAGCTTGATCAAAAAACCTCAAAGTTAGCAAAACGTTTCTGTATCGTAGTGTTGCATGATTCAAGAAAGCGTTTAAATTGCAAAAAAGTCCAGCCGAAAACTTATCGCTAGAAATCCAAATATGGTGAAGAAAGTGCTCGAGTGAATTCGTCGAATTTGAATGTTCCATTTGTTCCTTCATTCAACTTGTTTGCTTACGTTTGGTTACATATTTACATAACATTCTTCAAATTATACTGTTTGATTATGTACATCGATTGATTCCTTTGATCATACACATTTTTTTTGTAAGAAGTGTATGCTATTACTGAAAACAAAGGGCTTTTGTTTTTTGGCAGGGTAAAAAGTTGGTGTATACTGGGCCCAAAACAAGATGGCCAGCGATCCCGATTTTCACCAGACAATTTTGTGTAGCGATGAAGCTCAATCTTGATTGAATGGGTAATTTAATAAACAAAATTGTCGCATTTGGAGTGTTGATGATCCACAAGACATTGTTAAGACGCCGTTACATCCTCAAAAAGGCACTGTTTAGTGTGCTCTATGAGCAAAGGGAATCATTGGACCATATTTCTTCGATTAACAAGCCGGCCATAATGTACAGTCAATGGAGAATGCTATAGAGCCATGATTAATGAATTTTTTGTGCCTGAATTCGAGTATGTTGATGTGGACGACCTTTGGTTCTAACATGCCATAAGCCAACGAAACAATAAATTTATTGAAGGAAACTTTTGGTGAGCGCATTTTCTCGCGTCGTGGGCCTGTTGCGTGGCCTGAAAGATCGTGCAATTTAACACCGCTCAACTCTTTTTTGTGGGGTTATGTGAAGTCGTTTGTCTACGCAGATGCCTTTGAAGACAACATACGGGCTCAATTGCTGCAAAAAGTGGTCGAAAATTGGCCCCTCGGCTGGAATTTATTTGTGACAGCCGCGGCGGTTACTTGGCCGGAATCATTTTTAAAACATGATGGCAACCCCTTATCTTAGGTTTTGGTTTAGGTTGGAGTGGTATCCGCCTGCAACGGCTCACTTAGGCCAGTATTAGGAGGCCCATTGTGTTACAACAAAGAAAAAGTTTGTACCATCCAAGAAGAAGAATTACCCTCACCAAACCATTTTGCCTCACTGATAAACCTCAACAGGCAATTTACCTCGGAGCTTGAAACCTCACTAAGGTCATCCAAAAACGGTGGTTCCAGGTATCGCATTCTGCTTTTACACAGTGCAGGACACTTACACAGTAAATGCAAGATCGTTTCCTCCTCCTCGTCATTCTTGCAGCTCCTACAGCATCTTCGGAATGGTACTCCCAACCAATGTTTCCCTATCAGGAAGTGCCCTGTTAAAGCCCCGATCACGTTGGAAATATTTTCCCTTCTTAGAGAGAGAACGCTGCGCGACCGTTTCCGATCCCATTTAGGCCACGTCTGCCTTGAGGTTCGACAGGTCGTATTTTGCCACCATCTATTTTCAGCTTGTTAATATGTACAATCTCTGAGTGGCAGTTTGCAAGTGGTAAACGGCATACCAATGCGTTCTTTGTCCTGAGGAATCTACTTGGTCGTACCTTGTCTTGCAAGTTCGTCTGCCATGCAGTTTCACTCTATGCCCTCCTATCTAATTATCGAGTTTCGAGCCATCTGTATAGATGCCAATACTATCAGGTGGAGTATGAAACTAAAGTTTCCACTCCTCCCTGCTTGGAATTCATGTAATAAAGTTACTTTCAAAAACCGATGTCAAAGCACACCATGCCATGCTGCTCGGAATAGAGCAGAACTTGTTCAAAATACAAGAGTGCCCTTGGCTTTCAGAGTGCCACTGGGATGTCTCTCTTAGTCGCAAAGCAGTCATCGCTGCCATCTGTTGTCCAACCAAATCTAAAGGAATAAGGTCTAAAATGGCGTGCAAAGCCTCATTTGGAGTGGTTATGAGCACCCCACTTATGCAGATCATACTAGACCTTTGTACCTAGGTGAGTAGTCTGAGGTTAACCTCTTTCTCTAATGCAGGCCACCATATGATCACCCTATATATAGGAGTATTGGTCTGACGACCGCTGTAAAAACCACCGACAGATCTGCGGATTAAGACCCCATTTCCTGCCTATGACTTTCTTACATGTATAGAGGGCTACGGAAGCCTTTTCATGACGTTTAACTAGGTTCCCTTCCAGTTCAACTTTCTGTCTAAAATAACCCCTAGAAATTTGGCACTTGTAGAAAGACTTAACTGGTTACCATTTAGTACCGGTGGAGTCAGTTAGTTTATATCTTCCCGTGAAGAGTACAAGTTCCACCTCACTTAAGCTGACCCTGAGCCCGCAGTGGATGGACCACTTTGATACCTCCCGAAGTGCACGTTGCATCAGCTCGCATAATGTCTGCGGAAACTTTCCCCTGAGTGCGATCACCACGTCATCAGCTTACGCGGCAACTTTTGCCCCACCCCATGCCATATCTCGAAGCAGCGTATTTACGGTGAGGTTCCATAGAAGTGGGGATAGGACACCTCCTTGTGGAGTCCCCCTCGACACGTGCCGCGACAAGTCGCTTGCACCCAGCTTAGCCCTTACTACTCAGCAACAGAGTAGCTGACCGGTAAACTCAACCCGTGATCGTTCAACCACTAGATCCCTAACGGCGCCAGTTATAGCTTCTGGAAACACGTTATTGAAGGCGCCATCAATGTCCAGAAAGGCTACAAGACTGAATTCCTTGACGCTGTCTCAGTAAATTTGCCTTTGCGGTGGGCATGTTGGTCATTAGACAGTAGTCGACTGTCGATGGTATCGGACAGGTAGCTACTAACAATCCTTTCAAGTGCCTTAAGAGCAAAGGATGATAGACTGATAGGCTTAAGATCCTTTGGACTAGTGTGTGAGGCCTTACCAGCTTTAGGAATAAAAACAGCCGTGACATTTCTCCATGCCAACGGTATGTGATTCAGTCTGAAACAGGCCCTGAAAATAGTAGGGGGCCATTTTGCAGACACCTCCAATGTCTTAATTAGCTGAGCAGGTATAATCCCATTCGGCCCTGCAGATTTCTATGGTTTAAAACTTTGGATAGCCCGTTTAACCTTTTCTTCCGAAACCGGTATGTTGACGGGGTTGGAAGAAATAAACGGTGGAATTCTTTTCTCCGCAGTTTTGTTCCCAGGGAAGTGGGTATCTAGTAGCAGTTCAAGGGTTTCCTTTCCCGTTGAGATCCAGGAACTGTCTTGCCTTTGCAAGAAACCTATCGGGTTAGAGAATCCTGAGAGAACCTTCCTTAGCCTGGCTGTCTCGGGAGCGCCCTCGATGCCGCCGCAGAAGTTTCTCCACGAAGATCTCTTTACCGCCCTTAAAGCTTTCTTATAGGTCTGGAGTAACTTTTTGTACTCTTGCCATACCAGCTCGAGACTAAGTATCTTGGCTTGTTGAAATTTTTCCTACAAGATTTACGTAGTGAGTCCAACTCACGTGAACACCAAGGGGGTTCACGTTTGCTCCATTGTTTATGTTCACGGCAAGTCTGATCTATAAAACGTAAAAACGTTCACCATGTTCTCTAGATCCCCGATACAATTAGGTTCAATAAGAGTTTCGCTGGTTAGCCTATCCTCAAATAACCTTTTATAAGAGTGCCAATCCGTGGTTTTTAGATTTTTACGCACTTTTGGGCTGGTAATAGAAAAGTTCAATACGACTTCAATATAATGATGGTCAGAGAAGGGGTGTTCATCTAGAACCCGCGAACTCTCGATCAATTCAGATAGACTAACACTACATAGAGTTAAATCTAAAACTTCTTTACGATTGCTAGTAATGAAGGTGGGATCCCTACCTTTGTTGCATATAAGTAGGTTAGTTGTTAGAAGGTAGTTGAAAAGTAGTTCACCTCGATCATTGATATCCGTGCTCCCCCAGTTAACATGGTGAGCATTCGCGTCGCTGCCAACCAAAATGTGTCCGCTCTAATAACTGGACACCAAGTTCCGCACCATAGACTGAGGAGGGTACTCGGCTTCGTACGGCATGTAAGCCGATGCCAGCACGATTGACATACCCCCTATCTCCGTGAGAATTGCCGTGACGTCGCCATCACTGTAATTAGGTAAAAGAAATATATTTAAATCTACTTTAGCCAGAATACAGGCTATAATTTTACCTTTACCGCGCTCCACGAAAAGCTTAAAGCCGGTGGCACTCAAGCCACATACCCTTGAGTCCCAAGGCCAAGGTTCCTGAATGAGTACCACCGTAACGTCGCCTTTGCATACGAGAAAGCCGCTTCCTCCCCTCTAGCTAGGACGGTGACAACATCAGCCTTGTCTCTCCTACACTGAGAAGCAGTCCATTGCTGCACCCGCACCAGGGGCACGCTGAGCGTCCCCGCGGTACACCTTAATGATGACCTCATCGAGGCCACATGAGACGCGGCCTTGCCTCTTCTCTAGAAGTCCGATGGACTCCTTATTTAGGGACAAGACTACTCTTCTAGAAAGGCCTTCTATGTCCTTGACCCGGAAGACCCCCCAATCACTTGTCGGGAGGGCAATGTTCATCACCTAAAGTATTTTTAAGATACTTTCCTGTGTGGATGGTGTCACCGGAACCCATGCCCTCGCCCGGGGTCTGACTAGAATGTCCTTCCAGTCCACCACCTCCAACTTAACCCCTTTGTAGGCAGGGCCCACCGTCAAATATGACGTTCGCCAGAGCTGCCTTCACCCACCCCACTGGTCCTTTGGTATGGACCCGAGCTCGTTGCCTCGGTCGAGGTCCCCAATAAGGATCCTGTCCTTCGCAACCTCGCCAAAGCTAGGCCTGCCCACCTAGGAGTGCGGCCGGATTCTTTTCGAGGCGGGAGTTTGTTCCTCCCCCGATCTCTGTCGTTTAGACGGAGGCACACGGTTTTCCACAGAAGCCCCAGTAACCCGGAAGTTGGGCAGCAGGGCTTTCGCCCTTTCCACCGCTTCCTTCGCGCTCTGAGGCAACGTTTCCATCGGGACCCCGTCGTATCTTTTTAGCGTCTTCGCGGCCTTGCGCTTATCGGCGAACTTGAGCCGCCCCCCTTTTATCTTTATAATGAAGCTAAATTATTGGTCATAACATTAAAATATATACGCTTTATTTCTTCTTGAAAACCACATATCTTTAAAAACACCCTTGCTATTTTATTTCTTTATATTTTTTTTATTTTGTTGACTTTTTGCACAGTTTACTAATAATGGAACGAATTGAAAAACACATATGCACTCCTCGACGCTCGAATTTGTTTTATTTGATTGATTAATATCTGATGTTCAATAAGCAGGTGCCGATTTGTAACTCCTCAAAGCCCTCTTTGGAACGTTCGGCTTGTGTATCTTTGGTAGCGTTCCCAGTGGTGGAGCTGCCGAGTTCATTAGACTCAACGGGAAACGCGAAAGTGAACGGTTCGTCGAATACTTGGAGTTCGATTATCAAATATCAAAAAGTTGCTTATCGACTAGTCGAATAGTCGCAGAGTAGATTTTAAGCAAGAGCTCTAATTCGTATTTACTCAAATTTGTCGGTTCTGTCCGGAATATTGCAGTCAATGGTTCCAAGTTTTCATAATATCGCTTATTCGTCAGCGTTAGACGGCATGATTATTAAAACTTCTTAACGCCTCGGCAATACTTGGCAAATCTCGGTCCCTCAAGACTTGGTCTTCTTTTAAAAAAGCTCTTATTCGCTTTACAAAAGATAGTTAATTTGCTCGTTTGCATTCGCTTGGGGACTGTACAGGGGGTGTGTAATCCCACGCAAGCAAATTGCTGAACTGGGATGATTTAAACTGCTTCCCGTTCTCACTCAAAATAACCAAGGGTGTTCCGCACTAAAAACTTTGAAAAATTATTCAGAACAATGTTGGCTTGCTCCTTTGAACGAGGGTAAAGACCTAGTAAGCCGACGTATAGTTTCTGAAATGGGCGCTGGACTGTGTTTTGCGCTGAAATCGGCAAGCGAAGGGTTTCATTACACGCTTGGGTTTTTTGCATGTTGCGCATTGTTTCAACAATGTGTGCATTATGTGGCCATTGACCTTAGTTGCTATATTAAAATAAAGAGAAAACGAGAAGTTAGTTCTCAAAATTTGCAAACCTTACTAAAAAAAAAGAACAAAAGAAAGTTCATAACGGCCCAAATTTCATTTACATATCTGTATGCGCATATAATAAGTATGTATGCCCATGCTAGTATTTACTTATACATTCACAAGAATGCGCGTACATACTTACAAATAATTCAAAGAGAAACAAACTAATTTATATATGCACATATGTAAGTATGTAAACTGTTGCATACATATATACATAGGAACTACTAAAAATATAAGGTACTTGAAATTTACCTAGCTAAAACATAGCATATGTATAAATATGGATATACTCAATATATTAGAAGACTAAAGGTTTATGTATTTTAAATAAATTAAAAAGTTACGTACATTTTTGCAACCTCAAAAAAAACACAAACAGAATTAAAAGTGTGAAGACTGAAGCTAAGCGTATCTCTCAGATGTGATAAACTTTAATAATTCTGATTTATTTGAGAGTGAGAGCAAACAAATAAAAATACTAAAATCGAACGAATGGTTATCAGTCGGGAACTATGGGCAGGAAAAGGTTTCCAGTTAGAGCCTTCTATGGAACATATCAATAGACAGCATACTCCAAGAACTTGAAGGTATAGGAGGGACAATAACACTGTGCAACAAACAAAATTAGATACACTATTCAAGTGGCATAGTGCATAATAATAAATACGGACCGCCACACATGTCACTTTCACTAGGAAACATAAGACATAGGAACTGGAACATCTAACCCTAGGGGGAGACTTTCCCAGTAAAGGAGCCTAATATTCTCATGCTCTTCACGACTAACTGGACTTACTTCTTTGGCCTACAAGTTAACAATAGTTAATACTACCTAAGTCATCCATTTGAATATTGGAGTTCCACGAAGTTATTTAATATTACCTAATTTATATATATATTTTTTTTAATTTGTATTTGTTTCACTTTTTTATTTTCCCTCTCCAATACGGTTTTTGTGTGTGTGAAAAATTATTAGTTAACTTAGGGCGCATACAGGATGCAAAGTTTGATAGCAGTAATCATAATGACTGCCACGGAATAGACGAAGAGGGACTTCTAAAGTATCATTGACAAACTTGCAGCCCTAGACGAAAGTTACAGAATACGCGCATGTGACTATCGCAAGAGAGGTTTAGTGTGATGTATCCCTCGATGTAATACAATCATTGTCCCACTCGCGATACGTTTCGTGAAGGAACGCTGCTCAGGCACTTACAAATTGCATCAAAGCTACGACGGTGGTACTCGTCCTCACCAAGTGGTAACTATTATCAGAAACAAGTTTATCGGAGCAGCCGACACGGTCCCTGGATCCTTTAACACAGTTTTGAATTTCAAGCCGACTATCGTCAGATTAGATTTTACGTACTCTGACAAGAGACCGGATCAAGAGATGTCGAAATTGCGCCTAGGAGGCAAGAACATAGTACTCGTATAGTTCTAAGATGCGACATAGCGGAAAATGGTCCTACTTGTGAACAAGATAATGATAACACATAACGGAAATGCTGAATTAATCAGCAATTCTAACCAACATTATCGCCAGGACGCACTGCGAGTTTTCACTTTAGGACTTCTCAGACCTCTGTGTCACGTTATGTTTTTTCCGAGTCCTCTCAGTATGTAGCCAAAGAACCAGATGATATGGACTACAAAATCCTCGAGAACCGCAACTACGGTGCCGAAAGGGCCTACACGGCCCAAAACAGTGATTTGGTCATACGCAGTGGCTAGAGCACTGGCTAAGCCCTGGAAGGAAAGCCATCCTTGACGGTATTCGGCAGAACTAAGCCCCCAAAGCGAAAGTCGGTCATGGTGGGCAAGCTGCGGACGGCCCGTCCTTCCAAGCGCACTCCGAGCACACGCACCTCGTAGGAGGATAGCGCTAAGCCCTCCACGGACAAGCGACCCCAGCTGCTCAAAGGCCATTTTACCCTCCGTCAGGCCCCGACGAGACCGAGGGTTGCCCCCACGGTCATTAAAAAGCTATGGGTCATCCCCCATGACCAACTGACGGAGGAACAAAAAGGCTACCTAAGATGGGCTATGGGAGTTTAATTCAGAGATCTCGAGTGTACCCAAGAGACATAAGGCTTCCGCCCCCTCTAGCCGTCAGTTGAGGCCTGCCTCCACCACCAAGCCGTTTAGCGGGTTGCCAAAGAGCATCTATCGCTGGCTGTAGTGGCTAAAGGACATCCAGACGGTCACATAAGCACGGACAACTGAAAGTCCGTGATAATGGGTCTATCCAGGATCTGTAAAGGGATACTCAAAAAGTGTCCAGGCCCTGCACCAGTCGTTCGCGATACCGGCAGGCATCAATGACGGGTTAAGCTGCTTTCGTGCACCGACGAGCGCTCCGAGCGCCAAGAGCCTGGGGATGAGTGCCACCCGAGCCGTTATAACTGGAGGAGCTCCTGGAGCTTATCCGACTTGGCAACGATGGACTACCACTGACTGGAAGATAGTCCGAGTTGGCGACATAAAGGAGAAGCAGCGTTATGTTGGCTTTGTTATCAACGATTCATTCCTTCCAGTTCTCGCGGGTTGTGGTGGAGTAATTAGCTACGGCTTCTACTCCATCCCCATCAAAAACCACAAGATGGCGGAACAAGAAACGGGTGCGTCATGCAATGCCTTGAGCGGACCTGCGACCCCCGAGTCGTCATCGGCTATAAATGGAACGGGATCTACAAAAACACCCCGAGTGGACCTGTAGACCTCCCAACTAGTACGACTGATACCACGACAGATACTGAGAGCGACATAGCCTCCGAAGCGGAAGAGGCGGAAAATGACACCACAGTCATAGCAGCTCCTGAAGGAGAAGGGTTAGAGGCATGAGATGTCTGAAGATGGTGCAGATCTTACAAATTAGTCTGCATGAGCATGAGGGCATCATTTTAGTCCAGGAACCTTGGGTCATCAGAGACAAGGTTTGTGTGCTGAACTTTGATGCCTATCAGGTGGTATCAGCCTCAGTAGCAGGTAGAATCAGGGCTTGCATTCTCATTAAAAAAACTGTTCTCTTATAATCTACTATCTCAATATATTGACGAGGGCATCGTGGACGCAAACTGTAGAGGCCTTCCGGTCATAATTGGGCCGACCTAATTCCCGCCAAACGGTATGGGGCTCAAGTGATACCAACACAAGAGGTGAGTCCTGACTTGATTTTATCCTCAGTGGAATCCGAAGATTTCATCGCTGAGGAAAAAAAGCTTGATGTCATTCAACCAATCTAAAAGAACAGGTTTCTGGCGACTTTACAAGAATGAACTCAATATTTTTAAAACTTCTTTAATAGTATTGAAGAATACTCTGAGGCTAACAGGCTGCGAAAAGTGCTTTCGAAAAATGCCTCATATATGAGCTCTATCCAGGAGCCTAACGGTGACTGAACAACATCTTGTACCGAAATGCTGGAGATACTCATGAGCACCCATTTCCCGGGGTCCTGAGATGACGTCACTAATACTCCGACAGCCCATAAGACCTACTCTTTCCTATTAAAGTCTGTAACGGATATCGTAAGCTGCGCCAGGGTGGAAAGGGTCTTTCAATCCCTATAAATCTCCGGGCTGGACAAAATCTTTCCCGCCCAATTGCAAGCAGCTAAGGATATAATGTACCCCCTGCTCTCACAGATTTTTACAGATTGTCTTACCCTAACTCATGTCCTACACGAGTGGATAAGGGCGAGAGTGGCCTTCCTACCAAAAAGAGGCAAGACTGCTCATGTAGAACGGAAGGATTTTTGACCCATAAGGTCTTACCTAGTACCTTCTTAAAACTCTAGAGAGGCTCTTAGATGAATACATTCATATTCATGCATATTCCAATGACAAATCAGCTGAGACTGCGCTCCATGATGTCGTTTCAACGATTGAAAAAGAACTGGCCTTCAAGGACTACACGCTGGGAATTTTTCTCAATATAGAGGGAGCCTTTAACAATGTTCACCCTGATTCGATGGTCAGATTACTCCTTAGAGTAGGGGTGCAGAAGGGGGTGGTGAACTTTGTTGGGCTCCTTTTCAAAAAGGGAACTATTCGTTCCGAGTTAGGGAATGGGTCCATTACTAAACATGTGACCAGAGGCACTCCCCAAGGGGGCGTTCTCTCCCCTCAACTATAAAATCTAACCGTAACAACGGGTAAATATCTGCAGGCTCCGTGTGAGCTGCTACAATTGCAAAGTAGTCCTCTAGTTGAAAGAAAGCGGGTTTAGCGTTAACCCCGTAAGGACTGAGATGGTAATCTTCAGGAGGAAATATGAAATTCCTCCTTTCAAACCACCCTCATTAAACGGGGTTGAACTCACTCTCGTCTCTCAACCGAGGTCTAGTACCTTAGAGTTATTCTAGACAGAAAGCTCGAATGGAAGCGGAAAATCGAAAATTGCTCCAACAAGGCTATCGCCGCCTTGTACGCTTGAAAGGCATCTAGAGGGAAAAAAAATTGCGAATAAAACCACACATAGTACACTGGATGTACAAGACAGTGATAAGACCTATTATCTTCTGCGCGGTTAGCGTCTGGTGGCCAGCTCACAGTGGACGAAAGACCAATCTGGCACGGATTAATTCAAATTTTCAAATTTTAAATTGCGCTGATTTTTTTTATTATTCGATAGATATTCGCACAGCTGTAAGCTTTCAAAGTTGACGTTTGGCGCGACAAGTGTATGGATAAGTGACTTTAATAAATTTGTAATAAAGTGGTGATAGCGGAGGCAAAATGCCGCCATCTGAGTGCAAAGAGTGCACAGTGAAATTGGTACAATTAGATGATTCTGTTTCATGTTCGGGTGGATGTGGCTGTGTTTTCTGCATTAAATGTAGCAATATAAAAAGACACGAAATAAAATTGATGAGTGAAAATGTAAACATCAAATGGTTTTGTAATCAATGTACTCTGTGCGATTCAAATACAAAATTTGTTGAAATCAAACATTTAATACAAAAATGCGATCAAAACAAGCTTGGAAAGGTGGAAGTGAGAGATATTATGGAAGAAATTTTGTTTAATAAAATCTCACAGTTGAAAACCAGTTTAGTTACGGATTTTAATTCACTACTGCAACATAATGTGGAAATTAAGATAAGTCAAATTAGAAAAGACATACTAGCGGAATTAGCTAAAGCATTAGAAAAAAATAACGAGAAATTAAACGAAGTTTGGTCGGGTATAAACATTAACAATAACAAAACTAATGTAAATAACAAAATGACATATTCTCAAGCAGCCACTCAAAATGAAAACAGAATTGTTATTAAACCAAAAGACAAAGCAAAGAAAAACAGACAAACTAAAGAAGCGCTAAAAACAGTGATAGAACCAACCGAATGTCATGTGAGCACAGTGAGAGATATTAACAACGGTGGGATAATAGTGCAATGCAAAAACAAGGAATCATGCGAACTGGTACAGAAGAAGATAGCGGAACAAATTGGAAACGACTACGACATGGAGAAAACGAAGGATAAGAGGGAGATTAAAAAAATATTTAAAATTTTTGGTCTAACAGAGAGACTAAGCAATGAGCGCTTAGTCGAATGCATTCCGAAACAAAATAATATATGTGAGAGTAAAGAATTCAAAGTTATAAAAATTTTTGGAAACTTGAATCGACGAGTAGAATGTTATAATGCTCTTATTTAAACTGATATTTAAACGTATGAAAATATATTAAAACAAAAGAGAGTCAATGTAGAGTACGGCTCGTGCAATACTATGGAATATGTTAGAGTATTTAGATGCTTTAAATGCTTGCTATTCAATCACAAGACGGTTGATTGTATTAACAAATTGTGGTAAATGTGGAGGAAATCACGACGCTAAAGATTGTATATCAAATGTTTATAGCTGTGTAAATTGTCGTGAATTAGTACAAAAAAAGCTATTAGATGTTGATGTACATCATATTGCGTTTAGTAGAGAATGCCCTGTATATAAAAAATACATTGAAAGTAAGACTAAAACTAGAAAGTAGCAATCAAGAAGTAATGATCTAAATTGTTTATATCTTAATATTAATAGTATTTTAAGTAATAAGAATGAGTTAGAAAAACTTATTGAAATTAAGAATCCAACCTTAATATTATGTGCTGAAACATGTACGACAAATAAAATTACAAATGAAGAGTTAAACATACGAGCATATAAGCTAGTGCCCTGTATATAAAAAATACATTGAAAGTAAGACTAAAACTAGAAAGTAGCAATCAAGAAGTAATGATCTAAATTGTTTTTTATCTTAATATTAATAGTATTTTAAGTAATAAGAATGAGTTAGAAAAACTTATTGAAATTAAGAATCCAGCCTTAATATTATGTGCTGAAACATGTACGACAAATAAAATTACAAATGAAGAGTTAAACATACGAGCATATAAGCTAGTGCGATGTGATTCTCATAGTAGGCATACCGGTGGTGTTCTTATCTATGTACATGAGTCTATTGAATATATCATTAAATTTAATAAAACAATAGATAAAAACCATTGGTGTATTTTAATCAAATTGAAGCACTTTAACCCCAAATGGCAAATAGGAGTAGTTTACGCAACGTCTTAGGTAGTACTTGTGAACTTTCGGAGAGTAATATTCTTGTAGGCGATTTTAATATTAATTTAAATAATACATCAACTTATAGCAACCAATTAACTGAACTGCTTAAATCACACTCGATGTATCAGAAAGTTGATTTTGATACTCGAATATCCTATATATCTGCAACAAAAATTTACTTACTATTTTCCAATACTAAGGATATCGTCGGTGAAAAGTTAGAAGAATATCAAATATCCGATCATGAAACAATCCAATTTAAAATTAAGCTTAACCACAAATTCAAAATGAGAAGGTTTAGAAGAATTATTTCATGGGAGTATTATAATAATGAAGCACTTATTAATCAATTGGCGACAATGCGATTTCAGCAATTTTGATGAAATTGATTTGGAGAGCAAGGTTTTGCTGATTAATAATAATGTTCTGAATGTTATGCGAAATTTGACCTATGAAAAATCAGTTCAATTAAAAGTAATAAATAAATGGTATGACAATGAGCTAGCCAATATGAACAAATATAAATTTGAGCTGTATAAGTTAGCCCAGAATTCGGGAGAATGGGATGAATACTGAGACGTTAAAAGAAAATATAAAAAATTAGTGAAGATTAAAAAAATTAAGCATATGGAATATAATATAAATATGAATAGACATGATAGTAAAAGGGTGTGGAGATATCTTAAACAGGCAATAAGCATGGTAAATGAAAGTTCATCAATCAAGAAGGTTGTTATGAATGGACTAATATACGAAAATGAATCGGAAATAGCGAGTAAACTAAATAAATATTTTGTAGATAGTATTACAGATATTTGCAGTAATATAGAATTAGTTAGTAGAAACATGAATGCAAATAATCAGTTAAATGCTGATATTACATTTAAATTTGGCAAAGTTAAAACACATGACATCGAAGAACTTGTTAATAAGTTTAAAGCCAAAAAGTGTGGTAAAAAATTATTGTCGGAAGGCGTTGTAAAGGACGCGGTACCATATTTAGGTTTTTTCTATGCTAAAATAATAAATGAAAGTTTAAGTAGTGGCATAGTTCCAAGAATGTGGAAAACTTCAACTATTGTCCCATTAGAAAAAGTTAAAAATACGATAAACGCAGATGAGTTTCGCCCAATTAACACATTGGCAAGTGACGAAAAAATTTTAGAAATTGTGGTAAAAAACCAATTACATAGTTCAATATTTAGAAAATAATAAGATACTGATTCCTCAACAATCAGGATTTAGACGAAATCACTCTTGTGAAACAGCATTGAACATGGTTATAGCTGAATGGAAAGAAGAGCTTAATGATAAGAAATCGATAATAGCAGTTTTCATCGATCTAAAAAGAGCGTTTGGTAGCAGCAGAGAACGTATATTAGACAGAGAAGCATTAAGTTAGGATGACGGTGTGAATTGTCAAAATGCATCAATAATTCTCGTCCAGCTCACCATTCTAATGGCCGACAGGGGAAATCGTGAGAGTGGCGAGTTAACAGAGCTGAGCGAAAGCAAAATTTGTTTAACAGACTATGATTTCTGATAAATTTTAATTGTTTTGGCTCGAAATTTAGATTTTGCCAATATATTAACAAATTGATATAAACGTCTAAATATTTAATTAGACGTGAAATTTGGCTTTGCTTAAATATGTGCATGATAAGAGTGAGCCTATTTTGGTTATATGCATGCATTATATAGATATGTTTTATAAGCCTAATAATCGTTATCATACTAAGTATACATATGTAAATACATATGTATATGGATAATATGTAGTACATATGTACATATATAAATATCCAAATATACATACGTACGTATGTATGTATATATATATTTACATGTTCATGCACATGTATGTACGTACATATGTACTAACAAGTCAACAAGTGCACATGCATTCATATGCATTATATCTGTCATCATCATATAATTATTTATTGTTATGTAGATATATGCAGCATTTGTTTCATCCCTCCGCCAGCGTGTCTGTTTTCAACCGCAGCACAACTGCAGTACAGCAACAAAAAATTCATTCATAAGCGTACGCGCACATTATTGAAAGCAAATTTCCGTTCATTCATAAATGCGAACATTTCATCTCCCCTCAAACACATGCGCCCCTCATCCATCACATTTTTCGCGACGAAGACAAAAACCTAAACCAGAATAATATATTTAGGAGTCGAAAATCTACTACCTGTTAGCATATTTTTCTACAATTGTCTAATTAAACGCAAACATTGCTATAATTAATTGCATTTTGAGAGACGTTTAATTAATCATACTACTTTTCCTACTTCCTGAACCAACAATCTGAGTCGATGACCTATACAAAAGACTTTCAACACGAAATTACAAACAAACCGTACCATTTTTATTCTAAGAGGGTATAAAGGACCAGAATTTTCGTTGTAAATTGAATTCTGTGGTGTATAACTTAACGCCATCTTATGTATGTATCTATATGTAAGTATTTTCTTTCAGATCTTCCTCTATTCGATCTAGCAAATCATATTTGTATCATACTCCACTTTTTTCTTGTGCCTATCTCAAATACAAATTAATTCAACTAAACCCTGATTAATGATGGCGGCTTTGCGACGCAGCTTTTTCGTGTGAATTGCGGGCAGAAGCAACTATTTCTGTGGAGTTTTGACAAAACAGCTTATTTGGCTTTAGAGTTTTTATTTTCAAATCAATAAATTTCTATTTTTGACGTACAAATTTAATATTTAAATTAATCTTTTACCACGATAGCCTGTTGAACTATTGCTTTGTTTAACTATTTGTACCTATAAATATTTCATTAGAACGTTGTTATTTTTGACATGGTAAAAATTGAAGACCAACTGGAGATAAGATATTTTGTCAAACTTTGCGCGCAGACTTAGAGTTCGGTTGAATGTGCGCGCATGTGAACAAACATATGTACATACATATGTAATTATTTCTATTCTATTTACATATCTACACATATGCTTATACGCGCCCTTTTGCATGGAAGTAATTCGATTAAATATTCATTGATAAATAAATGCATGCATGTGCATACATATGATAAACAATAAATGCAATTTCTTTAGTGTTTTTTGAAGATTTTGTTTAACTACTTAAAATATTTATTGAAAGTTATATATGGAAAATATTAGTAGAATAAAATAAAACACTAAAATTGAAATTATAGAAGAATACATATTTTTAATATTTTTTTTAAATGTTGGAAATAGATCTGCGAAAATTCCTTATCAAAACAATAGGCAAATTTTCGCCAAAAAACATCTGCAACCACACAATGTAGCTGATAACAGAGAACGTACATTAATTTTCTCTAAAATTGTTGTTTTCGCTCAACCGATGTTAAATTTTGCCCCTTGTAGGTGAAAAATTATTGGGTGGTGAGCTGGACGAAAAATAGACCTTTTCCCAAAAACGCGGAACGACAACAGGAATGAAGTGGGATGCTACTTCTCTGTAAATATACGTTCTCTGGTAGCAGGTTAGAATTGCTCCAAAAGTAGTACGCCTTACCTTACAAATTCCAATTAAATGACGAGCCGAAATATTAAAGCTTATTTATATTTATTAAAACTACTTTATGATGTTGAAATCAAATTACAATTTTAAGTACGTCCGAATCGTTTTATGGCGAATCTAAAAGAGACCGAAAAAGATGAGAAGAAAGATGGACTTTAGGCAAATATGTAGAAACGATTTTGCAATAGATTACAACAGGGTGCCACAGTACTCCCCCTCTAGATGCAGTTATCTGTAGCGAAGTGGAATGTTTATTCGTCTACCACTGCGAGTGGATTTACTTGCTGTCGTTGTTGGAACTTCTTCTTCAACTTGTGGAGACATGATTATTTCGCTGAACTCCTTGTTGGCAACACAAGTTGGTTCATGTTGATCTGCAATTTGCCTTGTTTGTATCTCTTCGTGATTTTGCGTAGGGTCGATAATCTCACTGCTTTCGTCGTTTGTTATGAAGGCTGGTTTGAGCCGATCTATGTTGACATTGGTTTCTCGACCGCGTACTAATATTTTGAAGTGTTTAGGCGATCGTTTAAGTACTTGGAATGGTCCGTCGTACGGTCGAGTAAGTGATGGGCGGATCGAATCGTTACGCAAGAACACATGTGTGGCTAAATGCAAAGACGGTGATACAAATACTTTCGAAGTTGTGTGATGCGTTGTTTACGTTGGCCGCAGCTTTAGCATTGCTGATTGGAATTGTGCTACCGTTTCGGTTGTGACTTTTGTGATTTTGGTTTCTTGTAGAAATTCACCAGGGATGCGTAATGTTGTTCCATACACGAATTACGAACAAATGTTGCAGTGTATTTTCTAATGCTTGGCCAAACAAATTTTTGTGTCATTAATTTGACCGTTGCACGTACACCTGGATGTGATAGGATTTTTACAGAAACGTTTTGCGAAATTCTTCTGGAATATACGGTCGAACGATTTTTGTTGAAGTATCACATACCAGCTGCTCAGTACTGTTGGGAATAGGAAATAGTTTTAAATTTAGTGAGTTTTTAAGCGTACCTGATTTGCGAAGAAAATTTTGCAGATGTTTATCGTTTTTCTGTGCCATAGCGATTTTACTGTAGTCAACCATTTCGTCGAGAGATTGGATGCGTGATAGTAGGTCTGCGGTGACGTTTTCTTTTCCAGGAGTATAACGAATGTCCGTGGAAAACTGTCCTACGAAATCCAGCTGACGAAGGCGACGGGGTGAAGCTTTTTCCGGCTTCTGTTGAAAAGCGTATATAAGTGGTCGATGGTCAGTTACGATGTAGAATTTACGTCCCTCGACCATATGGCGAAAGTGGGAAACGCCTTGGTATAAAGCGGTCAACTCACGGTCGTAGGTGCTGTATGCTCGTTGCGCGTTGCTTAATTTCTTCTAGTAGAATCCGAGCGGTTGCAAACCCCCATCAACATTTTGGTGAAGTGCGGCGCCAACAGCCGTATCTGAGGCGTCACCGAATAAAGCTAGTTCTGCGCTGGGATCGGGATGTGCTAGTAGCGTTGCTTTTGATAATTCTTCTTTGCAGCGTTCAAATGCAGCTTCGGCTTCGGCATTCCATACTATTGGTGTGATGTCGTTCTTTTTGTTACCCACGATGAGTTTATGTAGACACGTTTGGTACGACACTGCGTTTGGCAAAAATTTCGGGTAAAAGTTTACCATTGCTAAGAAACGTTTCAACTCTTTTGCTATTGAAAGCTTAGCAAAGTCGCGAATTGCAGAAATTTTTTCTGGCAATGGATGTATTCCCCGAGCGTCGACCAGATGGCCTAGGAACTTCAGTACCGTTTTTCCAAACTCACATTTCGAAGTGTTAATTGCTAGATTAAAATCGCGCAAGCGTTTAAAAACTGTTCTTACATCACGACGATGCTCTTCCATTGACTTTGATGCAATGCAGTTGTCATCGATGTAAGGGAACACAAAGTTTAGTCCACGTAAAGCTTCGTCGATTAGCCTTTGAAAAGTTTGGGCGGCGTTTCAGAGGCCGAACGTCATGAAAGTGAATTCATATAGGCCGAAAGGAGTTGTTATTGCCGTTTTTGCGATGTCGTCTTTGTGGATGGGAACCTGATGAAACGCTCGTTGGAGATCGATCTTTGAGAAAACAGTCTTACCTCGTAAATTTGCAGTGAAATCTGTTAAGTATGGAAGCGGGTATCTGTCGGGCAGCGTCTGTGCATTGAGGGCACGATTGTCGCCGCATGGTCTCCACGTTCCATTGTTCTTCTTCACTAGATGTAATGGACTTGCCCAATTACTGCTGGATGGCTGGCAGATACCTGCCTTCATAAGAAATTCAAACTCATTTCGTGCAGCTTCTAATTTGTCAGGGGATAATCGTCGAGGTCGGCAAGATACGGGTTGGCCGGTCGGTTTTATTTGATGCGTAATTGAACACTTCGATGTCGATTTCTGCGTTGATAATTTGGTGATGTCTGCAAATTCCGTTAACAAGGACGCAAAGGGATCGCGTGAATCAAACGTTTTTATTTCGATCGCTTCGTGCGCTGTGTACGCGGAGAGTGGAGCACGGAGTTGCGTTATGTTGTCGATGACTCGGTTCCTACGCAAATCGATGAGAAGGTCGTAGTGGCGGATAAAATCGGCGCCAATTATTGGTGTTGTCACGTCGGCAATTACGAAAGACCATTCGAAGTTGCGGCGAAGTCCAAGGTCTAAATTTATACGTTTCTCCCCGATTACTTTAATAGGCGATTCGCTGGCTGCATACAGTGTTGTTGCTGTTGGTCGAACATCGTATGACTTGGCGGCTAGCGGCAGGAAAGATACATCAGTTGTTGAAGTGATGGTATTATCCGAGGCGAGAGTAGATAGTCAATCTGTTGTTGGTTTGCCGGACGGAGTCACTGCCTTTCGATTACAAGGGCTTCTGCATTTTGTAGTATGATAGCACATACATACTGACACACACACACAATACACATTGCGTACAATATTACAAACTGATACACAAATATGCTAAACGGTAATACATACAGACATACAAACATACACACAATGCAGATATCACAGAATGATACATACTGACACACGCACGTACAATGTACACTGCACGCGCGCAAGGCACCACACGCAAAGTGTAACATAAAACCAAATGTCTGGGCGCAGAACAGCGAGCTCAATAAACAACAAGTACAAGTACTTTTGGTGATTGACCGCTTAGCAAAAATGCATAATACATTCCGGCATCAAATTGCTGACATTGCATTTCGGCTATTTGAAGGCCAATAAACATGGCAAACACTAAGTGCATTTACCCTAATTATATTTTAATTTAGTACCGTGTGAAATCAATGCATGAGAAAATATTTGTAAATTCGTATTTGATTTCTCATTGGTTAATTAAGAATTATTAATAAGTTTTCTCTGCGAGGAAATTAGTATATAAGAACAACATTTTTGAAAATAAAGTGAATAGTAATTTACAAGCTTAACCGTTTGCATTTTATTGTTCATAAGAGCGGCCTGGTGGTCTACAACATATAGCGTGTCGCGCTTTGTACGATGAATTTTTATAAAAGGGAATTTTGACCGATACTAACAACATTACAATTTTCGAGCGCTGCGACCGTACCTTTGATGATACCAGCATTCGCCGGAAGACGGGTTAGATCCACTAGCGCCACAAGAGTGGTCGCGGCTGCGGGCGTGGCGACGAGAATTGGGCGTTCCACGATTACGCGAGCGTGAGCGAACGGTAAACTTTTCGAATCTCTTATTTAGTTCCATAACAGCTGTACGTAGCTCTGCGATTTCGTTAGGTTGCTCTGCTTTGATTTTGTTAATTTGGCCTGGTGCTATGGCGTCTACGATGGAGTCAACAATTTTCGTAAATTCTGTGGCCGTGCCGGATGATGCAGCTACCACAGGTTGTGCAAATTCCGGTAGGCGCTTTGTCCATAAACCTTTTAACGCAGCTTCTCCTAGTGTGCTGCCCGCTACACGCCTCATCTCATAGTACAATTCCGAAGGCTTCTTGTCTCCTAATGGTAATTCAGATAAAAGTCGATTGAGTCGCCTTTGCTCACTGTCTGCAAAGTGCTCTATAATTTTGCCCTTTACATAATTGAAACGATCGACCTGCGGTTGTGAAGCAATAACGTCGGTGAGTTGAGCGATGACATTGGGATCTAGTGCAGCCAAGACAGTGGCTGTTTTTTGTTTGTCAGTTGTTATTCCGGAAGCGGTGAACCAGAAGTCCATAGTTGTGAACCACGCTTCTATATTGGTGTTGCTCATGGGCGGTATGGGTAATCTGGCATAAACTACGGCAACTGTGCCTGCAGCGGGAGGTGCACTTAGTGGATGCGTTTCTGAAACGCCGCTGTCCTCATTTGGATTCGTCATGATCTCTAACCTCAAACTCATAAAACGCGTGTTTGCCGATGAAGAGAAAATGGCGGCGTGATTAACAAAGTGATTGTGCAATTAAACGAAGAACCGTTCTCAACGTCGGCAACAGATCACGTCGGGGTCACCAGTTTTTGGTAGCAGGTTACAATTGCTCCAAAAGTAGTACGCCTTACCTTACAAGTTCCAATTAAATGACGAACCGAAATATTAAAGTTAATTTATATTTATTAAAACTACTTTATGATTTGAAATCAAATTACAATTTTAAGTACGTCCGAATCGTTTTATGGCGAATCTAAAAGAGACCGAAAAAGATGAGAAGAAAGATGGACTTTAGGCAAATATGTAGAAACGATTTTGCAATAGATTACAACAGGGTGCCACAAGCGTTTGAAACAATAGGTCAACAAATATTATTGGAAAACTATCAGGCATTGGTATTAAAGATATTGAATTGCATTGGCTTAGAAATTGTTTAACAAATCGGAAGCAAAGAACAATAGTTGGTTCAAAATTGTCAGAGGAAGTGGACGTCAAGATTGGCTTGCCCCAGGGTTCTGTTCTTGCGCCAATTTTATTTAATATCTACATTAACGATATTAATTCAGTCTTGAAACTCAGTTGTATAAAACTATTTGCTGACGATGCATTAATTTCGATTAATGGTAAGAACGAAAAAGATATAAGAGAGAAGTTGCAAAGTGATCCAGATGCTTTGTATATCTGGCTATGTGCTAACCGACTTAAAATTAATATTGAAAAAACTAAATACATGGTAATAACAAGAAAGAACATTTTTAATAATGAATCTATCAAAATAAACAATACGGAAATTGAAAACGGACAGAGAATTAAGTACCTGGGTATCGTAATAGATTACAAATTAAAATTTGACGGTCATATTGACCACACAATAAGTAAAATAGCTACTAAACTATGGTTTATTAAAAGATCCTGTAAATATTTAAGTAATTATTATAAAGTAAGAGTATATGGATCAATAGTTGAGTCATACTTTATATATTGTTCTACAATTTTCTTTATCATGAAAGATTCGCAAATGATAAACTGCAAAAAATGCAAAATAAAGCTATGCGTTTTATATTGAACAAACCTTATGATACTCCAATAAGAGAAATGCTACTCAGTTTGAATTGGTTTAGCGTAAAACAACTAATATTTTTTTACGCAATGTAATTTATATACAATATCAAGAACGGACATTTGCCCGATTATCTGAGAACAAGTATTAAATTTAACTACGAGGTTCGTGACAAAAATACCAGACGGAAAAATGATTTCAAATTGCCTAATTATAACACAGAATCTGAAAAAAATAGTCTTTTTTATAAGGGCTTAAAATGCTCCAATGAATTGCCTGACAACATTAAAAATTGTGACACTAATTTGTTCAAAAAAATATTATTTGAGTATACAAAATCATTGAATATAGGAAAGAGTTTGAAGTTTGTATTGATTTGAGATAAATATATCAATATTTCAATATTTTGTATTCAAACAGTGTACATATTGCTAATGAAATGTAAATAATAATATCTCTTAAGTGATTTTTTGTTTTGTTTTTGTTTGAACTAGACTCTACGAAGTCGTAATAAATAAAAATAAATAAAATAAAAAATATAAGTTTTCCCGCCTTTTTTCGGTAACAAGTGCATATTTGGAAAGTTTATAATTTTGTAAATTTTTTTAGTGATGTTAGTGTTTTAATTGAAAGAAGCAGGTATGTATTTGCTTAATTAATTGTTTCTGTGTATTTTGCGTATTTGTGTTCGTGTTGAATCGTGCTTGAAGTCAGTCTTCTAGATAATGTGCAATTTTTTGTGTTCGCCGATCTTCCATGGCATAAATGTTATGTTGATTCGGGTGGATTCAGGCTAGTGATTATTTGTTTTGGTAGTACTCTCTATTATGAATGTTACATGTGTAAAATTAACATCTAGTTTTTCCAAGTTTTAAAAATTTTCAAATTTTTAGTTAAAATGTCATGCTTAAAACGCACCCTGCTCTTAATTTGGCGCAATGAAAAAGTACCAACAAAGAAGTTTTCTGCAGTTGAAAACTATGTTTTAAATGAACTTATTGGGAAAGTGAATATCAAACCGATGAAGTAGATAAAATGAAGAAGCAATTGGCAAATTTTGTGAGCAAACTGGAAGAAAAGTGCAGAAATAGCCATGGAATATTATCAGTATTTGAAGAGCGAAACAAGCAGTGGTTGGACGGAAATTTTGTACTGCCTGACCGGCATACAAATTTTTTAAAACTGTCGAATGTGACACTGAAGCACCTATTCCTTATGCACCTGAGGAAGGATTGGCTCTCTTTATAGATGGTGGTTATTCCAAAAGTTCGTATAAATTGATGCAAGGCGGCGCAAAGGCGCGAAATGCTAATATTTATCCGAGTTATGATACTTTGCAAGAAGCAAAAAAGCGATGTTACCTTGACATGATGAATGTTTCTGAGTGGTATGCTGAGGTAAACTTGCAAAGTTTGGTAGATCACACTATAGCTCGGATAGTAGAAGCAAATTCATCAACATTCGATGCAAATAATGAAAGAGTAACTGCCGTATATAAGTGGGGATGCGTCGGCAGTAGTGGGCATTCGACTTATCGACAACGTTTTAGCGATTCTGATATTGTTACCAGCGCTATAGATGAACATTTATTTGCAGTATGCATGTATGGAAGGGGAACACAATCCTTTGGAAAAATCAGCTACCGTCATCAACTCGGTTCTGCAGCCCCATTAAATTGTCATACCAAAAAGAAACTGCAGAGTTAGTTCGTGCCGAAGTGGGAAAAGTTAATCAGCAAATATCAAAAATCCTACCAACAACCCTAAACTTGACCATGATAGATGGAAAGGTCTTTAATGCGTTGGCAGATTCCTCATCTGTAGCTTGTGGTATATGTAAGGCAACACCAAAAATTATGAACGATTTGGCGGTAATGAAAGTGAAAGTACCGGAAGAAAGTCTTTATGGTTATGGCTTATCAACCCTACATGCATAGATTCGCTATTTTGAATGCATCATCCATATTGGCTGCAGGCTACCACTAAAAAAGTGGCAGGTTCGAGGTAATGATAAAGAAATTGTTCAACAAAGAAAGAGTTACATCCAAAATGAATTAAGGAAGTGTATGGGCATCTTGGTGGCCATACCTATAGTGGAAACATAGCCAGAAGATTTTTTCAAAACCCCACAGTGGCTTCCAAAGCAACTGGCGTAGACGTCAATCTCATACGAAGGCTTAGCGTAATTTTGCGCATTATGGCCATTGGGTATGCAGTGAATACGGAAGCTTTTCGCACTTACACATGGGAAACTGCAGACATATTCATTAGTACATATCCGTGGTTCCACATGCCTCCATCTGTTCATAAAATTTTAATTCATGGAGCAGATATAATAGAAAATATATCACTTCCAATTGGGATGATGTCAGAGGAGGCGCTAGAGGCGCGCACAAAATATTTTCGTTACTTCCGGCAGCATCACACCCGAAAAATTTGTAGATCGGCTACAATGGAAGATCTTTTACACTCATTGTTGGTTCCTTCAGACCCACTAATTTCATCGAAGTCCACAACATCATCAAAATTCTCAAAAATAAATATTAAATTGGACGAAGAGGTGAAATTGTTGCTTTCAGCTGAAAATGACCTGTCGTACAACTGTTCTCCCGATACTTCAGGCTCCGAATAATTTTTTTTAATATCGTGAGTGTAAATAATTAAAAAAAAATTAATTTTTTTTATAAAATTAAAAATAAAATTTTTTTTTCGAAGTTAACCAAAATTGGCTCTTAATTTTTAAGTATTAAAAGGAAAAAACAGAACGGAAATTGCTCTTTTCGTTCTGAAGTTATTAATTAATCCGTGCCAGATTGGTCATTTCGTCTACTGTGCGGCGCTAAGCAAAACCTAGTCAAAAGCCAAGATGGAGTGAGTAAAACTTAAATGCTGGTCACGGGAGTGCTACCCTCTACCCCTACTAAATCTCTGCAAGCAATTTTAAATCTTCCACCGGTGAATCTATATGGTATGACTGGTTGTACTGCCGTTAGGCTTAACACGATCCAGCCATGGAAAGAGCTAAAGTACGGGCATGCAAAGGTCCTGAAAGTTCCTCCGAATGCACTAAGGAACATAGATTACACTACTCCCCTACTCTGCATGGACAACAAATTCTCCATAATAATCCCAGAGAGGAATGAATGGGAAGATGCCACAGACCTAGATACAGAATCGACGGCTGTCTTTAGGAATGGTTCCACACTGAACGAAAGAGTGGGGAGCGCCGCCCTGTCCCGCCTTGTCCAAGACTCGCAACCAATTCCTAAAAGGGTATTTTCTAAACTGTTTGGCCGACCTGAGCTCGTAACGCCGCTGAGGAAGTCATTGGCTTTCAGCGACCCTGTAAAAGCAGTTGTTAAAATGAGAAACGCCGTATAACTATGGAAAGTAAAAATGTTGCCTACAGGGCTACGCTGCGATCGGGCGCAGCGTGAGCTGTACGGGAATCCCACCGGGAGTTGAGAAACGTCTATTTTTCCGTTTTTTTCGCAGAAAGAAGACAGAGGCCGAAATACGTGAATGCAAAGAGCTTGCGATGCTAGCCGACAGGAAAAGCACCTGAAAATTGTACCAAATGGTGCGGCGTCTTACGGAATGTTTTATTTGTCGACTTTAAATCAGCTAGATAGCAAGAGATGAATTTTCCTATATTCCGCGAAGTCTGAGTTTGGTATCCCTGCTTAACTAAAATGTAAAATGATGCTGAGCAACACCACCAGCTCTGTAGAATTGGGAAGGACCCCCTCGACCCGTATGATACCAAACGAGGTTTCAGACAGGGTGACTCCCAAAGATATTTCATCAGCATTTTCAGAGGTTGTTGTTTGGAGAAGGCACTACCATACCCGACATAAACGTACTCTAATTTTGGACTGAATGCCAGACTAGTTACCCGCCAAGGTGTAAAAACAAATAAGCAAACGAATCTGAAGCCGAACATACACGAGCCATGGAAAGTATAATTGATAGCCGCTATATAGATGATATGCTTGACTCTGCAGACACTAAAGCAGAAGCAATACAGCAGGCACGCGATTTACATCGCATTTATTCTAAGGCAGGGTTCGAGATCCGAAACTGGATGTCAAACTCTGGTACCGTACTTCAGGCATTAGGCGCTGCTTCCACAACATCGCGAAAGTGGCGAAGCAGTAGATAAGATTTTAGGAATGTGGTGGCACACAAACAAAGACTGTCTTACATTCGCTGTGTCATAAAAACTCTGATTTAATTTAAGGACTGACAACCTCTGAATTTACTTGCTCGCTACGTAATATACTCTAAGATCATTCTACTGGAAACATGGCTGACCAGTCGTGGATTGGACGACTTAATTTACGACGAGCAACATATGAAATACCTGCTTTGGACGCCACTACATATTACCTGAGGTGGAAAGCATACTAATTCCTAGGTGTTACAATTCAGCTGCAAACTCCATTAACAGTGTCACCGAACTGCATACATTTCTGGATGCTAGTGAGCATGACTATGCTACGGTTAGCTACTGGCTCTGCACTGATGGATTGCGTAATAAGTGCACAATTATCGACAGTAAAACTTGAGTTTCTGCACTAAACCTCGTGTTAATCCCTCATAAGAAATTGCAAGTCGCTTCGGACTGATTCGCGAACAGCACTATTTTGGATGAGGTCGAACTAAAGCCCTCATCCCCAATTCGTCAGCTTCAACGCTAGTGAGATTTTTGAGTTAACCGATGCCAGTCTATGGGAATGAGTACCTAGTGTCGAAAATGTAGCTGACGATGCAACGAAGTGGCTAAATCCCTGACTTATCCAATCATATCCGCTGGGCAATGGCCCTACAAGAAGGTAAAACAAAACCCTCCACAAATGATGAACTGCGTTCAAAGTATGTATGTTGGGCACCATTGCTCCTTACGAGTTGTTAATAACCTAAACATTGACTTCGGTCGATTCTCACGATGCAATAAACTACATCGCGTAATTGTAACGGTGATCAGCATTCGCAATTACTTCACAGAAGTCGAAATATTGATTCTATCCATTGTGCAGCAGAAGTTTCTCAAAGAAGTAGAAGCTCTACAGAAAGGAAGAGTAATTAGGAAATCAATTTCTATATACAACTTACTTACTTACTTAATTGGCGTTATAACCGTTTAACCGATTTTGGCCGAACTTCTCCTACAATTTGCAGTGTGCGTCTTGTTGTTGTAACACTAATTGAGGGAACTACTGTTTTACGTCGACTCCGAACGGTGAGTGTTTTTTGTGAGAAGTTTTTTCATGGCAGAAATACACTCGGAAGTTTGCTATTGCCTGCCGAGGGGCGACCGCTGTTAGAAACAACAAGCACAGGCTAAATTGAGGGTGCTGAACTTATTTACTTGGGTGGCCATGTTTGATGTGACCACCATGAAGACCCCGTAATCTAGACAAAAATTCATCTTTATGTGAATGAATACCATTTACGTTATCTCAACACCTATTCATGTAGTGGCTCTATACGTCTAGAGTAGAATTATAGCGGTGCGAAATTTAATGAACCAACTTCAAGGGCGCTGAACGAAAATTACAAGAACCCTTTAAAGCCGCAAACCTGGAGAAAATATTTACAGCTTTCACGAAAGCTGCCACAATTTGGAAGTTCAATTTTCCCTCTTCTCCTCACATGGTATTGGTATGAAAGCGGCTAGTACGCTTCGTGAAGCATGTGTTATATCAAATCCTGCCTTCTGTACACCTTCGGAAGAATTACTGCGCTGCTTGATTCCGGTGGATCCGATGCCGAAGAAGCTTTAACACCAAACTATTTTATGCTAGGAAACTCATCTGGAGCCAAACCTTTGACAAACGATGCCAATGCATTTTGGAAACAGTGGTTTCACGGATATCTGCCGATAATAACCAGACGATGAAAATAGTTTTCTAACGTAAGGCCTATTCAAACCGGTGATATTATAATCGTTGAGTGGGGCAGTCAACAGTTGAGCAAGTACGAAGAGCTGTAATAAAAACAGCTCAGTCATCGACTAGCATTCGCTTCGTTCGGACTCGTTTCTTAAGTGCTCGTGGTGTTGATAGCTTTCTCGTACTAATTTGTGCTAAACGCATTGTACATAAAGTTACCTTAAACTCCATATTTTCTCATTTAACCGTACAAATAAATCCACAAAGGTATAGGAATAATGTTTATCAATGGAGCCGTCTCCCCCCTTGTGGGGAACAGGTTTAGCGTGTTGGAAGACTACGCTAGCCAGTGTCAAAATTAAACGCAAGAAAAAAGATTCTAAAGTGAAAAATACAACAATTTTAGATTTCCCCGAGCTATCAACCATTAAAACCAATCAGGTGCAGTCCAAGTTCATTACCATTAAATCAGTGGAAAATAGAAAACCATTAGCAAACTTCAGTGTATTTGCCAAAAAAAAAGGCACTGGACTCGATCAGTACTGAGATACAATCGGTAAATATGCTTCGCGATGGTACTCTTCTTGTGTTAACCAAGAATGAAAGGGTAGCTGAGAAATTCATTAACACTACTAATTTTGGCGGATTGTGCAAAGTGTCTATTTCGCTGCATCAAAATCTAAATTCCACTAAAGGGGCAATATTTGACAGAAATTTTATTCCAACTACAGAGTCGGAAATATTATATTAGTGGATTTGAAAAGCCAGGGAGTAGTTGGCGTACACAAATTCACAAAGAAAATCGATAACAAAGACGTCTACACGGGTTCAATTTTGCTTACTTTTAGCCTTTATACCCTCCCGAAATATATTGGCATTGTGTGGTACAAACTCGGGGTAAGGGAATATTTTCCTAACCCTATGCGCTGCAGAAGCTGCCAAAAAGTAGGTCATACAGTGCAGCACTGCAACAATAATCCCGTTTACGCAGGTTTTAATTTACCCCCCCCCCCCACTCTCCCTCTAGCTGCACGCGCAGCAGGTGTGCCAATTGTCTTGGTCCTCACCCCTCCTTGCCCATCTTACCAGCAGCAAAAAGAAATATTAAAAATTAAAACTGTGCACAAATGTAGTATGTTTGAAGCCCGACGCATATATAGGGTCTTGCAATAGGGACGCACAAAAGTAGACCGATAGTGACAGCAAACGACGCCATATTTTTCCCGCTCTTTTGACATTTCTCTTCAGTAAGGTTTGTCATTTCATCATGGAAAGATATACGATCCATCAATGAGTCGAAATGATTAAAATTTACTACCGAAATTCGGAGTCAATGGCCTCAACTTTAAGAGCGATACGGCCAATTTATGGTCGTCGTCATTTCTGGCTGAATGGCTTCGTCAATAAGCAAAATATGCGTTATTGGACAGGCAGCAATCCACACGTTCTCCATGAGTCAACATTGCATCCGGAAAAAATTACGGTTTGGTGCGGTTTAAGGGCCGGCGGCGTCATTGGGCCGTACTTCTTCCGTATTTTTGGCCCGAATTGGATGATATGGACTTGGACAATATGTGGTTCCAACACGACGGCGCCACAAGCCATACAGCGAATGTCACAATCGATTTATTGAAAACCAAGTTTGGTGAACGTGTTATCTCACGAAATGGCCCAGTCAATTGGACACCTCGGTCGTGCGATTTGACGCCGTTAGACCATTTCCGTGGGGCTATGTCAAGTCTATGGTATATGCCAACAAGCCAGCGACGATTGATGAACTTCGTACGAATATCGAACGGGAATTTGCAGCAGTATCGGCCTTCATGCTTGAAACCCGTCGAAAATTGGGTTCAGCGTCTGGACTTCTGCAAGCGTGCCCGTGGTGCCCATGCAAAAGAAATCGAGTTCCATACATAATTGCATCGAATGTACTTTCACAGTAATAAATAATTTAGTTCATATCCCAAACCGTTTTTTTTTTATTTAAAACAAACTTTTGTAGCGTTCCTATTGAAAAACCCTTTACAAGCAAAACCATCCGCTTATCCGTGAATCCAAATACGCCACCGCCCTCTCTACAAATCCTCATTCAAACTTCGATAAATATAATCAGCCTAATATTTCAGCTTCTCCCTCTTCGACAACCATTTCAGTCTCTCCCATTAATCATTCCCAAATTAACACAAACTTTAACGTAGCTGTTGACAGACAGCACTCATCAGAATTACATATTTCTCTAATTAACAATAATATGAATAGCAAAACTACTGATTACATCCCGTAAACCTCTGCTAACCCCTCTTCCCCAGTTCTCGCAAATATTTACAAAATCAACAATCACCACCATACAATTACTGATACCAGTAATATACCAAATTCATACTCACATAACAACGATAAAAACAGTGATAGCAACAATATCCTGTTAAATACTCCTGATCTCCATTCCGCCTTCAATCCTCTTTCGCAACTTTTCTCTGATCTCAGAGAAGACCAACTAACCACTCAAAATAATCTCTCACTAACTCCCACTTCGAACTCATTAGCCAACAACTCTTAGCTCACTATTCACAATACATTGAGTGTATTTCAATAGTGAACTACTTAATTTCATTTCACATTCTGGGATGGAATATTCATGGTTATCATAATAACTACTCTAACTTGGAGATATTAATTAAAGAGCAATCCCCAAAGATAATTTGCCTCCAAGAGACGCACTGCAAATATAATGCAAATCCGATCTTACCTAAAAAATACAACGGGCACTTTCATAATTTTAGTTATAACACGTTATACGCAGGAAACAGCGTTATTGATACACAAAAGCATACCATATAATCTTATCAATATTAGTTCGAGCCTCTCCATTGTCCCTGCTGAAATAAAATTAAAAATAAATTTCACTACAATTTCCATTTACGTTCCACCGCAATATAATCTTTTACTTTCCGATCTTTTCAACATTTTAAACGCAGCTAATAACCCAGTTACAATAGTTGGGGGCCTGAAACACAACCCCAAAGCTGTAATCATTGAAGACTTCCTATTAGCATCCAATCTCTCTGTCCTTAATGACGGATCACCCACACATTTTAGTACCCACAATTCCCTAACCCCCATAGATCTAGCTTTGTGCTCTTCCCTACTTGTCCCGTTGTGCAACTGGTACGCTATTAATGACTTACATAACAGTGACCACTTCCCAATTATAACATCCCTTACATTAGATCGATATACTCCACACCATACAATCCCACTTTACAACACTATAAGGGCTAAGTGGTCACTATTTCAAGACAAAATACTAGATTTATCGATTTCATAAGCCCCTACTGATAATATCAACAGCGAAGCCTCTCGTATTAAAAAAATAATACGTTCAGCAGCCAACGATTCCATACCACAAACAGCTCACAATAAATTTAGTAGGACTGTGCCGTGGTGATCATCAGAATTAAAATCTTTAAGAGATACTAAACAAAACGCTTGGAGAATCTTCAGGAAGTCATTTACTCGTGAAGACTTGATAGCATACAAAAAAGCCAACGCTTTATTTAACAGAGCCAAGAAAGCAGCAAAACTGCAAAGCTTCACGGATTTCACACGCAAAATCAATCCCAGTACTTCTACTTCAGTCATCTGGCAAAGCGTTCGTAAATAAGTAGGCACGTACAAGCCTTCTACTATAATTTCCGTTAATACAGCTTCTACCATGGTTACAGATGCTAAAGACATTGCTGAATCTTTTGCGTCTTCAAAGTCAATTTCACCTAATCAGTTCGGTTTTCGGCCAGGATCCAGCACAATAGGCGCACTCTATTATATTGGTCACCTAATTGCAAAAAAGCTCTCATCTAAAAGTCATCTTTCAGTACTCTCAGTCGATTTTGAAAAAGCTTTCGATACATTAAATCTTTTCTGACAGCACGTTAATTATGCAGCAGGGTAAATAGCACCCATTCATCAATACATCCTCTTCACAATGGGATACCTCAGGGTTCACCGCTTTCAACGACGTTATTTTTAATTGCTTTCGATGACCTTAGCAAAATACTCCGCTCGCATAAGGAGATCAGCCATTGTTTCTATGCAGACGATTTATACCTCACGTGCAACAGAAGAAACAGTGAAGATACTCTTAGGCACTTCAAAAATGCTCTATCATCAATAAGCAACTGGTCTCGACACTCCGGAGCAAAGATGTCACTTGAAAAATGCAAGCATCTTCATGTGTGTCGGAAACATCTTTGTAACCCTATCTCAATTATGATTAAAAATTTCTCAGTGGAAAATGTTCAACAGTTAAAAATTCTTGGCTTAATCTTCGATTGTAAGCATAATTTTAAAGCACACTGTATTTATTTAAGAACTGGCCTAGCTGCCAAACTTAGCCTCATAAAATACCTTTACTCCAACAAAATTAACATACATACCAACTCCTTTCTCAATATTAGCCAACTCGCTGAGAGCGTTTAAAACTACGCGCACTGCAAATTTACTGGCGGAAAGCAGCTTCCTCACCATTGAAGATTGACTTCACTATATCAGATGCCGTGAAATTTTAACCATTTATTCGACAAGCAACTCAGTTAAATGCAGAGAGATCCAGCTCCTAAAAAGGCGGAAACGCAGCATGAAATCTTCATCTGCTCTTTCGTGTGTGCTTAAGCTAGCGGCAGAATCGGGCATTAGGCCCATCCCACATCCAACTCCGAGACAGCTGCTGTGGTCTTTGCCAGAGAAGTCCTTACTGAACGAACTTACTATTCTTCGGAAACAAAGCACTAATATAGTCACTAATAGACAACAATTTTACGCGATTACTGACCCCTTCTTAAAGAAAGAATGGAAGCTACTATTTACAGATGGGTCAAAATCTAACGACGGGGTTTCTTTCGCAGTTGTTAATGCTAATGGTGCCTTACTAGCTCATGGAACCCTCCCAATGGTTGCAACAGCTTTTGATGCAGAGGTACAGGGCATACTGTCTGCTCTTCATTTTGCTAAAGCATCAAGAAACAAATGCATAGTAGGTGTAGACAGCCTATCAGCGTTTGAAGCCACTAAGTCGACAAGAAACTCATCGGAACCAATTGACGCCATAAAAGAGCTCATCATTCAACTAGAGAAAACAACAAAGTATGCAGACAAAGCCGCCAAATTAGCTTCAAAAAATCCACTAATTACCTTCATGCCATTCTAAAAGAAAGCTATGGCAAAAATAATTTCCAAAGCCGTATACCAACGATGTACTATTAAATGGGCAAGTTATTCCCACACGTACAAGTCACACAACCCAAATAGAACAGCAATCAAGCTCCCTACGACGACCACAACAGCCATGAACAAATGCTTCATCCGCCTTAGATTAGGTCATACTAGCCTAACTCACGCCCATTTGTTGAAAAGAGAGCGTCAACCAACATGTCATTTCTGTCGCAATGCCCCTTTAACCATCCTCCATATCCTCATGAATGCCCAATTCTTACAAACTTCAGAAACTCATTCTTGCCGAATCTCAATCCTTTAGAAATACTAACTTACCCAAATGAGATAAATATTAAGCTAATATTTGATTTTTGCAAAAAACTACAGATTAATAAATTAATTTAATTACTTTGTAGTATACATCTTAAGCCGATAGCCTTGGCAGCTAGTGCTTAATTAATTATAATTTTAATTGTATTTAATTTAAATAAATAAATTAAATAAAAAAAACAGCTGCCTCCTCTTTTGAACGCCCTGCGACGAGGATTGCAGTTTTGTATTTGGTGAGAAATCTTGACGAATGCATACCGGGTGGCGTGTTGAGGTAAGTATGTCAACATCACCGCATTCGCCACACATTTAAAACTATGCAATGTTCATTTCTTTTCTTACCTCTATAAACGTCCGTCGATATAAAACGTAATTTTCTTTAACATTTGCATCTTCCCACCTGAGGAACTAAAGTAAAATAAAATTCTATAAAATTTCAGTTTGTTATATCTCCTATATTTAGGAATTTTCAAATCTGCTTGGAATAAATTGAATTAATTTGAGCTACGTATTTTATTGAGAGTGGTTGCCTAGAATTACGCTTCCTCAGTTCCAGAAAGTATTACATATTTTTAAGTCAAATTATACATAAGCAACGTGGATTTGTAAAAGCAATTACTCTATTGTTTAAGCTCAGTCTTTAGCGGTCACGAATCGCTAGTTGTTTCAACGAATTATGAAATTGTCGATATATTTATGTAAAAAAAATGTACAAACTAAAATGATCAAACCAATATCATCGGACAATTAAGGCGAATGCCGCGGGTAAAGTTCATTTGAAGCCTCATGACAAATGCGAGTTGCAAATAGGTAGAGTAGTGCGTCAAATTCGGCATACGATATTTTTTCGTAATAAGTGTATGTTATTTCCTGAAGACAAAGGACATTTGTTATCGCCTGCAAAATATTTCTTCGGGCAATAAAAAAGGGAAAGTTGGAAAGTATCTCCCCTAATTAAAATGTCAAACTGGAAAGCAAAGAGATGTATTTCGTAAATATATTCCCTCATTATTTAACGCATTAAACTTTTGCAGCACGTATGTATATATGTATGATATATATAAAACTGGAGTTAACTGAAGTTTAATAAACTGCATCCACCCAGCCCGCACGTATCCAAGAAAAGAAGGGACACTCGGCCCGGAAATTATTCCTAACCACAAATGGTTATAATTCTTATGGATACGAGTTATGGGAATCATATGGTAAGAATGACGGCTGTAAATTTCCTTTTGGCTGCATTTAATAGGCACTACAGGCTGTCGTGATAAATGAAAACAAATGTAAAGCGAAAATATATGAGAAATTAGGATTCTGCAAAAAAATTGATACGTTTGTAAAGAAACAACCCTCATTCATGTACACGGTAAAACTTTCACTTGAAGATTGAAACCTTGCGATGAGGTAGACGGTTCGCAACTACAAAGATCTTCGACCGTCTCAGAGCTGGCAGTTATATGGTATATTATAGGAAATAGTAGCTGATTTTGCATTTGAGTCAACAAAACAATTGGATGTTTCAAATTATAAATTTATGAGATGCTCTCTCTATCTGCTTTGCACACTTATCGCTATTATTCTTAATTTTTTGAGATGTTTCATTTCTATTCGGAGTTCGGTGCTACAGACCTTTTTTATTTAATGTAAATATCAAAGTAATCTTTATTAATTTGGGTTTTAAAACCTCTCAATTATTCAGTAAATTCTCTATATGGGAAAAAAATATGTGCCGGGCTCTCTTAAGTGACTACTTTGCTGCTCTTAATTTTATTTTGATATATTTGTGAACTACTTTACAGGACTACAAAATAGTTACAAAATGAGTTTCAGCGCTTTGCTTTGAGCCCACAATTTTCAAAGTTGATTTTTTTCAGGATTATAATCGAATTAGGTACTCGGGTTGAATATATATTTTGGATTTGTAAGGAACGGGTCATAAGTTTTGCTTACTAGTCAAAAACGAAAAGATTCAGCTTGGGGAGTGGCAAGATAGAACGCATGCTGAAACATATGCATGTGTGTATACACTTATACATATACACATAAATGTGTGGTCTTGTTGAATATACAGGTATTTTTGTACTTACACGCACATGTTTATATTGATTAATTTTGTTCCTGTTAGCGTTTATATCCAAACATTTTAATTCGATATGTCGTCTTATTCTCATTTCTTGGTTTACCTTTTTAAAATATAGATATTAACACACAATAAAATTATGTCAACTCAGTAAATTTCTAGATAGCATATGCATATAACACTCACGCACATTAATAAACCTTTTATTGCTTTGTACAGTGTATCACATATCCATACGGTGTAATGATGTACATATACATACATATGTATATGTAGCTCTTTAGTGAGATTAAGCACTTATTTTTAAAGTAGACATTTTAAAACTGCGATGTCATATTATTTTACATTGTATATAAAGCACATGCAAATTTATATTTACTGTACATAAACAGAAACTCTGTGTCTATTGCTTCGTTGGAATTAAATAATTTAACTCATTTCATTCATTCGAATTGTAAAAAAAAATGTCACCCTTAACAAGAAGTTAAGAAAATTGAACAAATATGTACATACATATATGTATGTGTACTGATGAGAGGAGTCATACGACGTATAACAGTTGCCTTATTAATTTAATCGCGCTGAGAATCCATTCCCCAGGAAAGAGGTCAGTATACACCAACACCAAGGAAAGTACTAGGATAGTATATCCATTACGAAATGTACGTTGAATGTTTACGATGAGGGTAGATTAGCCGCTTTTGCAGAGAGCAAACCATGTAAACTTGCTTTGAAAACAATTTAATATTTTCGAATAATATTTACCACAACAATTTAACCTAATGTTTATAAAAGTTCATGTTATTCCATATTTCATGCAAAACAAAATTAAGTAATTTATACAACTCCAACAAATAGAGCAAATTACACGTATGTACATACGTATGAAATTAATACTTATGTGCATCTTAATTTTAACCCATAACTTAATAATTTGTTAAAGCAAGGAACCTCCACATTCCATAAAAGGGTTTCTATAATTGCTTTATACTCCTTATTTTTTCCACTGAGACGGTTCGACTTTCCAATAAGCAACAACTAGTTTGTTTAGACAAAGTGTCCTGTATTCCGAACGTATGTAGCTTTTAAGTGTTAGTTGTTGAAGATGAAAAAATTGCCAAACTTGAAACCAATATTTATTTTGCAGAAAGTGATAAAATTGTCACCAAAATATTTTCACTAACTTCAACATATTTTAATATAAGTACTTACCACTTATAGATATTTGTATTAATACTAGAAGTATAGTTCGTTCCCATAGGCAACGTAGAGAACTTAAAGAACATACAAGTTGCATGCTTTTGCCTTTCCACTAATATAATATTTTAGCTTATTTTATCATAACAAATCAAATTAAATGTTCTCAAATTGATATTAGAATCTAAGTTGATCAAATTAACAAAGGAAACAGAATTCCATTTATATACATATGTTACGTTCGTACTTCGATGGAAATACGTACAAAGATGGATTGAGTGATAGCCCCGATTAAACAATTCTTCGCTTTTGTCTCCGTTTGTCATGAGTTATACAATTTTTTTAATTAAATTTTAATTAAAAATCAATGTTCTTTAATTAGCTCATGCCTTTGCCATGCATCGCCAATTTCCAATTGCAATTAATAAGCGGAAGAATTTGTGGTTTTTTCTAAAAGGATTGCTCTACCCAGCCTTAAAAGAAATACAACACAACACTGTAGATCGCTGGAATTAAATTCATAGGCATAGAACAATCCAGAAAGTCCCAAATTAAGTATGTACATAACTTAAATAATTGGACAATTCTTTAAACCCATGGCAGCAACGTAGGCTATATTTTAGGTGGCGTATGACGAGATATTCAGAAAATCTGTGTCTGTAATTCCATTTTGAAGGAAATCCGAGTTGAGAAGAAATTACCCCATAATTCTTAAAAGGCTGTATTTTTGATGATAAAGGGTGTTTTTTTAGACTGATAGAACTTTCGATCGGGATAGCTGTCACTTGACAGCTGGTAAATGACATTTTGTTTTGAGATTTCTATTCAGTAAGCATGATGATTCCATCATGGAAAGAATGGCGCCGCAACAACGTTTACAAATTGTAGAAATTTAGATTAAAAATCAGTGTTGTGTTTGCCAAACTTATAGAGCACTTCGTGAATTTTATGGTCCATATAATCGAGCATCAGAGCAGCTTATTCGTCGAACTGTTGATAAATTTCGAACAACATTTACTCTACTCGATGAAAAACCAACAACAAGACAAAGAACTGAACGTACAGAAGAAAATATTGGTGCTGTAAGTGATAGTGTTGGAGAAGATCCGAATTTGTCTATTCGCCGCCGTGCTCAACAAGTTGGACTTTGTCCATTGGTTCAAAATTGGACTGATCGCATCCGATTGACTATCCGATTCAAATAAAAAAAATTTGGCATCATACTTCATTTTTTATGTGTTTTATTTCAATTTAAAGTTCTATCAGTCTAAAAAAAACGCCCTTTATTAGAAAGGTATGCTGTTGGTGCGATAAAAAACTACTTTTATGAAAAATTGATGCGCTAGGGGCGCGATATTCATCAGGAAATCTTTATTTATAATTTGAATTTGAAGAAATTACAAATGTACAATGGGGGTGCGACGAGAAATACTTCATCGAGTTATTCAGAAAATCCGTAATTATGATCCGATAACGATGATATAAAAAAATATGCTGGAGTAAATATCTATAAATAAAATACAATCACCATAAACCTGCTTTTAAGCATATAAATTATTTACAGGGTATTTGCTGTTATACAGATGCAGGTGCTCTTAGTAGGCGCGAAGATAAAATCGATAGGATCCTTGGGGGAAATTTCAAGTTAAATTTAGCATGAGATTATTGTTTACCGGTAACTAACTTTCATTGTGAACAATTGGTCTGCATATATTTTATTTAGTTACCCATTGAAATAGTAATCAGTGATGTGTAAATATTTATTTAATAAACAGCATATGTTTATGCAAATTTTTGTATAATTGATATCTTGAATATGTTTTCTCTCTCTCGGCCTCGCACACTACATCTCTATTATACTTAATGATTTAAGAAGTTTCACTCTATCACGTGTGCTGTGCTATACGCGACATTGATTTGATGATTTTCTTTTTCAAATTTGAAAAGAAAAATAACCTCAAAATTGTTTAAAAAAAATGAGCAACATTATTAAATGTTTACGCAAAATACTCAGATCATCATTAAAAATTGGTTTGTTTCCTTTAATATCTTATAAAAAATAATCAAAAACTTTTTTTAGAAACCTAGGACTTAGAACGAAAACGCAGAGATTGAAAAAACATTAACGTAATCCAAGAATGATAGAATACAATCAGTATTCAGTACACCGTGAACGTAATTATTTACAAGTTGAATGTGTTGAAACCCGGCCCACTGAAGTTGATAGTGAATCATCAATAAGTTAAATTGTTGATGGTTTGAATGTCAAAAGCGAATGTAAATACAGTATCTATAAGTGTTAATCGTACCATGAGTTGTTCTTGCGCATATGAACGATAATGAAAAGAAATATTAAACTAAAAAAGGGCAATGCTATTCAAAACGACGCTTTTTTGCATGTGATTTTCGCTTAACTCTCTATGAAAGTGTCTTCATATTTACGAAGACGTCAAATCAAGCACGTGGTCATACATTGGATGAACCAACTGTATACAATGTGTCGGAAATCAAAGTACACAGTTCCAGCCAATAATACAATCGCTAATTAATGGTTACAAACCAAAAGAAAGCAATGCTGAATGACCGGGGTGCCTTGAAAAATTTTCCAGATGGTCAGATTATACCGTTTCGTCAGCAGTAAGTCGCCATCCACCAGTTGAATGTAATGCTATAAAAAACAAGTCGACGAAAGGCGGGAAATGGAACTGTACTCAAGTCAAAATCTCACTTCGACAGTAGAGTATTGAAGAAGACAGCGTAGAAGAAGACAGATTAATGGCGAGGAAAATTAATTTAATTTATTATTTTTAGATGTCTTGTTCGATCGATTAATTTATTTTATGTTACGTTATTACGTTATTTTTAGGCTAGTTTGATCTATTGAAATTAGTGCAACTTTTGTTCACTTTCCGGACCAACCCGTCACTAAACTCCTTAGCATCTTCAGGGATGAATCTTTATTAAAGATAAAACAATAAAAAACACAAGAAAGGTGAATTATACAAAATGACAAACCATGTATCCATATTATATAACATAAATTCGTAATAAACTAACAAACAGAATCTTACATGATTGAAATTCAATTTTAATGGTATTAGTAAATATTTAAGAACCATCAGGGCCGTCCTTGTGCGGAACACAACATAAATAGCCACAATATCATCAGTGTCCTCTTTTTTATTTATTATTGCTTCTCTTTCTTCAAGATTCGGAGACTTTCCAGTGTGTATCTAGTATATTCTATTATATTTTGGTGTTTCTCAAATCAGCTGTAAGTCCGCTTGTATAAGCGTCCTGTGGTAGAGCTGTGCTGTGACCGTTTTGTTGTTCCGATGTAAACTTTATTGCAGTCTTATGTTTCACTTCCGTCCCATTTCACTTTGGAAAAAACATTGTTTTGTAGGTGCCTTTCTATTGCGCTTTTTGTTTTTGTGAAAATCAGACAGGTGGCTGTTTCTGTTCTAAAATTTGGTTTATTTTCCTAGCATTCCCGTCTTGAAGTTGTTGGGCTAATTGTCAAAGCTTTTTGTATCTGGGTTTTGGCGGTGTTTATTTTGCATTTTAGGCGATGTGAGGAGAGAAAATTTATCAAACGTCCAGATGATGTAGGTTTAGTATACCAGTCAAATAGTATGGTGTCGGTTTTGCGATGAATTACAGATTATAGCGTCAATTAATAAGAAGAAGGGCAATTTATGAAATTGTTCAAGTTACCAGAGTAGCAATTATTGGGCACTTTCATACATTATGGTTCAGAAATTTAAGAGATGTATACTTTGTATAAGTACATATATTAATTTGTTTTCGAAATTATTTACGAGAAGGGTAATGAAAATGCTAATTTTATTTTCATTATAAGTATTGTATGTATTATCTGTATTGGTATGTTATTTTTAAAAGCAAGGTTAGTATACAATAGCGTAGCCATGCTCTGTAATAAGGGAGTGTACTTGTTAATTTTTTATTACATTTTATACTTAATAATTTTTGAATTCCTTATTTATAGATTTTTTAAATTTTCGAGTTTGCTTTCTAGCGTTAGGGTGGATTTAAATGCATTGCCTGGCAACGCTCTTGCAAATATGTTATATTTCTGTCATTGTGAAATAAAATAGCTGAAAACTTTTGTACATGAAAGCATAAAAACTCCATTACACTATTCTATGCAACATCCAAATAAAAAAATAGTTCCACAAAATTAGTATAAGGTATTCTGAGAAATTTCAGATTTTTTACATAACAAAATAAATCAACATTAATTTTTGAGCTTAAGGTCAGAAGTAAGGAAAGAATTTTGGAAAAAAGACAACAACAGTCAGGGCTGTTATTTCGCTATCTCATAACCTACGACGTGGTGGGCAAATACGTAGCCAATGCGATCCACAGCGGGATTGTGAGCTCCTTTTGATTTTTCCCTTATTTCTTTATATCCTACCAAAACAATTTAAGTACGGCAGTCTGCCGCGGCATGCCGCTGTTACAATGAATGTGTGGTTGCTTATGTTAGTTAGCAGAAATCTATTATGTTTTTATTATTGTGATCTCATCCATTACATAGATTATTTTTTGGCATAATTTGTGTAGATCAACATTAATTTTTGAGCTCAAGACCAGATATATTTATAAGATGGTACAAAATTGACAAAATTTACACGTACATATTTGGTTTTTGTTTTTACGGCTTTTGAAAGCTCATACGCACAAAGTACATTAATAAGTGCAATATCAAATTTTTTGAAGAATGCAAACATGCAAACAAACAAAATTTATTATAACTTTTCATCCCTTTACTTTCATTCTAATATATCATATAGCTCTATGTTTGACCGAACTTTTCTTGCAATTTGTGGTGTGCGTCTTGGTGTTGTTCTACAATTTGAACGATCTACAGTTTTACGCAAACTCCGAAAGGAAACGATTTTCTACAGAAGTTCTTTCATGTCAGAAATACAGAAGGAGGTTTGTCATTCCTGCCGTTATTAAAACAAAAGGTTGTATATATTTTTTGATTTTACTTGCCCCGGCCGAGATTCGAAACTGGGGCACTCCGAATGAAGTAGGCACATGCTAACAGTCGGCTACAATGCCGGCCTTTCTCTACGGTGAGCATCTAAATTGCAATAAAAATTTAAGACTTAATCTATAAACAGTATACTTACTGAGACCTAGAAACTGGCGCCAACCTGTTAATCAAAAATATATTTGAAACATTTGTGGTTAAAATCACTATCTATAGTTGTGTTTTCATATTCTCCAATAATAAACTATCCAGTAACTTGTCAGGAACCAAATTTCTGAGCATAAGCAAAGTTTGCTCTCAGGGAGTGAAACATTGAAGGAAGTACGAAAACACAGTACCAACAAAAGTTGCAAGTTTTTGTTGCAACTGCTTTTTGTTTTGGCGCGAAGTTAAAAAATTCTAATTTAAAAGAGAGAAGTAGCTCAAAGATTCATAATTTCAGTCTCACAAGTGTTAATTGCTGCCTCTCCGGCTGAAGATGCAGGACTATACTTGCAAACATGTAGGAAAATAGTTATCATTTTGTGATCAATAGAATACTCTCAATCAGCTGTTTATCTTACCGGCCAAGTCTTACTGGTGGAAATTTCTTCAGTAAAAATCCAGTAGAACGTGAAACACACAAAAATTAATAAATATATTTATTGTAACAAAAAATAAACAACTACAATGCTTAATATTTCTACACATGAAACTTTTTTATTAACAATTGTATTTATTTATTTCAACAGCATTTCGCTGTGCGTAACTAACTTGCTATTACAAAAATAATCATTACTTTTACTATCCTCAAGATATCCGCTGTTGAGAACGCCGCCGACGACGCTGCCGACACAGCGCTAGCTGTTCCGGTGTTTTACAGCAGCTGATCGTAGGTACTTGCTGACGACGTTGCCAACTCAGCGCCAGCAGTTCCGGTGCTTTGCAGTACCTGATCGTGAGAACACAGGTATTTACTGACTCAGGCCACGCGCAACCCTTGGATGTAACTTTAAAGTTGTTTGTTCGTTTAGCTTTTGTCTGCGTTAGCTGTTACGTCCAACCTGCTGTCTTCAGTGATTTTGCAGTTAATCCCATCGTATAACCACTACTGAGGTGATCCATCAACTGGCGATTTTCTTTTGCACGATGTCGCAAGTAAGACATGCTCATTATATCGTCAGGCCGAGTAATATTTATTCGCGTAACCCAAGGAGTTTCCGCCATTCTTATTTGGAGGGCGTTTGGATTGAAGAATATCGTTCTATTCACGCTAGCCTCGCCCGAAAACGTCAGCAGATAAGTACCTCTATTCAGCGGAATAGTCTCATTGTCAGATGATACAATTGCGGTGTGATCGTTTATGACAACCAGTCCGTCATCAATTTTTTGCGCGGGATCTAGCTGACCAAATTTTGTTTTGCATCTCGCTGTAGTACTAGATACCAGCTGCTGAGCGCGAGTCGGGATATTTGGTTTTCTACAACATTTCAGAGTCGTACCCGTGCAGCGGTCTATGGAGAAGATGTATTTACCACATAATGCTACTGCCATATCTCGTAGAGATAGCATTTTTTGTTGTGAGCTATGGGAAATATGGTATTTTTTACAAATAAGCTTAGGACTAGGATACTTAACTAGAAAATGAAAGAGATGAATTCTTTAAATTTAAAACTTATAACAAATCGGTTACTGTTAGATTGCTGAGGGACTCGTTTTTCAAAATTTAATCGGTTTCGACGTTATCCAAAATAACTGGATTCAGTAATCCAAGTTACGCTAGGGCAATTGATAATATGTTATCTAAGTCAGTGATAACAGCTCTGTTTCTGGCCAAAAGAATTTTATAAAGACGCCCGGTATATATATGTTCTAATTTTTCTAAATTCAGAATTTTATTTACTGTATTAGTTAAATCGATAACCTGAATTTGAACTTGTTAGCTAGACGTTTATTCGACTTAATGTGCATTGTTTCTCCTACTGTAAATGGTCTTGCTTCCCTGCTTCCTTATTATGGATTTTTAGCACTTGAGCCTGTACCATGGTTCAAACCTGGTAAAGTCTAGAAAGAAAGAAGTCTGGTGAGGAGATGTGGTGATCTCCGAAATAGCATCTTTCACTATTACCACTTTGAAAAATCGTTGTTTTCTCATATTATTGCCTAATAAAAACCTGGATCGAGCTCAATAAATTACAGTAACATATAAGGCCAAACATAATAATAATTATTATTTTCAATTTTGTTTTGGACATCTCCGATTTTTCCTACCCGTGAGTGAAAAATATCTAAAGGTTTTTTGCCTGTTACCGAGTGAATGCTCTAGTTATACTCGATTAGAAGTACAATGCAAGGGCGGTGCGTTTACGATGTCTATATAGAAAAAGTCTATGAGACAAGCTCTTATTGTGTTTGAATTTATCGGTTTTTCATTATCGCAGTATATAGTTCTAGTTCCTGCGAACAGGTTGATCTATAAGAAGCATTAATTTGGACTTATTGAAAAAAATTGATTTTCTTTGATTGAGAGCCAGGTACCTTTCGAAACTCTCCTCTGAGTATAATCGCGATCAAAACATCTGCAGTATCGAACCATTTCAAAGAATACCACCCCTAAATGTTGTTGGTTGAGAGAAGTTTTGTATTGCCTCGATTTTCTGTGGGCAGGTCTTTATCCCCTCTTCTGATATATGACATCCATGATACTCGAGTTCCGCCTTAAAAAATTGCGAGTTTTCTACTTCAAGCAAACTTTTTAAGATAGCTTCTTCATGTACCAAATGGTCTGCTTTATCTTGAAAGAAAATGATGATGAAGCAATATTTGCGAAATGCTCCCTAAAGAATAGGAATTAGGAATAGGATATGAGCTCTCAATTGTTTATTTATTAAGTTTTCTGAAATACATTACCATTCTTTTCATTTTCACTCCGTTTTCGTCGAAACCTTTTTTGCCGACAACCCAATGGTGTTGTTGTATGGCGACCTCGAAGGTCGTTTTATATAATTTTTTTTGTAACTCTGCAGTTCCTCATCGCTGGTCTCCTTGACGTGGGGTTGAGACTTAAGTGGTGGTATGGTTCTCTCTGTCAGGGACTTCCACGAACTAAGAGGGAGGCTTCGGATGGGAATCTGTGTAGGAATTCCTCTTCTGATGTGGAGATTACCGTACCAATGATCCCTCCTTATGTTTTCCATTCCTCCTCTAGACGCTTTGCAGCCAGGGGTTTAAAAATCCGCCTGTATTTTAACGGCGCATTCTTGATACTGGGTCACCTCAGCGAGTAAGCTGGCCTTACCGCGGCAAGGGCTGCTGTCGTGGTGTACCATGTGTTTTCCCCTTCTTATATTTTAGACCACTGCGCTCGCTTCGTCGAGCAGGTGACGGCCAAGATGGACAATAAAAACAAACTAAATTTAAATTCTCACAGTAAAACCACGCAGGCGCCAGCGCCTAGCAGAAACAACTTCTCGTCTTCCCTAGTTCGGGGTAAAACTGCACAGGCGCAAGCGTCTAATCTGCCGGGGAAGGCGCCAGAGGGCCGGAACGTCTGCGAAGCCTAAATCCACAAAATCAGAGGCTTCACGGCCGGGCCAGAGTGGATTAAGGCGACAAGCAGCTGCAAATGAAGATACCGAGGACGTGGCAGCGATGGAAACTACGAGCTACGTCTCTCAGAAACACGAGTTGAAGCGGTCTAAATTCGCTGAAATGCACAGGGCTGCGAAGACTTTAAGGAAGTATGATGGGGATCCGTTGGAAACGCTGCCCCAGAGCGAGAAGGAAGCGGTGGAAAGGTCGAAAGCCCTGCTACCAAGTTTCCGTTTCACTGGGCTAAGTATGCGAGTTGGAACTTCCTGTTAGGCAGCAACGCAAATGCTCTCCACGTTCAGTGGGACAGCACGAACATAAATGACCGAGGTGAGTACCTTCTAACAACTAACCTACTTATATGTCGTAATGAAATATTAGAAATAACTCTGTGCACTAGTAGTTTACATGAGAGTTGGCGAACGCTACTTCTCTGACCATCGCTACATTGAGATTTCAATCAATTTCTCTCTGACTAGCCCGAAAGTGCGTAAAAATCTAAAAAACACGAATTGGGATTCTTATAAAAAGTTTTTTGAGGACAAGTTAGGCTGCGTAATCCTCATAGAACCCAATTGTACCGATGATCTAAAGAACATGGTCAATGTTTTCACTTTAGCCTGTTCAGAGTTCAATAAGGCCAAGAGGCTTAGCTGTGAGCTGGAATGGCATGAATACAAACAGCATCTCCGAACCCATAAAAAGGCAAGGAGGATGCTTCCAGGAATGCCAGGCTACGAAAGATTCTCTCGGGGTCCCCAAATCCGGTAGGCTTCTTACAAAAGCAGGACGGATCCTGGATCTCACGGGGTTCCTGTGAACTGCAAATGGACACCCACTTTCCTGGGAACACAACCGAAGGGAAAAACTCCTCTCCTTTTATTTCTTCCAATACCGTACATACCGGTGTCGGATAAAACGTTAAATGGGCTATCCAAATTTTTAAACCATATAGATCTGCAGGACCGGACGGGATAATACTCATTAAGTCACTGGAGGTGTCTGGTAAGTGGCTCTCACCTATCTTCAGGGCTTGTTTCAAACTGAACTTTATACCGTTATTATGGAGAAATGTCACGGTCGTAGTTATTCCCAAAGCCAAGAATACCTCACATACTAATACAAAGGACCTTAGGCCTATCAGCCTTTGTCCTTAAGACACTCTTAAGCCACTCGAGCGGATTGTTACCATCTTACCATCTTATACCATCGATGGTCGACTACTGTCTAATGACCAACTTGCCCACCGCAAAGGCAAATCTACAGAGACCGCACTCCATAGTCTGGTCGGCTATATTGAGAAGTCCCTCAGAGTTAAGGACTTCTATCTCGTAGCCTTCCTCGACATTGAAGGTGCTTTTAACAACGTACTTCCAGAGGCTATAACGGACGCTGTTAGAGCTCTAAGGGTGGAGAAATTACTGGTGGAGTTTATTAACCAACTACTCTGCGGTAGAGTCGTAAAGGCGAGGTTGGAAGCGAGCGAATTGTCGAGGTGCGTGTCGAGAGGGACGCCCCAAGGAGGAGTTCTATCTCCAATTCCGTGGAACCTAACAGTAAAATCGCTTTTGCGGGACACGGATTTGGGAGAAGCTAATGTTGTCGCATACGCTGATGACGTCGCTACCGCGCTAAATGGGAAGTTTCCGCAAACACTCTGCGAGGTGATGCAGTAAACGCTCCGGGATGTATCCAAAAGGTCCACCCGCTGCGGGCTTAGGGTCAGCTCAAGTAAGGTGGAACTCGTTCTCTTTACGAGGCGGTATAAAATGCCTTCGGTGATTCCATCAATCGGTTTGGCAATAATTAAACACAAAACGCAAAACAAATGGACTTCCAGCAAGCTTAGAATTGGATGGTGAACACTCAAACAACACGCTGGTATTGTGCAATCTTGTGTAATCAAATGGAGTCAGTCTTATTGTAAGGTGGCAATTATTCAAATATGTATTTATTGCAGAAATCGAGATAACGTACCGAAAAATATTCGTCAGCCACAAGCATAGCTCATACCAAATAATCCTCTTTCAGTTATATAAAGTCATCTTCGGCCCCAATCATGCCCCATATTTGATAATTTGCACTTTCCTACAACTTGCCAAGGACTCCAAGTAAAATATCCCCAAGCATAGGTTATATTTAAGGCAATTACATATGTATGTGGATCATGTACTAGCTAGTGTGCATAATATACTCGAGATAGTTAAGTAACGAGCCTACCTTATTGAGACCATAAACTCGACATGTTTTCCACTAAGAAAGTGGGCCTCAAACAGCGTTCAAAATCTGAAAGGCACTCGCAGTAGTTACCTGCTAGCTGACTTTCTAGATATGCATGATTCCAGCTTTAGCTAAAACTTTAGGCATCCGATGGAACGCAAAATTTGTTCAGATTTATTTCTTGACAAAGTCATTGGAGAACATGGCTTCGTTTACAAAACAACAAGTTCTGTCCACAATTGTCAAACAGGTGACAAAAATACTAATACATCAAATTTGGCTGAAAAAAGCAACAAAACAGTTGAGTCCAAAGTCTCCACATCAGTGGAAGATCTGCTCGGATATCTATTCTCATATTTATTCTATACAAATCCTCAGAAGCATTACATTATTTAGTCCGAACTGTCGAATACAATTTCATGGGTTTTGTGATGCCTCAAAAACGGCGTATGGGGCTTTTATTTATTATATTCGTGAGCAGGCTGCAAATTTTGATGTTGAGCAGTTCTCTACTCCAATATGGCAGATATTATTTGCACCAAATGAGTATTGATTATCAAATGTTATACTTTTGGACTCATTCCACCATGTTTTTCGCTTTGTTAAGCAAGCCACCCTCCACGCTGTCTATATTTGTAGCTAACCGTGTTTCGAAAATATCAGATAGTAAGAAGATAGACAATTTGAACCCTTAAGCTCCCAATACAATCCAACAGACCTTGCTCAATACTTAGGAAATAATCTTTGATAGCATGGTCACACGTGGCTTAAGCTCAGTCCGTCTAGTTGGTCAAAATCACAATTCAAAGAGGCCTTTCAAACCACACTCGAAACTAAAGCTTTTAGAGTCCATGCAGCGTCAGTTCTTCCAATGTTATTCTTATTACGTTGGCTGTTCGTGTAATTACTCGAGTTTTTACGTTCTTTAAGCGAACCCATCGCGCAAAGAATGTTCAAATTCTCCGAATCACATGTATTCAGCCATCAATTTAGTGGTCGCCCTAAGAGAAACTAAAGGAGACCTTAAGGCATTTCTAAAGTCAGGACTCGAACCTATAGCTGCAGTATAGCAACGATTTATCGGAAATAAATTGGAACAGGAGTAAGAAGCTTCAAACCCCATGAAAATTGCACGTTCAATGAAATATACATTTGAATGACTTTCTACACTGGTGGCCAGGATCGAAACATATTTTAATTCCAATTTCGATGCAGAATTGCAAAAACATTGTAAGTCGAAATATCCGTAGAAAAACCTTACTATCAACGATATGGCAATGGTTCGCCATTGGATCGGGAAGCGATTGGAGGCTAGGCATTATGGCAAAGATTAATCATGGCAAAGTTTGAATAGTCGATGTTCAAACTCAGCGTTGTCACCTACAGCGTTGCTAAGCATACATACTGCGGATTGGTTCACCGCATTGCGTGCTGTCCTTAACCCCGGGAGTCCAGCGACCACTATTTCCGCCACCACGTCCTAATTCTTTACGGTTAGCTAGGTTCCATGATTTATTTAATTTCCTCGCTGTACGAAAACCGTCACAGCGCTTTACCGTCAGCTCATTATGAAGAGAAGCACTATCTTGAAGACCTCGAGCAGCTCACATAGTTATTTGTTTCTAATTAAAGAAGGACCGAACACGGATTTTTAGGTCCGAACCGAAATTCGGCCAATTTCGCCAAAGCCGAGCCGACCATTTTCAAAGTCGAAAATAATGAATAATCAATGAGTTTTAAAAAGTTCAAATTTAAATAAAAAATTGTTGATATAAAAAAATGTGCATACATTAGTTTACATCGCACAAATTTCAGTTCATTACACAAACATAAACATACATATTTTTATTGAAAAAAAAGTATTTTTATTACTCAACATTTAATACTTATATATTGTAATGTTAAAATAATACCCTATTCACATTTCCACCTTGCATCCGTTTCCGTATATCGGTGTAAAGCTAACCTGCAGCATTAAATAATTGTCTACTAGATACACTCGATGGAGGAGCTAACAGATATTTTAAAGCAGTTTCTTTCAACAGAAAATTTGAGCTTCAAAATGTCTCAAAAAATCGCTGAACCCGAACTAAGCCGAACCAAACTTTATGGGCCGAACATGCCCGAAGTCGAAGTTCGCATTTTCTATTTCTAATATTTTATATATCAAACTTAAATCTATTGCGCCAATCTCCCATATCAGAAATGAATTAAAAAAGCCTGTTCAGAATAAGGAATATTTGCAATAATTCAATTGATGAATTATGTTGTTTGAAAAATGCTGTCGAATGCACAAATATTGGTGACCGAACCCCGAGCTTTTCCTATGGAATTGAAATTTTCATTTTTCAAAATCGGTAAAATTTTGCATTTGCTGGAACTAACGAAATCGGTGAACTCCGGATTTTTTGACACGTACAAGGAGGCTTTCGGCTTTTTCTTCGGTTTTATCCTGGAATTATTGAAAATTCGTTTCTCTGGATACACATCATTTTCACAATTCGCATAACATGCTCAGATTTGTTTGTGCTTATCGCACTTAATGACATGCTCAGATTTTTCTTTGCGCTATTTCTTCCATTCATGCAAAATTTGATGAGCTCCAAGTTTCCACGGTTATACCTTACGAGAGTTTCTACAGCATTATAAAGTTTCATTGTTTGTGGAATAACTTCTTTATTGATAGTTTTAAAAGTGCTTTCCACAGGTGCACTGCTCGCTGGAAAACGTCGGAGCCCAAAATCGGTCTTGCAGATTGACGACCACAATAGAATGGTTTTCAATTATTGGCGCAAACGTTTAGCAAGTGCACCACTGTGCCTCGGTTTCAAGTCGTCAGCATCTTCGTTGCCCATTACTTTCTGAACTTTGCTGTCAATAGATTCAATCAAACTTTTCAAGATGTTACTTTCTTCTTCACGGATGTCTTCTTTGTGTTCATCTTCTATGTCGGAATTGTCGTCTGGCGCAGAATGGCTTTCTTCAAAGAAGTTGCACCATCTCCTGCCTTTTCACTGAGAGATATAATGAGCAGTGCCTTTTTTTCTGGCAGAGCATCAATTGTATAATAGCAAACAGGTACAATTTTTTGACGCTGTTCTTTTCACACTTTAAGTATTCAGCTCAGTTGTGGATATAATGTGCGACGTCTATTCTGATGGACGTCCTTGATACTTTCAGCTTCATACCAGCTTCAGCGTAAACCTCGATTGATTCATGCATGATGAAAGGCTAACAGGAGGCGTCCAGTAAAGCTTTTGAAGAGTCACACACAAGAGTCGAATGTGCAATTAATGAACTTTTAACAAAATTAAGGGACTATATGTAACAGCAGGGAAGGAAAATTAAGCAAATTTTTGAGAGAAGTAGAGAGAATAAATTTGATATTATTATGAGCACGGTTTTTCACACGACGTACAGTAAATTTTAAATAATCTCTAATCATTTTTTCTGTTTATACTCCATTTTTTTCCTTTTCCGTTTCCTTAATTTGAATTAATGTTTTGTAGAGTAATTTATTGTATTTACAACTCCCTTCGGAAATTTTTCACCCATCCATCATTTTAACCATTTGCTGATAGTCACGGTGTTCTGGATCTCGGAGGAGAGTGAAATTACCACGTATAATATTCGAGTGTGCAAAAAGATTTTATGGAATTCCATCGAGGTGAACAATACCTTTAGCAATGTTGCCGCTCTAGATTATGCAAGCGAATTTGGTAAGGAGACCAAAATTGTTCCGAGACTGAATCACTTCTATATTTCTCGCAGTATTTTTGCCATCTTCTGTTCTTTTGAAGAGAGAAAGGGCAATCATTGAAGTCCGCAAGACGTCATACAGATGAGGTAAATTTGCAATTTCTTTATTTGTACCAGCGTTGTTTTCACCTTCTTTCATATCATTGGGAGGTTTTTTTCTGAAGTTCGAGTACTATCTCTATAAAGCTCGATTGACTCTATTTCCAACAGAGAAACGACTTCTTTCTTATTTTCTCCCCGACGCAGTCATTTCCCACCCTTCCTCTTTCCTTTAGTGACGGTTCACTCCATTTTCACGATCTCTTCCGTTTCAAAATTATGATAGAATTTGACATTTCAGTAGACTCACACGTCCACAATGTACTAACATTTCATATACAATGTGTGAATACCCGTAATTCTGAATAGTTGCGAGCCTTACGAGCCGATACGAATCTTGTCGCAACTGAACCCATTGCGGGAGTCGGAATTCGTCGAACATCTTCTTTGCCATAATTTGCGTCCACTTTTTTGGATGTAAAATATTCACCACGCGAAAACCCGGACCCCCCTTATCTGTACATTTTCTCGTCGTTTCAATGATCAATTTATCGAATTCCGATTTTGTGAATGACATCATATATGTTTGTTCTGAGAATTCCGGAGCTTGAGAGGTTGGTGGCATCCTTGCGAATTCAGCGTCATTTGTGTAATTATCGACATTTTTGTCATAACGCCGGGCCGAACTGAATCCTTTTCAATTCAAATCGATTATTACTAACATATGAGTAAATTGAGCTTGGTTTGATTTTTGCGTCAAGCTCCATACTCATAGCCTCCCAAATGGGATATGTTGCAGGCGCGAACAATTCGGTCTTTGCGTTTAGACACTATATTAATAATTGTATCTTTATCTATTAACGGTGGACGTCCACGCGGCATTTTCGCAGTAACTTTTATAACTCAAGAGCAAGAACCAAGTTCGTGCAAAATTGAAATTGGGGCGTTTGAAACTGAACACTTGAGAACAGTTCTGTTTTCGTATTCACTATCCAGTAAAAAACTGCAAGAACCAGTAATAATTTTACTGGATTTTTACTGGATAGTGTTTTCGTACGCCAAAAACTAGCAAAAACTATGAAAGTAGTGGAAATTGAAGTTTTACTGGATTTTTACTAGATAAATTTCTGCTAACATGAGTTTGCCAGTAAGATAAACAGCTAATTGAAAGTATTCAGTTGATCACAATTAGAAAACAATTATTAAAAATGTTTATTATTTCCATAAAAAAGGCGCAAATTGGAAAAAGTTATTAAATATTTAAATGTACAGCATAAAAGAAAAAACTTGGAACCTCATACTGGTTTTGCGTTTCCTTAATTTCTTGCAAGTTTCTTTCATTGATAGCAAATTTTGCTTACGCTCTGAAATTTAGTTACTGGCAAGTTACTGGATAGTTTTTTTACTGGAGAATACTAAAACATAACTAAGCACTTAATAACTGATGGGCAATATACAAGTTTGAAATATGCAGCAGTGTGGTGATTATCGTACTAATCACTTCCTATCTTCGAAATCCCAAATCGTCTGTATTTTCTAGTTTGTTTGCGTTACATGCCGATATTTGCAGTATATGTCCACCCTCTTTTATTGTAGGTATATATAGGATATTTAATATGTAACTATACATGTGTTTATCAAGCGCACTTAAACTACCTACAAAGCCGCATGCCTGTATGTACAGTGTCGAACAGATTAATAGCGTCGCGACATTTTAACAAGTTTTGACTATTTTGTTTGTTTAATATTTATTATTTTGTATGAGAGTATAGCTCATCATATACCAAACACTGTATAAATCCACATTTCAAATTTTGTAGAAAATTGAACAAAGTTTTATAAAATGTTCTCACTTTTTTTATTGGAATTTTTATAAATATTTTAGGTATGCAATTTTATAGCATTAAATTTTACTGTATTAAAGTGAAGGTTCATATGAGCTACACTTGTATTAAAAATTAATAATCATTAAACAAATAGAAAAAAATTAGTCAAAAGTTTTCAAAATGTCGCAACCTTATTAATTTGGCCGACACTATATAAGCTAATGCATCCCATTGCGCAGCTTACATGCAGACAGAGAATCCAACACCACACACGCGCAACCTAAAATTCGAGCAAACAACTGAAACGCCAAATCAGCGAAATACCTGAAGTCACGTTGACAGACGGGCTTAGTTTTAAACATAGCTTAGAATTAAAACACTTTTGTAAATTCAGTTTTAAGACAAAGGTGAAATAATAAAGTTCGATGTCGCCCGAAATACATTTTTTTAATAAACTCCCAAACGGGTAATTTAACTGGCGCCCAACGTGGGGTCCAGCGCGAAGTGCGAACTAAACGAAGTATTCAAAAGCTCCTGAAAAAGCAGCAAGACAAAAACGCAGCTTGCCATATATGACGAGCAAGTGCATGATTGAAAATGGCGATTGACAAATTGCGGTATATGCACAAAACAAAATTCAAAGGAAATGCGTATATCCATAAGTACATGTACATGGTGGCAACTAGTAAATTCAAATGCGTTTACGGCAGGCAGCGACCAAGGTGAACTCACCAAAGTGTACACTAACAAATTAAACCCACAATGAGAATAAAAATTAAAACTGTAGAATACTTGTAAATACGAGCCACCCTAACATACATTAACCACTGCTATGTGACTTGGTATAAAAGATATGTATGTATGCTAATCACTCTCACTGTCATCTGTTATCTCCTTGTATCTGTATTGAACAACACACACCCACATACATGATGCAGTGAAAAGAAGGTGATGACAAAAGTAATTCCGTTACATCGTATTTGTCTCGTTTGAAGGATTAACGTCACAAATGGCTCTAAAAAAGTTAATCTGAGTTTTGAGTGATTTTTATAAAAAGTTAAACACAGAATAATACATGTGATGTGCCGAGCTTTGTATAGTAATAGTTGCAGCGAAAATAAAAGCCCAAGTGCAGTTATCGCCGTCCTTTCCTTCTCGCTATTCCTGTGGGATGAACATCTGTGATGTCTACGCTGCCGGCGTTGTCGTAATCTGGGTTTATATCATTCTTGACCCATATATGTTCACATTCTTTTAGTACTAAGCTACTCTTTACATTGTAGTGAATTTCGAATAAATGACAGTAAGCATTTGAACTCAACAACCACGAGTGTTTCGTCTTTCACTTGGGTCTGCTAATGCATTACATATTTGGCGACGAGAATAAAACGAAAAGCAAGAACAAAAACATAACGGAGTTTTTGAAATTGAATATTTGTAAAGACATGTTATGCTTAAAACACAATACCGGCGGAAGGTGAATTTTTCGCTGTCAAAAATGGAACACACTGACATATATGAGAATGCACACAACCAAAGCGAACAACGACTTTCGTCCGACGAACATTCGTTGCAATACACTTATTTCTATTGCCGTCGCTGGCAGTAGCGGCAAAACGCAATCCATTGTGGCCATATGTTTAATATACTCAGGGGCTTTAAAACGCAATATATAAATTTCAGCACATAATATTATTATTAAAGAAGTCGATATTATTAAAATCAATTGGTGCCGTGGCGTATAATCTGTTGCATAGCTTGTGTTTTCCAGTTTCTCCTGTTTCGAAGAATTTTGATGAGATTCGTGAAATATTGGACACACAGTACACACACCAACAATTGAGATCAGTGAGCGACAGAAATTTCACGGAGCAACAAAATACGATGGTGAGCAGGTTGCGGAGTGGTACGTACTAGTTAAAAGTCTGCCGTTGAATTTCAGATTTGGTGTTAATTTGGAAGCATTTCATTAAAATCCTCAAGAAAGCGGAGCAAGAAACGGGTGCGTCGGGCAACGCCACGAGCGGACCTGCGGACCCGGGAGTTCCTACCGACGAAGGGGTGACAAACCGGGAAACGCCCCGAGCGGACCTGGTGCCCCGAGTCGTCATAGGCTGCAATTGACACGGGGTCTACCAAAAATACCATGAGTAGATCTGTAGACCTCCCAATGAGTGTAACTGAAAGCACGACAGATACTGAGAGCAACACGGTCTCAGTATCTGCGTACGTTGGGTCGGTTCACACTTGGTGGTAAACGCTGCCGGAAGACCAGCTTCTAGCTTCCGAACTGGAAGAGGCAGGTAATGACATCACAGTCATAGCAGCCTCAGAAGGGGAAGGGCTAGAGGCAATGGATGAAGCCCACTCTGAAGATGGTACAGATCCTACAAATTAATCTGCATCACTCCAAGGCAGCCTCGGCTGCCCTCCTTCTTCGCCTTGGCGAGAAGCAGAGGACATCATTTTAGTCCAGGAACCCTGGGTCGTTAGAAACAAGGTTTGTGGGCTGAACTCTGATGCCTATCAGGTGGCAACAACCCCAGTATCAGGTAGGATCAGAGCTTGCATTCTCATTAAAAAACTGATTTCTTATGTTCTACTCTCTCAATATAGCAACGAGGGCATCGTGAGCCTCAGCGTCATGCTAAGTGAGAGCACCATCTGGCTGCCGGCAGCTCATATGGCCCACGACAGCCAAATTTTTGAAGCAGTGAAAATTGAGGAAGCAGTAAACTTTCTGACAAGTTATTGTAAGGCTGCTTTTAAGGCATCCTGCCCAACCACCCTCCCGAAGGGGAAGAAGAAGCCTCATCGGTGGAATCCGGAGATTTCAGCCCTGAGGAAAACTAGCAAGGTGCTCTTCAACCAATCTAAAAGAACAGGTTTCTGGCAACCTTACAAGGATCCACTCAAAATCTTCAAGAAGGCTCAGCGAGCATCTTGGCAAAACTTCTGTAACAGTATTGAGGAATACTCTGAGGCTAACAGGCTACGAAAAGTGCTTTTGAAAAATGCCTCAAATATAAACTCTATCCAGAAGCCTAACGGTGACTAGGCATCATCTTGTACCGAAATTCTGGAGAGCACCCATTTCCCAGGATGCTCGGATTACGCCTCTAACACTCCGACAGACCATATGACCTACTCTTCCCTTGGAAACCTGGTAAGGGACAGCATAAGCCACGCCTGGGTGGCTAAGTATAATGTGCCCGCTGCTCTCACAGATTTTTACAGTTTGTCTTACCCTAACTTATGCCCCACACGAGTGTCCATGGGCGAGGGTGGCCTTCCTACTAAAAGGAGGTAGGACTGTTCATGTTAAACCGAAGGATTTTAGGCCCATAAGTCTTACCTCATACCTTCTTAAAACTCTAGAGAGGCTCTTAGGTGAATACATATTGCGGAATATAAAACACGGTAACCTCTCTCCCAACCAGCATGCATATTCCAAAGGTAAATCAGCTAAGACTGCGCTCCATGATGTCGTTTCAACGATTGAAAAAGGACTGGCCTTCAAGGAATACGCGGTTGGAGCTTTTCTAGATATAGAGGGAGCCTTTAATAATGTTCACCCTGATTCGGTGGTCAGGTCACTCCTTACAGTGGGGGTACAGCAGAGGATGGTGGACTTTGTTGGGCTCCTTCTCAAAAAGAGAAATATTCGTTCCGAGTCTGCTCGCGTATAAGCGTTCCGTGACTGTGACATGGGTCCCAGGGCACAGTGTCATTCCCGGCAATCGGGCGGCAGACGAGTTGACAAGGAAAGGGACGGAATTACCTACGATAAATGCTGCTCTAGAAGCGGGCATGCCTCTAATCTCCTGCAAACACAGTTTAAAGACAAAACTCATCGAGGAAGTGAATATCTGGTGGGCTATGGAAACCACCTGTCAGATTACTAGACAAGTTTGGCCAAAGGTTGACGTAAAGCGATCCCAAGTGCTGATTCGCCTGAATCGACCTTCTCTTAGATTAATGGTTTGGGTGATAACCGGACACTGCCTTATGGGCACACCCCGGAAGAGATTCGGATGCATAACAAACGATTTCTGCCGAAGCTGCAGGGACGAAGAGGAAGTGAAGAGCATCGAACACTATCTATGTCACTGTCCCGGCCTGTCCAAGACTCGAAACCAATTCCTAAATGGGTATTTTCTAAACTGTTAGGCCGACCTGAGCTCGGCTAGCATTCCCGATCTTCTGTGCTACGTAAGGCGCACACGGTGGTTCACCTTCTAAGGGCTTTGTCAGCCTACTTGCACATCCGTGGACCTGCCTGGTTGCAGCCGCTCTAACCTAACCTAAATGCCATTCCCGTGGAAGAATCGGTCATCTAGCTTTTTGTGTTGTTATTGATGGTATTAAGCTGAATGCTGTGTGCGATACTGGTGCTCCCTGTACGTTGTTGCCTGTTTCATTTTATGAAGAGAAGAAAACAATATCAAGAATACTATTCCCCCGTGGCAGGTACCATATGTGGATTATAGTGGAGATAAATTGAAGCTGGTTGGCGTTGGTTACGTTTGAAGGTAAAACAAAATCAGTTGGTGTTGTTGCTGTAGATTCATCGAATTCACCTCTGCTGGGGCGGTCGTTTTCACGCTCCTTTAAATTTTGAATTGTTGTAAATTAGTTCTCCAGATTCGAGTGCTGCAATTGTCGATGAGTTGCAAAATGAGTTTTTTGATGTCTTTCAAGAAAGTTTGGGTGAATTTAATATCAACAAAATTTCGCTGAAAGGCAACTCCAATCTTTTACAAAGAAAGACATGTGCCATTGGCCTGGAAATGCAAAATAGAAGCGAAATTACGCGACTTAATTAAATCTGTGGTTCTGGAACCAGTTGATAATTACGAATGTGGAACCCCTTTGGTACAACTAGAGTTTTAACGGATTTTAAATATCCTCAATCCTGGGTGATGAGATTTTCGCATCATTGGAAGGCGGTGAAATTTTTACTAAACTTAATCTGTCGAGTGCTTACAATCAACTTGTTTTCGACGACGATTCTCAACTATTGTGTGCGTGGAGTACGCATATTGGCATGTTAAAAGTAAAGCGTTTACCTTTTGGTGTCAAAACGGCAGCAGTAATTTTTCAAAAAACTATGGAACATTTGTTAAGAGATATTCCATATGTAGTAGTTTATCAAGATGGCATTACATTTAATGGCAGAAATATGCAAAAGCATATAAGAACATTAAAATTGTTACACAAAAGTTACAGTCGTCGGGATTGAAGCTCAACATTTTGAAGTCCATATTTTTCCAGTCTGAAATCTCCTATTTGGGCTTTAACATAGACATAAATGGTTTACATAAAAACAACGATCGTATTGCGAGTGTCATTTCTGTTCTTATTCTTAACAATGCTTCGGAACTAAGGGCTTTTGTTGGAATGGCAAATAATTAGTAGAAATTTATAGATAATTTTGCACAGTAGTAGTTTGTACCTGGAATTTTATTCCACAAATTTATGAATTCTATAAAGCCTATTGCCTTCGTGTCCAGAGCACTTTCAAAAAGTAAGAAGAACTATATCTCTCTAGAAAAAGAAGCTTTATCAATTGTGGTTCGGGTTACAAAGCTAAGACAGTATTTAATGGGAAACCATTTCATTTCGCGCACTGATCATCGCCCACGTCCAGCTATATTTCGTAGCAAAAAGGGCTTACCTACAATGGATTCAGCCCGAATGCAACGCTGGGTATTAATACTGTCTGGTTTTAATTATATAATTGAAAATGTCAAGGGAATTCAAAATGAGGCTGATAATAAAATTCATACATCAATTTAATTGAAAATGTAACACATTTCAATATGGATTTTAACGATACATCTCGTGAGACGAGACGAGACCCTATGTTATCAAAAGTGGCGGAATTCATGTTGAATGGAACCCTACATAAATAATATTAGACAACGAGCTTACACCTTATAGAGAAAAGTACACTCAACTTAATGCTGAATATGGTTGTATTTTATGGGGATATACAAGGTAGCGCAAAAGTAATCCTCCTATCAGAAAATGCTATAAATTTTGCGATTGGCCCCTAATGTCAGTTCTGTTTTGACATTTGTGTAGTAAACACATGCGAAATACACGTTAATAAACAATGTTACTCTACACTGCTCCAGAACGCGGAATATTGCTGACTATTTATTTGACCAATAATCGGTCGGTGACTTTGGCACAACGTGAATTTCGTCGCAGATTTCCTGGCCGTCCAACGCCTACTGGTGAAACACTGCGACGTTTAGCCGCTCGCCTCGAAGAGACTGGCACAACACGAGATGCTGCCAGGCGTGGCAGACCCCGGAGTAGCCGTTCTGCAGAGAATATTGCTGCTGTAGCCAAGGATGTCATGGAAGCGCCGTCGACACCGACCAGACGACGTGCCACGCAAATGGGTATCAGTCGACGGTCTTTACAGCGAATTTTGGTACAAGATTTGAAGATGTTTCCGTACAAAGTCCAGACGGTGCATCAGCTGTTAGCTGCTGACCGCCAATCGCGTCCAACATACGCTCAAGCCATCCTTATTCACCACCAAGAGGAAGATGATTTTTCATCAAAAATAATCATGAGTGATGAGGCCTATTTCCATCTTAGCGGGTACGTAAATAAGCAAAATTTACGCTTCTAGGGCACTAAAAATCCGCGAGTAACCCACGAAGAGCCATTACACCCGCTCAAAGTCACTGTAAGGTGTGCTGTTTTCGCTGGAGGAGTCATCGGACCTTTTTTCTTTGAAGACGTCGCGGGCCAAACGGTTACTGTGAATGGTGAGCGCAACGGCACACACTGCACGTGCCACAACCGATATGCTGAAGGATGCATTTCCCGGGCGCCTAATCTCCCGTTTTGGCGATTTGCACTGGCCAGCAAGATCGCCTGATTTGACCGCTCCAGACTTCTTTTTGTGGGGCTTTTTGAAGTCACGGGTTTATGTCAACAAGCCTCAGACTCTTGCAGCTCTTAAAGAGAATATCCGTCAAGAATGTGAGGACCTATCGTCGGAAGTTTTGGCCAAAGTGATGGAAAATGCCATAAACTCAAATGACAATCAACTGTGGCGGCGGCCATTTACATGACATCATATTCTCGACTTGATGTAAAAAAAATTAAAAGACCAAAAAAAATAATCCACAAGAAGAATCAAAGTTTTTCATTTTTTTTTTAAATTACAGCCAAAAAACATCGGAAGGTTACTTTTGCGCCACCTTGTAGAACATTAATTCCACAAAATCTGAGATTAAAAGTTCTAAATGAACTACATCGATCGCATTTAGGAATAATAAAAACTAAGGCTCTAGCAGGATTATATATGTATATGGTGGCCAGGAATTGATAAGGACATTGAAAAGTTAATCCAAAATTGTTTACCCTGTGAAAAACTACAGTCTAGTCCTGAGAAAATCAGATTAGTTCCATGGCTGCCAAATGTTGCCGTATGGAGTCGAATTCATATTGACTTGGCTTTCCCAATCAGAAACTTCCCCTTTCTCATTGTCATCGCTTCATTTTCAAAATCTATTTAAGTATTTAAAACAAAAGAAATAACAAAAGCATTTACTATTAGAAACGTTTTCATGTTATAATCTGGTCGACACACTTGTGAGTGACAACTGGGCTCAGTTCACATCTTACGATTTTAAAATTTGTTATCCTTGAATAATATAAAGCATATTTTGACAGTGCCGGTCATTCAAAAAGTCTATTTTAGCCAACTTAGGCCAAAAAAAGATGCTAATTTGGACCAAGTCTTATGCCGATTTATGATAGATTATCGAAACATGATGGATTGCTGTACAGGCGAGTCTCCAGCAAAAACTTTCCTCGGTAGAAAACTCGAAACCCGATTAAGCCTTCTCAAACCACCAACAACAAAAGAAACGATAATCAACTCTCAACACAATAACATAATACACCATAAAGGAAATCGAGATAAAAAATTTTGTGAAGGTCAAAAAGTAATGGTACTTGAGTATCGTAATCCTAAAAAGCATAGTTGGCAATAATAAAGAAAAGCATGGGCCTCAGTCGTATTCCTGTATTTTACCACACAATAATTATTCGATCTAACGTCATCTAGCGAACCCAGTGCACAAATCTTTTCAAGCAATGAAAACTCTTCAATAGTACCACACCATATATGTATCGAAAAATGAAGACGTTTCACACAATAGAAGAGAACTCAGACCAAGAGAGGGAGGTAGCGTAATCAGAACCATTGAAGTTATTCCAAATTTAAAAAAATTAATTATTTTTATTGTTGCTCAATTTGTATTTACATTTGTAATTCAATTTAAAATCATCTTTATTTCAGTTTTTGTAGATTGCATTAATTTTAATTTTTACATTTAAAATATTACAACTTCAAGAGAAGCAATTACAAAAACAAGTTGCAAACATACATATGTGAAGAAATAGGTGCCAATTAATATATGTATGTATATAAGCGAGGCAAGATACTCGTATATACATACTCGTATATACATACATACATACATATACAAAAACACTGGTACTTTTGTTTGTCCTTATATCGAATTTATCATCTGAAGTAATTCCGTAATTTCTCAGCACCGACGCCGTGGTCACCAGTATGTATTGTGAAATAATTTAAAGTACATTCTTTAAACTAAATTGAACAAGTAATTAAAATTATATAGTCAACAAAACAAAATGTACATTGTATATTAACATAAAGTGTCAATTTTAAATCGTAAACTGAACTAAATTGTTAACTAAATTGAAAGCGTGAAAATAAAGTGAATATCTTTGATTTAACCATAAAGGTTCTCACGTTTTATATTTAGCGTAGTCAAACGCAACAAAAACCTAACTCGTGTTGTGATCCTCACCAAAAATCGAGCAGATCCACCATCGCTAATGTTCATCCAGGCGTAGTGCCCAAAGTACTGCACGTCCAAACGATTCCACGTCGTTCCAATTCCAATGTTCATCCAGGCGTAGTGCGCAAAGTACTGCACGACCAATCAACTCCCCGTCGCCATCACCAGCGTCGTCAGCTCAGGTATCCTACCCATTTAGGCATAGCTGCCTTAATTACTGGCCCTTCGTCGCCAGCAAAAACCCAGCACCATGGGAATAAAAAAAACTCAAAAAACAAGTATTCCAAGAAAACAGTAAGTAAGAATCTAAATTGCTTACTAACCCTACGTTCTATATTAAAAGGTAATGTTAAATGAGTTTTGCAAAGCGGTGCTTTTATCCGTTAAAATAAATGTATGTACATTATATAATACATATGTAAATACATATATGCTTAATTTCCCGCCAATTCAAACGGTCACCGATTCTCTCCTCGTTATTTGCTCTTTGTGTTCTCTTCTGTACCATATTGTGCATACGTACCTATTTTCATATATGAGCAAATAACTACTGTATACAAACACGTATGTAGGTATATATGTATGTACATACACACAGGGTGCAATATCGAATACAACATTTTTTAATTTACTCAATTGAGAAAAATACTTTTACAATAAAAATAAATCAAATAAAATTTTTTTTGATTAAGTAAAGGAATGCAGTACTAACCCCTCATTAATTTTTTATATCTTCTCACACATAGATATTTATTCTAGTATTTACATATGGATATTTATGTACATACATATATAGATACTTATATATACATACATGATCACTTTTATATACATATATACACAATATATAAAAAGTGGGCTACAGTGAATAGGAGTAGTAAGGGCTTTAAAATATTCATGCGATTTGCACCACATCCCCAGTAATAAATACAAAGCGGATACAATGGTACAAATCAAAGTGGTACATTACATTTTTTTATTTACGTTTGATATTATTTATTTCCCTTTTTGCTTCCACTCGTATAATTTGGAAAACATTTCTCGTGTAATATTTCACTCGATTCTCTTCGGTATTCGTCACTTACATTCCGTCTAAAAAGTCCATTTCTCCCATTACAAATTAATAAATTTCAACCAAGTTGCAATGCTTGGCTCACCTCAAAGCGACGACAAACAGAAAAGTCCAAACATTTCCACGAGAGTCGGTTCTACGTACCGGAATGACCCGGGTTTTACCCGGCCAAGGACTGTTGTTTCGGCGATCTAACCCTGTTTAGATCGGCCTACCCCATAAGTTGTCTGTCTCCCCTGGAGCAACTCCTTGCAGCAGGGTTGCTTCACCTCCTTCTGCTCAGGGCTGGCATCGAGCCAAACCCTGGTCCAGAATCCTATTTTTGCTGCGTTTGCCAGAAAAAGCTCCATCCGAACTCCACTTCGGTAAGGTGTAATTCGCGTGACGGATGGAGCCATCTTAGGGTCTGCTCAGGCCTTAAGACCAATAAGGAGTGGTCCACAAACTATGTGGCCCCATGTTGTTCGCGCCCTACGGCGCCCATAGCCTCCACGGCTCCCCTAGTTGCACCAAGTGCACCGGTGCCTTGCACCGGCAGAACCTCTACGGTTCGCAGGAGCACACAACAACATGGACGCTCCCCCCCCCCCACCCTAGCTCCGCCCCCCACCCTAGCTCCGCCCCCCGTGTGGGGAGTAGCCAGCCGCTCCTGGTGCCCCACACAGTCTGTTCCGTGTGTCAGGCCAGGATATACCGGAATGCGACATCAGTCAGGTGCACTTCGTGCCAAGGCTGGTGTCTCTTTCGTGTGCGTTCTGGCCTGCGCACCACTCCTGAATGGTCGGGTGACTACCTGGCTCCCTGCTGTAGAGCCTTGCAACCGCACGCGCCTGTGGCGGCGCTGCCAAACAACATCTTAAGGCAGCCCAACGTGCCATTGCATGTGCAGCAGGGACCAGGTGGACAACATCACCCTTCCCTCACACCTCTCTCCGCGACGACTCTACCGAGGCAAACGAGACTCCTTCAGCTGAACTGCAATCGGCTGCAGGGCAAGATTGAGGAGATAACCGACTTTATGAGTCGGCATAATTTGTCAATAGCTGCGATCCAGGAAACGAAACTGCACAGCAACTCAACCTTGTTGAGTTGCAACGGCTACAATGTGCTTCGTAAGGATCGCGAGCGAGGTAATGGTGGTGGCTTAGCATTCATCACCCACCACACTGTGCAGTATCGTCTGATTGAAGAAGACATCGACCGCAGGGACACTTCCTTAGAATGTCAAGGAATAGCTGTCAGGTCAGGCGATGTCGAGCTCGAAATATTTAATATTTATATACCCCCTGTCACCTGCTGCCCGGCAGGATATTACCCTGACATAGGTGCGCTCCTCAGAGGTGAAAACCGATTGGTAGTTGGTGACTTCAACGCGCACCACGATCTCTGGCATTCAAGCCTACCAGCTGATCGTAGGAGAAATGATTTGGCAGAGCAGATAGACGATTCGACATTCTGCACGATGAATGATGATGCCCCCACCAGGATTATGGGTAGTTGCAGCAGCTCGCCTGACCTAACAATAGCTAGCGCAGGTCTGATAAATAGCATAACGTGGCGACCTATGTATGCTATCGCTTGCATCAGACCACCTACCTATAATCATATCGATTGACAGACCTGCTGACTTTGTCTCCGCGGACCACCGGACCTATATCAACTTTAAAAAGGCTGACTGGGTCAGGTTCGCGGAGTTCACCGAAAATGCCTTCAGGTCTCTTCCCATACCCACTGACGTTCGTAAAGGCGAACAGAAGTTCCGCAAGATGGTCGCGTCAGCTGCGGCCCGCTTCATTCCGGCAGGGAGGATCCCAGAGATCCGTCCCAACTTCCCGGCCGAAGCGGCCGCTCTAGCGAACGAACGCGACCACCTTCGCCGCTCCGATCCCCGAAATTCGAACATCCAGGATTTAAATGTGGAGATTCGGAGGCTGGTGGACCAATACAAGCGGAACAAGTGGGAAGAGCATTTGAAGTCCTTTAACCTGGTCACGGGTGTTGGTAAGCTGTGGTCTACCGTGAAGTCCTTATCCAACCCGACGAAGCACAACGACCGAGTGGAAATTTCATTCGGGGATCGTGCCTCGTCGGACCCGAAGAGATGCGCGAGCTATTTTAGCCGACGATTTATACTGCATCCTTCGGGGGATAGGACCAAGCGGAAGGTGACCAGGAGGCTGCGCAAACTACCGAACAACAGCACGCCTCTTACCTTCACCTGTGGCGAGGTAAAGGAGGTCATCGGGAAGGCGAAAGCCTCTAAGGCCATTGGCCCTGACGGGCTAAGCATGTTGATGCTGAAAAATTTAGGCCCCGCGGGAGTCAAGTTCCTCACAGGGATCCTCAACTTGTCCATGGCCACCCTCATCATTCCAGACATCTGGAAGGTTGGGAGGGTGGTCCCACTTCTGAAACCAGGTGATTCCTATCGGCCGATTTCCCTGCTTTCACCTGTGGTAAAGACACTTGAGGTCCTACTCCTCCCGTATTATACATACCACCTGGGGTCGGCTAAGCATCAACATGGCTTCCGGAAAGTGCACAGCACAACAACAGCACTTAATGCCATAAACACACAAATGAACCGCGGTCTTAACCAAAACCGCCCCTGCGAAAGAACCGTCCTAGTAGCGTTGGACCTGTCAAAAGCTTTTGACACTGTCAATCACTCCACCCTACTAGTTGACGTGGAAGCATCAACTCTCTCGCAGGGACTGAAACGTTGGACCGCTAATTACCGTGTGGTCGGCAATCATCAGTATGGTTTAGAGATAAAAAATCCAAACCAAGGAGGATTAAACAAGGGGTACCGCAGGGTGGCGTCCTGTCCCCATTATTGTTAAATCACTACATCTCCAAGCTCCCTCAACCGCCAGAGGGAGTCGCGATTGTCTCCTATGCTGATGACTGTTCGATAATGGCAACCGGCAATGTAATTGATGATCTGTGTTTGAAGGTGAACGGATATCTCTCCGATCTTACCCACTTCTTTACTAGCAGAAACCTGGCGCTGTCCCCTGCTAAGTCCTCGGCGACCCACTTTACCACCTGGATGAAGGAGGTCAGGCTGGATCTTAACATCCATATCGATGGCACCCCCAATCCGACGGTTAACCACCCGAAGATTCTGGGGGTAACTTTCGACAGCCTGCTCTCCTTCTACGCGCACACTACCGCAATCGCCAATAGAGTACAGAGCCGCAACAATGTCCTCAAGTCGCTCGCCGGCAGCTCTTGCGGCAAAGACAAAGAAACGTTGTTGGCAACATACAAAGCGATTGACCGGCCGGTAATAAATTATGCTGCGCCAGTTTGGTCGCCGGGAACCAGCAGAACACAGTGGATGAAGCTGCAGACCTGCCAGAGCGCCGCACTCCGCACGGTGACGGGATGTCTTCTGATGTCGCCTGAGGAGCATCCCCACCAAGAGGTCAATGTGCTCCGCGTCAAGGAGCACAACCTCATGCTCAGCAAGCAGTTCCTTGCTGGATGTCACCGTTCGGGGCATCCAAATAGGCACCTGCTCGCAGTGGAGCCGCCCCCAGGCACATTAGAAGACATCTTCTTGAACTAAAGGACGAGATCCAGCCACTCATCACACAACCGCTGGATCCGGAGGCGTACCGGCGGGTCCTAAGCAACATCCATAGAGACACAGTCACTACCATCATTGACTCCCGCCAGGCAAATGCAGTCATTGGATCCCAACCACCACCTGTACCAGATGAGGAGTCCCTGCTGCCCCGTGAGTCCCGCGTCACTCTGGCACAATTACGATGGATACTGTAGCAGGCTCAACTCCTACCTATCCAGAATCAACCCCGACATACCCAACACATGTCCGGCATGTGGAGATTCTATGCACGACACCAACCACCTATTCACATGCCCCCTCAAACCCACTCATCTAACCCCCCTCTCCCTCTGGTCCAACCCTGTCGAAACTGCACGTTTCCTGGGCCTCCCCCTAGATGAGTTCGACGACAACGATCATGGGTAAATCCGCTCTTTACGGGGCGCGACTAGCCGCTACAACAACAACAACAAGAAAAGTCCAAAAATTAGTGACGAAGATAAAACCCAGGGAACCTCCACGGACTCACAGCGCGTTACACGTGCTAGTGGAAAAACAAGTAAAAAAGCAAGACAGACTTTTGCTTCCATGAAATTCGTATCGGTTGCTGACCAGGTTTAGCCCCACTTCCATTCAGGTTGAGTGCAAAACGTCTGCCTGCGGCAAATATAGATCTTGACTCATTACATATGAACTATCTCAAGTGCGTCATAATCATATGAGCAACCAGACTAGGCATACAAGTCCCGCCTTGCAATGCTGAAACTTTTTACGGGGTTATGAACAATAACCGTCCTTCCGTGATATGTTCACGGCATTCTACAAAAACCACCTAAAACTTACTAAGGCACAAAAGTTGTACGACCTCCGGTACAAAACGTAAGAAAAGGCCGGTCAGATTGTTAAACAGTTCCCATTAAGTGACGATAATTTTGAAATCGCCTGGGAAGCCCTTAGATCCCGATACGAGAACAAACAAGTACTAGTAGAAAACCAAACTCGAATTTTAATGAATTTCAAGTCGATTCAGGTAGAGAGTAGCTCTTTACAACCCAGTATGAAGTATTGGAAAGGGTGGATCAATGGTGAAAATCCAAATTTCGACAACCACCCACAACCACCACCTTCACAAGACACCCCTCTTTTTTTTCAAAACCCGGATAATCCAATAGCTCGTATAATAGATCACTACTCACTCATGTCAATTCCAACATGTCAGAGCTGCACAAAATTTAAAGCTGTGTCATGTGTTAGCATCCTACACAAAACTGAATTACTGCTTCAAATTTAAAACATTAATAATCCGAGATCGCACAAAGTTTGTGAGAGACAGCAAAACTGCCACTCGCAAACACACTTACTAAAAGATTGTGCAAGTGCTCACACCTGCCTTTATTGTCAGAAAAGACACCACTCAGCACTACACTATAATTCAGCGCCCATCTCGAATAAAAATAATACACGAGTAAATAGAACCACTCCGCAACTAGCAACAACGTCGGCTAGCGTCTCGACAATTCAAACCGCATGTAATGCTGAAGTACTTGACGAACAGCCCTCATGTACAAGTACAACCCAAGTACAGTCATTTTATTCCGAAAATGATAACAAAGTTCTCCTCCCAACTGCTATTATGTCAGTAGAACACAGAGGACATCTCGTTAAACTAAGAGCCTTGATTGATCAAGGATCAGAAGGGAGCTTTTTCTCTTCAAAAGCTCAGACAAAGTTAAGACTTCCATGCCAACAATCAAACTTTAAAATCTCAGGCATGGGTGGAAGAATGGTTCAATACCCAAAGAAATTATGCTTCCTGATATTAGGCTCTGCCGACCAAATCATACAAATTAAAGCTCAAGCTACTGTGTTGCCACAACTGACCAGATTGCTTCCAACCTTTCAACTAAGTTACAACCAACGAGAAAAATGGTTTCATCTCAAATTAGCATTGCTACAAGGCATCGAAAAGATCTCCCACAACTTGCTAGCTCAAAATACCATTTTTGGTTGGGTCTTAAGTGGTCAGATTCCCGAAGAGGTGACATCATTTCCTACTCAGGTGGAAGAAACATCCAATGATTCTTTGAATATTCAACTTAAAAGGTTCTGGGATGGAAGAGGTTCCAAAAGCTCAGCTCACCACTCCCGAAGACAATCAGTTCTACGTCTCTGCTACCACTCGCACAAATGGTAGTCGAAGCATATATCGAAAAAATGTGTCGACATATAGTAGTTCATCAAAACGACCAAGCCTTTTTTGGTTTTTCGTATATATACAAATAGTCCAATCCGAGACTTTAAATTAAAGGCTGTCACATTAGGTGTTAATTGTGCTCCCTATGTTGCTGTCTGCACTCTTCGCCAATTAGCACAAGATGTGGAATTAACTCATCCCTATGCAGTCCCAATATTAAATAGCGAAACTTATGTATGTATACGACATTCTCTCGGTCGGCTATGACATTCTATCAGGCACCCGTTGCTATCTCAAGTAAACTCCGTCTAGTCAACTCAACAGGCTTGAAAAAAATTACGGCTCAAAACTCAATGGACCGCCCTAAACGACAATTTCTCGTACACCATTGAAACTATCCCAGGATCGTCACCAAGTACCAAACAACAGATCCTCTCTTCTGTTGCGAAACTTTTCCAGCCCGTGGGATAGCTTACGCCAAAAATGATTCAAGTAAAAATTTTACTACAGAACTCTTGCTGGATTGTACTAACTAGGACGAACAAGTCAAGCCTCTCCGCCTTACGAAATGGATGCAGTTTGCAAACAACTTGCAAACAATCCCGGCAATCCAAATACCCCGATGGGTTAACTATATTTCGGACCTATTTACGTAAGTACGGAAATATTTACGTAAGGACCACGGCAGTTAACCGTATCTCTTCCTATCTTCTGGTATGGAAAAGTAAAGTTGCGACTCTTCAAACCGCAGGCCTACCCGAAAACTGCAAAGTACGCCACAAAAAAGTGCCAACAAAACATCCGCTAAACCATGGTGGAGCTTCAATAAAGCAACCATTAACGGCAGTCTTCGTTGATATATAAATCTCCAACAAACCCATCAGTTTATAGAAACCTATTTTACGAACAACTTACAAAATACAGTGATGATAAATGGAGTGTTCTCTACCCTGACGGTTCAAAAACTAGCAAAATAACCAGCTTCGCCGCAATTTCCCAATCAAGCTCGCTAATAACCGGCGGTTGCCTTCAGGCTGGAACTTCAGTGTTTACAGCCAAGGCACTTGTCATCAAAAAGGCAATCGAGTTTTCTATCAAACACAACATATAAACGCCGGAACCCACAGCTCATTGATCCATGACATCAAAAGCACTCTACACAAACACAACAACAAAATTAACTTATTATGGATTCCCGGCCACGTAGGAATAAATGCAATGAAGCAGCAGATGCAGCGCACTGTTGAGAGGCATGACTGAAATATAGGCGTCGAAGAATACAACAGAGATTGTAAGAACAAGCTGTGGAGTGATTTCAAATCCAGGTACACTCAATACAACACCTCTGGACTAATTTCCCGAATAACGCCACCCGTTCTCAAATCTCAACATTCCTACGGCTTCGGATTGGGCACACATTGCAGACGCATGAACACATCCTCGCAGTAAGAAATAAAAACTCATGTTCGTAGTGTGGTACTGTAACCACAGTTGATAGACGAATGTGCCACTCTACGAGGCCTCAAGGACCAAGAGTTCCAGCAGGGAAAACCATCCACACTATTGAAAGAGCCCACATTACAACTAAAAATATTAATAATCTTCTTAAAATATGTAACTCAGTAAAACTTATCTGGCATACCTAGCACACATATTCATACCAAAAACTTACACCTGCAATAACTGAATTACCCACTTTTATTCTAACATTCACAATCCATAATATAGAGTCCTAAATTACCGGGCACAAACCTCCCGGATGGGCTTGCGAGCATTTTGAACAAAATTACACAAATCTTCAATCTAAGAATTTAGAATTTTTGTGTTCGACGCAAAAAATATTGTTCAGGGGGGCATTTGCATATGCGGGGAGATGAAATGTTCATGTTTATGAATGCTTTCAATAATATGCTCATGCGTTTATGAGTGAGTTTTTTGTTGCTGTGCTGCGGTTGCGCTTGAAAACAGGTTTTTGGTGGAGGCGACATTGACTTTTCAGCTATTTATGATTGCACGTATAAATGTACTTATAAACATAAATATGTATATATGTATATATATATATTTGCGGATATTTATATATGTACTTAAGTATTGATACGCTTATTAAATAAGTACATAGATATATTACATTGGCCATGTTTGCATGCATATAACCACACTTATTATGAGCATATTTAATTAAATATTTGATGTTAGTATCTATGCAAAACAATTAACATTTATCAGAAAACATATTATGCAAAATTTTGTCCTCGAACTGCTCTTTTAACTCGACACTCTCAGCAGAGAGCTTGTAAGAAATGAGAGGGCGCAAATTTGAAATGAGCTTTTTCATCAACAAAATTTGCGTGTGCAGCTGAAAGAATTCACCTGCGAAAAATTGGCCACCATACTGAATTGAAATCTACCATACCAATAAAAACCTTTTTCACCATATTTTGCTATACTTGGGCAGAGGGGTTGCTGCGGAGGCAGGCGGTTGCATGCTTGCAAGAAGAAAAAGACCATTCCCACTACAGTCGGTTCTACGTACCGGAATGCAAGGACTGTTGTTTCGGCGATCTATCCCTGTTTAGATCAGCCTACCCCTAGAAGACTAAATAATAAATCAAACCAAAAACGAAAACGAAAGAATAAAAACAAGTAAACCAAGGAAAATACTGTTCAAGGATCGCGAGGGGGACTTGAGACGGCAGAGGAGTTATGCAACAAGTGTGCATTAAAGAAGGGTGGAAAGGGAAAGGGGGAATCGTCAAAAGAATATTCTTTTGAGTTTTCGGCAATTTTTGTGTCGATCGCCATCAGCGCAAATTATGATTGTTATGAATGAATATGGAATATTGTTGAGATATTACATACTATGTATGTATGTATGTACATATGTACATATGTGTATGTAGGTATATTATATTAGATTTTAATATCTACATATTTGCATGAATGTACTTACATACATAGGATGTCTAAATATAATAATTGAATTAAATAAAATATATGTATATACACCGTATTTTTGCATTCATTTAATTTTCAAAAATGAAAGTAACTATTACCAAAATAGTTACATAATACTTTATTTTAAATCCTATTGATTTAAAAATAAATAAAAAATAAACAAAAATTTGCGAAAGTGGATTTTAACTCGGGCCAAGTTACAAGTTGTCTGCCGAAACGTGAAATATATTAATGCGACCCGCGACTATATACGCTTAGCCATAGCAAACGATCGGCGATGCTGACATAGACGGCTAATAATGCAAATCATATCAATGTGCGCGCGGTAAACTAAAAATGAAAGAAAGAAGAAAAAGGAGAAGTCCGCGAAAACACTACTTTTTGATTATCAGGAGTTATGTAATATAATATAACAGAAGTGTGGAAAGGGAAAGGGGACGGTTGCCAAAAGAATATTATTTTTTGTTTTCTGTTTTGTGTCGATCCGACAATTGCGCGTGCACATGTATGCAAATGAATTGATGCGCACATAATTTTTTTAATAAGTGCATGAATATCGATGCATATTATTAATTTTGATTTTAATATTTATATCAGTTAATATATTTTTTTATATTTAATAGAATTACAAAAAAAAAGTAAACATGTGGACGCAAAAGATGGTGGTAGAACCCACAACACGTTAAACTGCAGCCCGTAACTTAACAACCAACGCTACGGCAGATGTTGAAAGACGTCTGCCTAATCGGCTCTACTCGTGAGCATTTGAACAAATTATTCTAAAATCTCCTAGAAAAATGCCAGCAATTTGTCAGACTACGTTGCTAAAGTGCATTATTGTCTGATATTGCGATGTTGAGACTTTTCAATAACCGTCGATGGTTTGTAAAATTGAAGATTTTAGCATTTTGGTGTTCGTCGGGAAAATTATTATTGAAAGGAGCATTTGCGTATGCAGGGAGATGAAATGCTCGCATTTATGAATGAATTTTTTGTTGTTGTAGGTATGCATGTACGTAGTTTCAGATATTTCTTTTACTTTAAGTAATTTCTCATGAAATTTGTATAAAAAATTATTTATTATTATTAATTTCATATTTTGTAAAAAAAACTTTCCATACACTTGCAACATTGTTAAAATATTGAACATTTTCACCTTTTTTAAATTTGTTATGAAAAATTTGATTTTGATTATTTATTAATTCCATATTTTGTAAAAAAAAATGGTGTCTACTTCAATACTGGATTGTGTTATTTACTAAGCAACACCTTTACAAAAATGATTTAAAAAAATATTAGACATATGTGTGTACATACATACATACATATGTGGAAAAATAAATTATATTGAAAATTTCTCACATTTTTCGTGAAGAGTTTCGTTGCATGATTTACATAATTAACCATTTAAGCAAGGACAGTTCAACGTCCGCTGTGTTTTGCTTGTATAGTTGAGAGCTACATTGAGATATTTTGCCCGTCTTAGCTTCGGCAGTTGAAATCCTATTCAACACCAATTTTTTTTCTAATATTTTGTTTTTACATCGCTGACAAATGATGTCTAAACCTTTGTTCGATTTTTTACTTTACTTATATTTAAGAAACCCTCTGGTATAACCCTGGGTTGTAAGCCAACGTTTTGCACTCATTCTTCTTTCTTTCTTTCTCCTTACCTAAACTGCGGTAAGATTATTAAACTAAGTTCACCAATGTAATATTTGTAAATTAATGGATTCTTACAGAATAAACATACACGCACCTGAACATCAAGTCTTATCGCCTTGTTTAACGCAAACCCTTTCGGTTAGCCACGACATCTTTATTCGCAGTTTGGTTTGGTTTCAACTTTATCGCTTCTACTGTCGAGAAGTTTAATTTGAGTCGTCTAGAATGAATGAGCCGGATGATAACATGGAGAAACGCCGCAGTCCTCGGCTCAACAAAGTAGAAACGGAGTCTGAGGAAGTACAGGCCAATTCCACATCGACTCCCGTTATCGTAAATGCCGCCGCCACTGCCGTCATCGCCACCGCCAACACCCACACCACAGCCGCCTTCAGATCAGCAGAATCAGTAAGTTCAACGATGGAAATGCAGAAGCAAATCGCCACGCTTCAAAGACAACTAGAGGAATCACAGGTAAGGTTAAGTGAACCAAATCGCCATTGCCAAAGGCTGGAGACTGCCTTGCGTAGCTCAATGCATACAGCTAATGTAGCCCCTGTTTCCGTAACCTCCACAAAAATACCCGTCATTGCGTCATCTTTGGCATAAGCTGCAGGTGCTCTAGTACATAACCTGAAATATTTGCCAGCCACTTCTCACGTTCAAAATTTGCCGGCTAGTGCAACAAGAAATAACATCACGCCATTTGTAAATAGTTGTGCACAAGCCGCGACGTCGACTACAGCGAGCAGCACTGCCATGGCGCCAGTACAGCTAGCAACTGAGAACGGTTGCGTTTTTTCTTCGCTGCCGACGTCACATATTCGCTAATGGGCCAAGCGCACTGTTCTGGCGCGCCGCACACGTCATCGTCGATCATTTCGCCAACGACCTTTAATAATTTTATGCGCACGCCTATGCCAACAAATGATTTAAATAATTTTTCATTTTTGACCAATTCTGCAACCGTGCTAAGAAAATTGCAAGACCTGCCTGAGTTCGGCGGGGAGCCAGAAGATTGGCCGATGTTTTTTACAGCCTATATCCAGTCAACTTCCGTGTACAACTACACCAATCTGGAAAACAATCAGCGGTTACAGAAAGCGGTTAAAGGAGATGCGCGAGTTAAAGAAAAACTATTACACCGTGATTTCAGTAAAAAGGGAAACGTCTTTATTCTGTGACATTCAAGCTTAAAACTAACTTATTTTACAGTGGTTTGCTTATTTATAGTAATGAGTAAACAAATATTGATAACTGTTATCCTATATGTTTGTTGGTACAAATTCATCACGCCACTTTGGGCAAACAAAACAACAATTGCTATCCTTTACATTTGTTGGTAGCTTTTGATGATCGCTAATCACTTGACTAGAGTTGCTGCTACAACAACAGCAACGCTAGTCAGTTCTGCAATATCAGGCGATATCACTGTTGTTCTTTAAATTGTTGTTGCATATTTTGTCCACTACTTTTTGGTAAACAGGTTTGTTCTTATTATTGTTTTTGTACAACTATTGTGCATTGATATTTTGTCTTCAGGTAATAGCTTATGCATATATGTATGTATGTTTGTACGTATGTAAATATGTATCACGAAATGGTAAGTATTCAAATTAATAACAAAATAGGAAAGTACATAATTGTGTAAATTTGTAAGCAGGTAAGTGTAACAAATAAAGTATGTAGGTTTGGTTTGTATGTTTTATATGCATATGTATATACGTATATATGTATGTATATAACTCCCCCAGGGCTGCTCAAAGAATTCCCCTTATTTTTTATTTTTTTATTTTCAAAATCGGATACTTAACTTAAACTTAACTTATCGCCTATGACTATTTATCAATATACATGTATTTATTTATCTTTAAATTTAGAAAGGAGAGAAAATTAAAGAATGTGTAGGTACTATGTAACATGAAACGCAAATTAATTCATCAGTAATTTATTTTAAAATATAAAGGTGGTGAAAAAAAAGGTATTTAATGATATTGGTGTAAATGGTGGGAATAATCAGTGACTGAAACTGATTATATTAAAAATAAAAATTTATTTGTAGTTTTAAAATTTTTTTTTTTTTTTTTTTTTTTTATGTTTCTGTATCAGTATCGCCAGCTGTTGCTGTCATACTTGAGTTATCATCAGAAATAGAATTATTATTATATGCGCATTTTAAGGGTCTTTTTATGTTAGATAAATGCACATTATTTAATGGATTTATTCTAAAATAAAGCTCGTCTTTGTGTCGAACTCGCTTATAGTTTTTAATTGGACCTACTTCTCTAGTTTCTTTATAACATTCTCTATTTTTATTTCGTTTATTTATTACTCTTTGTTTTACTTTGTTTATATTATCATGTAAAATTTTTGGATCAATATTGTTTTGAGCCATTCTTGGAGAGTATTTGATTGTGGAATGGTATCGGTCATTGTAGTTACCTATTGCAAATTGGATTCGCATTTCAGTTGAGAGGCTTGGGTCATCAATTCCCGTTAGCTTTTCTAACAGGGTTGAGTGTAGCCTCTCAATATCCGCATTGCCGGTATGACTGTTTGGTTTCGTTAAATGTACCTCAATACCTTCCTGTCTAAAATACTCAATAAGTTGTTCAGCCCTGAACTCATTGTCCATAATGACCTTTTTTGGCTTTCCGAATTTAGCAATTTGCTCAACTATAATCGCTTTCTTCGAGCGCCAATTCCGGTCAGTAATAGTATAAGCTGAAGCGAATTTAGTTAATTTGTCGATAAATGTGACAAATGACAATTTTTTAAAATGAAATATATCTATATGAATAATCTGATTTTTGTCTGTAGCCGTTTCAGTAAAATGAAACAAAGGTTTAATCGGCTTCCTAGAATACTTAATCTGTTGGCATTTTTCGCAATTGTTTATAATTAATTGTATTTGCTCTTTTAATTTTGGAAAATAAATTTTGTTTTTTAATGTTTGGTATGTTTCATTTATACCACTGTGCATAGACTCATTGTTGTGATACAAAGCTATTTGTTTATGAAGTGTTTCTTCATCTTCTATTTCGGTAACACGTTGAGTGCATTTAACAAATTTTATTTTATTATCCAGCGAAAACATCGAAATTAATATTAGTTGAATTTTGTTATAATCTTTGTCTGGTACTTCAGAAAAAATTCCTACGCGACCGATTTTAATGTTGTTTTTTAAAACGTTTCTAATAACATTTTCATCCTCATGAGGATTTATTTCAATTATTTTTCTTTTATGCATTAACTTTACGCCAAATGATGGGCTAAAGGTCAATATAAGTTGAACTTTATACTTATTTACTATTTCATATTTTATTATAATGTGCTCTAATAACTCTTCTGCTGCCGAATGAATAGTTTGCGACATTTCAAAATTCGAAGCATTGGAATTATTTTCGTTAATTTTTGGCGATGTTTCTATACGACTAAGAAAATCTGCCACCCTATTTTCTTTGCCATTAAGGTATTCAATTTCGTAATTAAATTCTTGTAACTTTAAGAGCCATCGTTGCTGACGAGGCGAGCATTCTTTGCCTTTATATTTATTATTAAGATATTTTATAGGACAGTGATCAGTGACGATCCGAAATTTTTTTCCATAAATATATGGCCTAAGGTAGGTAACAGCGTAAATAATTGCAAGAAACTCTTTGTCTGTGGTACTGTAATTTTGCTCATGATTATTAAGGGTCCTAGATATGTAACATACCGGATGACCTTGTTGGGATAACACTGCCCCAATCGCATAATCACTAGCATCAGTAGTTATAACAAATTCCTTGTCGTATTCTGGCTATTTTAATATTGGATGGGTGGATATTAATGATTTTAGATTTTCAAAACTTGCAATATACTGTGGGTCATTAACATTAATTTTGTTGTCCTTTTTCAAATATTTGATCATGGGATACGCAATTTTCGAATAATCTTTAATGAACTTTCGGTAGTAACCGGTTATACCTAAAACCCCTTTTAATTGTTTTTCAGTTTTTGGAATTTGCAAATTTTGAATTACATCGATTTTACTAGAGTTGGGCTTAATACCGTTTGCTGTTAAAATGTGCCCCAAGAAAGGAGTTTCTTTTTGCAGAAAACTACACTTTTCGGGTTGAATCTTCAAATTGTGCTCTTGTAATTTGGAAAAAATTTTTTTTAAAGAAATCTCATGTTCTTCTAGAGAGGTGGAAAATATAAGGATGTCATCCAGGTATACCACACAGATTTTATTAATGTATTCCCTAAGGACTTCATTAATTAGCCGTTGGAAAGTAGCAGGGGCATTTTTTAGACCAAACGGCATCCTTACATATTCGTATAACCCAGATGGTGCTACAAATGCCGTTTTCTCGATATCCTTCTCTGCCATCAAAATCTGGTGATAACCTTTTGCCAAATCTACCGTACTGAAGTATTGCGCTTTGCCTAACTTATCTAAAATGCTGTCGATGTTAGGCAAAGGATACTTATCATCAATAGTAATTTGATTTAGCCTCCTATAATCCACTACTATTCTATATTTTTGAATGCCTGATTTATCTGTTTTTTTTGGTACAACGATTATTGGTGAGCTATACTTACTTCTACTCTTTCTAATGATACCTTGCATTTCCATATCGTTGATCTGCTTTCTAACCTCCTCCTCATGTTTTGGTGGTAATCTGTAAACTCTTGAGTTAATTTGTTGATTAGTTATAGTCCTAATTTCATGAACAATTGAATTTGTATTAGTTAAGCAATCACCTTCTTTATATATTAATTTATTAAATTTTTTCAAAAGTTTACTGATTACTGCTTTTTCCTGGTTATTGAGATGACTTAAATCTATGTGTTGTTCTTCACTAATTTCTAAAACTTCTCCATATTTTTGCATTATTTTTGTTAAAAACGGAAGGCATATGTTATTATTAAGTTTTAACTCCAAATTTTGAATATCAATGTTAGTTACATTTTTGACTATCCAGTCCATCCCTAATATTAAATCAAAAGGTTTATTAAAATCTAATAATACCCACTTCATTCTGGCATTTTGTGGAGCACTAAATTCTTTTGGACATGGGGTAATTACCTTTTTATTAGGATTACTGACCACGCCATTAATTGTATTTAATATAGTTTTTTCTTTTTCATTTAGTGTAGGTAAATCAAATTTTTTAAAACTACTTTCTTTGAGAATACTTAAAGTGGACCCTGTATCTACTAACGCTATCCATTCATTATCAAAAAGAGTAATTTTTAAATATATTTTTGCAAAGTCCGAGGCTAATTTAAAAAAAAAAAAATTCATCTGTGTTGCTTGTTATAGCTTCTTCAGTATGACTTACTGCATCAATGTCCATCGGAACATTAGACTGTCTCATTTGTTGTGTTTTATTGGTTTGATTATTATTACGACGCATATTTGAACTGCCAGGATTTTGCCACTGACTATTCATTTGGTTGAAATCTCTATTGGTTGCTTGATTAGTAAAATTTCCACCATTACCATTAAAATAGTTACTATTACGAACTACAGCTTGGCTCTGAGGCCGATTAGTGCTTATCTGATTTGAAAAATTACTATTGTTTTGTTGATACCTGCTATTTATTGGTATCGCGTTAGTACTATTTGAGTAATTTTGAACTTGACTATTAAATTTATTAGTATTATTTGTTGAATAATTTTTAAAACTATTTTTTATTAGTAGAAAATTATTTAAATTGCCTTCATCCATACCTACAAATTCATGGATAGTTGCCTCTGTATCGACTAAACTAGTTTTATTTCTTATAGCGTATGCTAATGTTCCGGAAACTAACTGTTTCACTCTTTGAATTATGATTCCTGAGAAAATATCCCTCATCATTACACCATTATCATCAAATGCACAAAATTCTGAAACGTCATTAATAATACTTTTTAACTTAATACTTAAATCCTTAATGGAACTTACTCTAAGCGACATTATTTCTTTCGTAAGTTGCATTTGATCCTTTGATGACTTAAAGTGCTGCTTCAACCTTTCTTGGCAAAGCTCCCAGCTTTCAGGCCGGTCTAGTTGCAGGAAATTTTTGGCATCTCCTTGTATTTTTAAGTCGAACACTATTTGGTATGTCAAGTCTCTTTGTGTATTATAATCCAACATAACTCGATCCACGGAATGTATAAAGGCTGGTAGCATTTTTGCTTCGCCGTTAAATGCTGGTAAGTATTTTAGATCCCTTTCAATCTTGTTTCTTAGAGATGTTGATTGCTGTGCTGCTGATTGGCACAAAAGCCTTGTAATTGCGCCAAGGCATTGAACCATGGTGGCATCTGCTGGTAAATTTTCTTCAGCCATATTTAAGTTATTTTTTTTTATTCAAATTGTATGAAACAATTGTAATTTTTTTTTTTTTTATATTATTTACGATCCAATGGGTCAGTAAATTCTAGAGTTCAAAATCTTGTCACTTCTTTTTCGTTTCTTAATTTTACTCTCACAGTTTTCTTATAGTTTCCTTTTTTTTTTTATTTAAAATCTTTACTGTCTGTGTTGTTTCTACAGCACACAAATGTGCATGCCTTCGTTTTCAACACTTTTTCACAATATTGTTCACTTTTAACTTTTTTTTTTTTAATTTATTTGCACTATTTGGGTTGTTTCTGCGGTATAAATTTAAATACACCTTCGTTATCACCACTTTTAGGCTATAGCAGTAACCGACTGCGCCAGTTAAAGAAAAACTATTACACCGTGATTTCAGTAAAAAGGGAAACGTCTTTATTCTGTGACATTCAAGCTTAAAACTAACTTATTTTACAGTGGTTTGCTTATTTATAGTAATGAGTAAACAAATATTGATAACTGTTATCCTATATGTTTGTTGGTACAAATTCATCACGCCACTTTGGGCAAACAAAACAACAATTGCTATCCTTTACATTTGTTGGTAGCTTTTGATGATCGCTAATCACTTGACTAGAGTTGCTGCTACAACAACAGCAACGCTAGTCAGTTCCGCAATATCAGGCGATATCACTGTTGTTCTTTAAATTGTTGTTGCATATTTTGTCTACTACTTTTTGGTAAACAGGTTTGTTCTTATTATTGTTTTTGTACAACTATTGTGCATTGATATTTTGTCTTCAGGTAATAGCTTATGCATATATGTATGTATGTTTGTACGTATGTAAATATGTATCACGAAATGGTAAGTATTCAAATTAATAACAAAATAGGAAAGTACATAATTGTGTAAATTTGTAAGCAGGTAAGTGTAACAAATAAAGTATGTAGGTTTGGTTTGTATGTTTTATATGCATATGTATATACGTATATATGTATGTATATAACTCGCGCGAAGTCATTAAATCGCTTTTAATTCACCCAGATAACGTCGGTGCCGCTATAGAGCAGCTTCGTTTTCGCTTCGGGCGTCCCGAACAATTAATTCAAAGTCAGTTACGTCAAGCAAGGGATTTCCCTACTATTACGGATAATACATTGATCGAGTTGACACCCTTTGCTACTAAGGTGAATAATTTAGCAACATTCCTGCAATCAGTGAATGGACAACATTACATCGCCAATCCTACGCTATTGGAGGAACTATTATCAAAGCTACCAATGAGTAAGAAACTCGATTGGGCCAGAGTCGCTGCCTCAATACAGCTGTATCCGACGATCATACACTTTAGCGCTTGGGTAAGTGAACTTGCTAATTTAATATGCACAGTGCAAGAAGTCGATAATAAAGAGCAACGGCGTCGTGTGGTGCTACATACTTCCGAAACACTGTGTTCAGGTTTTTTAGGTGGGAGTCCATTAAAGTGTCCACTATGTCAGGGGCAGCATAAGCTGCAAGATTGCCGCCGTTTCCTAAATGCCGCAGTGCCAGATAGAGGGGATGTAGTGAAGAGACATCCTGGTTGTTTTTCCTGCCTAAACGTGGGGCATACCACGCGGAATTGTCGCCGTAGGAAATCTTGTTCAGAAGAGGGGTGCCAGCGCAGATACCACGCCCTACTTCACGAATCCATGGCTACAACTTCCACCTCTAGTGCCCAAAAGGAGGAACGAGGTGAAGTAAGAGGAAGCGTATTGAGCTGCGCTAGCGTTGGCAGCACTAAACCCAAGCAACTCTTTCGTGTGCTACCTGTAACGCTGTATGGTGAAAAGATGCGCATCGATACATACGCCCTATTTGATGAAGACTCCTCAATTACAATGTTAGACAGCGAGCTCGCCAAGCAGTTAGGAATACGTGGCCGCCCACACCGCTTAAATATACAATTGTTTGGAGGAAGATCAGCACAAGAGTCATCTGAGGTTTTCAACATAGAAATAAGCGGTACTGGTAAAAATAAGGGACATCTGCTGCGCAACGTGTATGCCGTAGCCAAACTCGATTTTGGGATGATTTAGAGAGTGGTGATAAATCAATTTCGTCACTCCCCCTCCAACCATATTCCGATGCCGTACCAGAGCTTTTGATTGGGATTGATCACGCGCACCTAGACTTGCCGACTGGCATTAAAAGGGTTAGTGATCAAGGTCCGTATGCTTGCAACACTGAATTGGGACGGTTGTTTTCGGACCAACCAGCCGAAAGCCGTTAGCTACCCAATCTTGCTTGTTTGTACCCAAGAAGAGGAAGAAGACATACATCAACTTGTGGCTGACTATTTCAATATTGAGGATCTCGGTGTTAGACCTTCACCGCCTGTTTAAAGCAACGATGACATCCGAGCTAAGCAGTTACTTCAAGATACAACTAAGAGAGTGGAAGGTCGTTTTCAAACGGGCCTATTATGGAAATACGACGACATTCGACTGCCCGATAACTATACTGCAGCTTTACACAGGCTTGGAGGCATCGAGAAAAGGATGAAGCGTGATGCTACGTTTGCAACAGCGTACAAAGGTGTCATCGAAGAATACTTGAACAAAGGCAACGCTCGTAAACTTACACATGAGGAAGCCAGAATACCCTCACCCAAGAGATGGTACCTACCGCATTTCGGCGTCGTCAACCCGACGCAGCCTCTCAAGTGGAAGGGGTGTCTTTGAACTCTAATTTACTACTCACTACCTTTGATTTTATTTAATTTTAGGACACGTGCCGTCGCGGTTTGTGGAGACATTAAAGAGATGTTCCACCAGATAGCCATACAGCCGACTGATAGGTGTGCACAGCGCTTTCTTTGGCGTGATAGCGAGAATAATAAGCCGCCTGAGGAGTATGAAATGAGAGTCATGATATTCGGTGCCGCGTGTTCGCCGTGCTCGGCACAATATGGTATGAGCAATCCTCGTACAATTAAAGCTATTTTTGACCGCCATTATATTGATGATTTTGTAGATAGTTTTAAGACGATTCAAGAGGCTATAGACATCTCAAAGCAGATTCGTCAAATTCATAGCGACGGTGGTTTCGATTTACGTGGATTCGTATCAAACGCAAAGGAAGTTGTTAAGGCATTGGATGGCAGTACGACAATGATGCAGATCGCTGCAGGTGAGAGTGAAGAAAAGGTTCTCGGGTTATATTGGGAGTCGGGAACCGATAATTTTAAATTTAATCTGAAGTTCCGTCGTATGAAACAATCAGTAATCGCGGGCTAGAGGAGTCCTACAAAACGAGAACTCCACAGCATTATTATGTCAACGTTAGACCCGCTAGGGTTTTTAAGCCATTTCACCGTTGCAGCCAAATCTCTTATGCGCGAGGTATGACGCCGTGAAGTCCGTTGGGATGAGTCTATCCCTAACGACGTAAACGTATTATGGGAACAGTGGCGGAAACAGATGCACAAGGTATCGGAATTTCGTGTGGCGCGCTTCTACTTCTCCCGTGGTTTGCGCATAGGTTTAGAGCTGCACGTGTTTGTTGATGCCAGCGAAGAGGCATTTGCTGCAGTCGCCTACTGGAGATCAAAGGGGCTGAAGGCTGAAGTTGGAATTTCGTTAGTCTGTCCGAAAACAAAGTGCGCTCCGCTAAAGCATGTCACCATTCCACGCCTGGAGTTACAGGCAGCTGTGCTAGGCGTACGTCTACGGAACATGATATTGGACAAGCACCAAATGCGACCTCATCGATGTTTCTTATGGAGCGACTCAATAACTGTCTTAAAATGGATTGCCAGCGAACATCATGCATTGATTTTTCAAGAACATCCCGATCGCTACAGGGACCGAATTTCTTGAAATGGGATGAGGATACCTGGCCTACCGAAGAAAACGATGCCAGAATCATTGTGGGAGCGGACGAAGAACTACGCCCCAAATTTGCTTTCATTGCCAGCAACAACATTTTTATTGACTACAATCGCTTTTCAAAGCAGTAGCGTGGGTGATTCGCTTCGTAAATCGCTGTTGTAAACGTGAGCTACAAAATCATGAATATGGACTAACTTTTATGCGTACGCATTCAATCAGAAGTCTTCGCTTCAGAACGTAACTCTATCGAGACTAGTCAAGATATACCAAAAGACAGCGCATTGAAGCAGCTATCACCATACTTAGACGACGATCGACTACTTCGCGTCCAAGGGCGTATAGATGCAGCCAGCTCCTTGCCGTATAACGCCAGAAGGCCAATAATAATACCATATGGGCACATGTTTACGCGATTAGTCGTCCGTTACCATCATTGTCAAATGAAGCACCAGAATCACGAGGCGACTTTAAGCAGTATTCGTCGGAAATACTGGATTCCCAGAATAAGACAGTTGCTACGAAGCGTAATAGCCGAATGTAAAATTTGCCGTATTAGCGAGGCAGAACCCTACGCGCCTATGATGGGCCCCTCCCAGAAGATCGCCTCGAGCCCTACGTACGGCCATTTACCTATACGGGCCTCGACTATTTTGGGCCTATTTCGGTTACAATCGGGCGGCGTACTGAAAAGCGCTGAGTTGCGCTATTTACGTGTTTCAGCGTGCGTGCAATCCACCTAGAAATCGCCCACGACTTATCGACGGATTCGTGCATAATAGCCATGCGCAACTTTATGAATCGCAGAGTGGTCCCAGCACGTCTACGATCCGACAATGGGAAAAACTTTATAGGAGCCAACGAAGAAGCGAAACGTTTTTCGGAAGTTTTTGATACCGAGTGTATTCAAAGCGAATTGTCAACGAAGGGAATTGAGTGGTTCTTCAACTGTCCAGCAAATTCATCTGAAGGAGGAGTTTGGGAAAGGATGGAACAGTGTGTTAAAAGGGTTCACGCCCATTGACGCATTTTCCCATCTCTCCCGAAGAAGAGGAACCGCCAACACCGAACCACTTCCTAATTGGCGTAGGAAACGCCCCGAAAACTCCAGCAGCTAATGCGCCAGAGGAAACGGTACTTGGCTTACGAAAGCAGTGGCGCATTGCCCGTAGTCTAAGAGACGCGTTCTGGAAACGATGTGTACTGGATGGAGTATCTACCCTCGCTAACCCGAAGAGTCAAATGGTGTCAGCGAACAGCGCCTCTCAGAGAAGGTGATGCAGTATTTATTTGTGATCCGAATATGCCAAGAAATCAGTGGCGACGTATTATTGTTCAGCGTGTGCACATTGGCGCGGATGGTGTGGCTCGGCGTGCGGACGTGCGTACGGTTGGCGGACTTCTACAGAGAGCGGTGTCTAAACTAGCAGTCTTGGATCTGGAAAATGGTGAAGCTGATCGATCCACGGGGGTGGGGGTGTTGACAAATGATGTCTAACCCTTTGTTCTATTTGTTACTTTACTTATATTTAAGAAACCCTCTGGTATAACCCTGGGTTGTAAGCCAACGTTTTGCACTCATTCTTCTTTCTTTCTTTCTCCTTACCTACATTCGCCAAAGCGCTGACTAAAACAGCCTTTTGTGAATGAGCCGAAAGATAAGACATGGGAAGTTTTAGTTAAATACCTAATTCGTTTTTATTTTGATAGTATTTTTAAGTATATAACTATATTAACAAAAAATGTGACATCACAGCCATAAATCTCATGCTTCATTAAAGATGCTCACAGGGTTGCTTTTCCAGCCAAAGAAAATTTTATTCGAGCTGTAGCGTTCTTTTGCAAGTCAGTTTCATTAAAACGGTCTCATAATAAACCTACATACACATACATATATACATATGTAATATCTTAATAATATTCCATATTCATTCATAACAATCATAATTTGCGCTGATGGCGATCGACACAAAAATTGCCGAAAACTCAAAAGAATATTCTTTTGACGATTCCCCTTTCCCTTTCCACCCTTCTTTAATACACAGTTGTTGCATAACTCCTCTGCCGTCTCAAGCTGCCCCTCGCGGGCCAAAAACAGCTTTTTCTTCGTTTACTTATATTTCTTCTTTCATTTTCGTTTTTATTTTGATTTATTGCTTAGTCTTCTTCTTTTTGTACGCATGCAGCCGCCTGCCTCCGCAGTGACCCCTTTGCACAAATATAGCGAAATATGGTGAAAAGGTTTTGTTTTGGTATGGTGGATTTAAATTCAGTATGGTGACCAATTTTTCGTAGGTGAGTTCTTTCGGCTGCACGCGCAAATTTTGGTGATGAAAAAGCTCATTTCAAATTTACGCCTTCTTATTTCTTACAAGTTCTCTGCTCTCAAGATTTCCCGTTGGCTATTGGAGTGGTGAATTGGACGAGAAATAAATGATACATTTTGACATTCCTAACTTAGAACTTCTCTGTCAAATATAAGTTCTTTGCAGAAATAGAAACAGAATCTGGCTGATGCTATTGTCGTTTTATCCTGTTGCTGTTTTTCACGTTAATGCAACAGAGAACAGAAATAGAAATCGGAGCGTCATTCATATTATTTTGTGTTTTCTTTCGATACGCATTTATTCTTTACAATGGAGAATTATTGAACAAAATTGAGAGCAGCATCCAATGCTGTAAAATATTGGTTTGGTGAAGAATTAGTTAAATATTTGGCATTTCTCCTGTCAGAAACAAGCCCAAATTACTTTTTTCCGTTTCTGTTGCTCTGAATTCTGATTATGTAGTTGACAGCACCAGAATTGCAGAATTCTGTTGCCAGTTTTGTAGCTGCCAAAAATGTACTGAATTCTGTTACTATCTGACTGATTCTGTTGCCGATTTTAAGGTTGAAGCAACAAAGAACAGGAACAGAAATTCAAGCGTCATTCATAGTCTGTTGTATTTTCAGTCGTTGCGCAGTTTATTCTTCACAATATTAATGAGTTTTTGAATAATACTCTATTAATATTGTGGAGATTAACCAGCGGAACGAACAAAAAGAAAATTTCTATTTCTTTTCTTTCATCACCAACCCGAAAAATAACGACAGAAAAAACGGCAACAGAATCATTCAGATTCATTCAGATTCTGTTTCTGTTGTTGTGGCACCTGGCCTATAAGGCGGAAACAAAACAGGAACAGAGTCTGAATGATTCTGCTGCCATGTTTTCTGTTACTAATTTTCGGGATGGTGTAATAAAGAACAGAAACAGAAATCGAAGCGTCATTCATATTATTTTGCGTTTTCGTTCGTTGTGCAGGTTATTCTTCACAATGTGAATAAAAAATTATCAAAATACTTATTTCTGTTTCTGTTGTTGATATACTGAACTCTGTTCCTGTTGCTAGCAGCACCAGAATTTCAAAATTCTGTGGCCGTTTCTGTTGCTGACAAAAATGCACTTCATTTGGTTTCTGCTTCTGTTTCTGTTCTGTGGTACACCGCGTCATAAATACTCTTCTTCGGTGCGGACGTGTTTTTCGTCGCTCTCTGCTTGCATTGCATTTTTTTTCTGTGTGGAAGGAAATGTGTCTTTTATTTCTTTCCTTCATTTTTATAAATATTTAATTTCATTCTTTTTTATTGGTTTGGTATATCAGAGATAGAGGCTCTATTTTCGAACCTGGATATTATTTCGCATTTTTAATATTTTTCATAATGCCGTGTGTTTGTGGGCATAAAGTTGAACGTCATCAGCCCAAAGTGCAATGTGCAAAGTGCATTGAACTCTCCCACCTTGAGTGTGTAAACATTTTGCCGAGTGATGTTGAGTTCTTGCTTAGATCTAATAAGCCCTTTCTATGCAAATCGTGTTCTGCTGCTCGGCGTAGTTCAATTCGCTCGCCTCCTCTCACTGTTACGGACAGTGTGCCAACGGAGCTGAAAGCGAGCTCTTAGCTCAATCGCCTGGTGTGAATATTGCGCATAAGGAAATTACCATGGACAATAAACAGCAATCAGCCATGCAGTCTGTGTTTAATGAAATTGCTGCCCTTCGGGCTGAAAATGGTCGTGTCGTTGCTATTGTCCAGTCTTTACATGATGACAATATTCAACTGAGGAAAACAACTGAGAATCTACACGCTGAATTTGGTGCGATGCTGAGCAATATGCATTACGATGAGTTGGCCTCAGCTGTAGTCGCACTTACTGCGGAAATTAAATATCTTCGTTGTAATATGTGCAGCTCTTTATTGGATGACAAAGTTTATTGCGAAAAATCTCAATACAATGCTCATATCCAGCTGTTAAGTGTTGATCTTTCATCACCGCTTCATACCTCGAATACTGCATTCTCGGTTGCTGCTCCTATTTCGTATGCTGCTGCTGTTTCGGCTGATATTAACACTGTTAACTCAATGTTAACTGCTGCGCCTATTTCTTCTGCTCCTGCTTCTCGCAATGGTGATGCCGAAGATCTTTTACATCAGTCGACTTCGACTATTATGCCCACTGTTGCTGCTCCCATCATGTATGCTGTTGCTGGTTTGAATAATATTTCTCCGTCTGCCGTGCCTAACATTCGTAAGAGCTCTGAGTTTTCTGTTCGTTCATGTACGGACGGTGCTAATGTAGCTCTCTCTACGAATGATAAGAGTGCCATATCGTTAAATAATTTTTCATCACCGATTATGACGTCGCACCAATTGAACTCATCGTCTGCGGCCCCCAATTCTGCTTGGGCAACAGTTGAGAACAAAAAAATAAAGCGAAAGCGAATGCAAACTCGTGTAGTTGGATCTTGTGAGAGCGGTGAACTTGAGGTAGCTGATCGCTTTAAGTGGTTACATTTGTCTTCGTTCTTACCTGCGGTCTCAACTGATAATGTCATTGGTTACGTGGAGAAATATGCCGGCATTGATAAAAAGCACATCGTATGCTATAAGGTCATTAAAAAAGAGTCGAATGCGGATTATCTTAGGTACATAAACTTTAAGCTTGGTGTTGATGAGCATGATTATGAGAAAGTGCTGAAGCCTGAGATTTGGTCAGTTAATGTATTTATTCGACCGTTTCGTTTTTTTTCGAAAGCAGGAGAACTAACAGCCTCTGAATTAGCTGTTCATACTAGTGCCAATAAAAGTATTAAGATATACTATGAAAATGCTTCTGGACATATTGTGAATATGATGTTTTTGTTGTAACTGAGACTTGGCTCAACTTAAAATTTTTTGATGCAGAGTTTTTCAATCCGAACCTCTACGTAATTTTCCGTAAAGACAGAGATTCGATTAAAACTGGATGTAGCCGCGGCGGTGGTGTGCTGATAGCTGTTCGTTGCAATCGTGAGGTTTCTCTTATCTCGTTGGACTGTTCTTGACCAACTGTGTGTGCGAATTCATGGCTTGCATGGTTTTCTTTATCTTTGTGTTTCTTATATACCACCTTTAAGTAATAATAATATCTACAGAGTAATAGTTTACTAAATAGTAAGAGTCGCTTTCTAGATTTGATTTTTGTAAGTGACAACATGAGTTTTGTTGTATCGCAACCTGCTTTTTCATTATCGTGTGCTAGTGTACATCATATTCCTTTGTTGATAGATTTAGAATTTATTGAATTTTTTGAAGTCTGTTCTGGGAATACTAAAATTTCCTACAATTTCGCTGGTTCTGATTTTAGATGGCGCTTTAGGTGAAATTGATTGGAATGTTCATTTTGGCGATACTGAAGTTGCAGATTGTTTTAATATATTTAAAAATTTAGTGATGGATGTGTGTTCTAAACATGTTCCGGTTTTTAAGAGCAATATTTATAAAATTCCGTGGTACACGAAAGAACTCAAAGTTCTAAAAAATTTGAGAAATAAGTTTTTTAAAAAGTTTAAGTCAACAAATGAAAAACGTTTTTATGAATTATTTATCTCACATAGAAAAAAATTTCGTGATTTAAATAGGTCCCTGTATAAAAAATACATTCATAACTTTGAGCTAAATATTAAAAGTAATCCGAAGAGTTGTTGGCGTTACATTAAATCGATAAAAAAAAGTTCAAGCATTCCTAGTGCCTTAGTGATGCAGCAAATATATTTGCTGATTTTTTTCATCAAATTTTTCGTCTGATGATGATCTTCTTGAAGAAGACTTGGCAGTTATTCGAAAAAATATCTCAGAGAACTTGTTTTCTTTTACCGACTTTGGATCACCTTGCTTCAAAATTGTGAATCGTTAGTGCAACCTTTAAAGCTAATATTTAATAAATCCCTGTCTGAAGGAATTTTTATTAACGACTGGAAGCTGACATCAGTCACTCCTATTTTCAAAAGCGGTAACAGCAGCGATATTTTTAATTATAGACCAATTTCCAAATTGTCAGCAGTCTCTAAACTCTTTGAATGTGTTATCAAAGACAAGGTTTATTTTAGTGTAAAACATCAAATTTGTCCTAGGCAGCATGGTTTTGTTGCTAATAGGTCTACGTTATCTAATCTGTCAGTTTTTTCTGAAGAATGTCACGTAAGCTTTCGTAATGGTTTCCAAATCGACTCAATCTATACGGACTTCTCTAAAGCATTTGACAAGATCTCCCATAAACTTTTAGTGGCCAAATTGGAATGTCTTGGGTTTCACTCGACCTTCCCGGATTGGATTAAATCCTACTTGACAGAAAGGAGCAGCACATTTGCTATTGATGGGGTTTCTTCGAATCAATTTATTGCCACCTCTGGTGTTCCGCAGGGTAGTATTGTATGATATCCGTTCTTGTTTCTCTTCTACTTACTTTGTCCTGTATGCAGATGATCTTAAACTTTATGCTGAAATAAAAAGTTTGAGTGACTCAGCCGTCCTACAGTCTGAGCTAAATAACTTATTTTATTGGTGCCTTATGAATCGTCTCTTTCTAAATATTAAAAAATGTCATAAAGTTACCTTTTCTAAGCTTCAGAAACCTCTTTACACATCTTATCCCAATAATAATACATATCTTGTTTCATCTGATGTGAGTCCTATTTTGATTCCAGGTGCAATGCTCGCTTTTGTACGACGCAACTCTTCGCATTTTGCTGACCCATATACTCTTAAAATATTATACTCTGCGTTTGTCCGGTCCAAATTAGATTACGCTGCTTTTATTTGGAGGCCTTATCATGCAGTCCATATAAATCGTGTTGAGTGGGTACAAAAAATCTTTATACGGTTTGCTCTGTATTCTCTCAATTTCTCAGATCCGACTCCTTCGTATGAATCTCGCTGTCGATTGATTAGTCTTTTTCCATTAAGTGATAGAGGAACTCTTCTTGCACTATCTTTTATCTTTGACCTTGTCAATGGTAAAATTGACTGCCCTACTCTACTAGAAAGATTAGATTTTAATATTCCTTGCAGAAATTTTCGTCGTTTCAACATTTTTCGTATTGGCTTTTGCAAGACAGTATTGAGTGCCAATGCTCCAATCATTAGATCGTTATCTGAGTTTAACTATTTCTCAAATTTTTTGGATTTCAACCTTTCTGGTACTAAACAATTATTTCAAACGCAATTAAAAAATTATTTTCTTTGTAATAGATAAGTTGAATACTACACAATTGTTTTATGTACATTAAGTTTCATTAATTGAGTTTCAATATAAATTTTATAAAACTCCATATATACTAAAATTTTGGATTGTTACTATATTTTAATCTTAAATGTCTGTTCCGAACTAGTGTTAGACATTACTAAATAAATAAATAAATAAATAAATAGTCACTAAAATTTAGTAACTAAAGCCGATTTAACATAAAAGGCTTTTGCTTTGAGTTTCATTTGTAACTTTGACAGAAAAGAGTACAGACGAAAAAAGTAATGCCACAATAAGCACTTTTACTCATTTGTTTATTGATAAAAGTTAAAGAAATAGAAAACATAGAACTTATATTGGTTAAATTCTAAATTTACATTTTTTTGTAGAAAATTGAAGTCTAGCGTCTCTAAGGTGAGGAATGAAAAAATATGCAATATGACTAGTTCATAATTCTTAAATATAAATTATATTTAAATTAATAATTTAAAAAAATACACCTATATTATAATAAAACTTAAAAATGACAAAAGAGCCCTAGGTAGGATAACGAATTGCATGTAAAGCAAAAACACTAACTCGAAAAAATATGCCAGTTGAGCCAATTCGGTAAAATGATATCCGACCTGAGTTGTAGTGTTATGTAGTGAAAAAAACTGCGCTATTGTGAATGAGCCGTAAGAATATACAATACCCGTTTTGATTAACGTATTATTTTTAAGTATATATATAAATACATCAAACTAAAATTTGCAAGCACAACTATTTTCCGTGCTTAAATGGCACTAAACAAATCGCATGTTTTATGAAATATGCTAACGGGGTTGCTTTTTCAACTAAAGAGAATTTTATCTGAGCCGGAGCGTTCTTTTGCAAGTTAGTGAAAATAAAACGGGCCTATTATAAGGCTATTCCATGCAAGTTATCTTAAAAATAAGTAACCAATTTAAATAATAATAATAGCATTTACATTATATTATAATCTCTATACTTTTGTAGGGTTTTTAACTAAACAAATTGAAATCTTTGGAGCTTTGGGCAGGCTAAGGAAATAAAACGCCCTTTATTTTACGGATGGCGGTTCACGCACGTAGACGTTTATTTATAATAATAATAGATTAAAAGTTCAAATGACATGTATTTCCATAGAAATTATCAATACTCGTAAATAATACAAAGTATATGAAATGTCTTAAAGATGTTGCCCTGCTCTGAGTTTACTCAAATTTTTTATGGGTTTATACTCTATTTGACTACACTAAGTTAGAGGTGAACATTTGGTCACATCCCCACCCCCGTGGATCAGATTCACCATCACGTACTTCCAAAACAGCCAGCTTTGAAGCACGACGAACTAATCCAGTACTAGTTCTGACATCGGCGCGGTTTATTACCCAATCCATTCCTGAAAAAACTCGCCTCGCCACACCACGACACCACTCTCGCCGCGGAAGAGTAACGTCGCATATAAATTTGGCATGGCTTTCACACGGGAAGCTGTGAAAACCGTAAAACCTGTGACAATACTCTTTAAAACTTGTCGTATGCTTATAATCCAGAATTTCTGCCGAATCTCACCAATAGTGGTCTCAAAGTACTGATGCCTCATTCGTTCATGGTAATAGGTGACGATTAAAACGGTCAATCGATGTTTCTCTGGTAAAATTATGGGATCCACGGAATAAAATGAAAGCCAACTAGCGGCTAATATACGGCCCCCAACCCGTAGAATTTTTTCGTTGCCAATGGACGGTGACAAATTTTTCATCATGCTATCAGTGGTCTCCTCTTTTATACCATTAATTTCCATCCAAGCGACATAGCAAGTTTTCTGCCACGTGAACTTTGAATGCTTGCGTTGATTTCGGTTAATGAATCTTAACACCTGTTCTGCGGATCGTCTATTGCAAGAATAAAATCAGTTAAAATTGGTCATTTGGGAAATTCTTCGACAGGAAGATCTTTACTGGTTTCATTAGGATTCGTTGGTTAATCTTCAACTACCAACGAGAAGTTTCAGATAAATCGATATTACGATATTACGATGGCACGTGTAGCATCATCGGCAACATTCATACTTGTAGGAACACACTTCCAGTCGCATGGTTGAATTACGGCTACTATGTCTGCGATACGGTGCCCCACGAATGGCTTATATTGGCGATGCTCGGATTTTAACCAATGCAACTTGGTCGTATAATCGCTCCAAATGACACGTTTACATTGAAGGTTGTGTTCCTTAAGAAGTGATTGAGACAATCGAACACCATGTACAGTATCTTGCAGCTCTAGTTATACTGTCATTCGATTTAGCTCCTATAAATGTTGTTTCGACCTGACCCCACTTCATAGTTCTATTTGCAAAATACCTTTTTACTAAGTCATGGAAGTATTGGCCATTTAAGTCATCCATAGGCAAGGACGTTTGCGTCAATGGTGCTTGTTTATTCATAAGCTCGAATATTACCCATGTTGGTAGCCCCTAGTGAGAGAATGGTCCAAACCGATAAGTATTTTTGGATTAACATTTGAAAAGGTACCTTACGCAAATTCTCGGGAGTTCCCCGCAAATCCCCTTCATTAAGGATCTGTATGGGTACCGAGGCGGCGAGCTTGTGGCTTTGGGTTCATGCGCAGCAATGAGTGGTGCCGTTGTTGGCACTGTGCACATGGCCACTGCTCGGGCATTCATTCGTGCTATGGGATTACCAAGGCAGTTTTTGCACAGCTTTGTTTGGTGAACGAATTGTACTCGATTTGGTACAGAAATTCGTTTGAATTGTGGGCAGACTCTAATTAGATGAAGGAAGTTGCAGTAAGAGCTGGATACTTCCCTCTTAGAACCTGCCACAAAGGATTGCGTCCTGTTAAAAGGCCTATTTTGCGCAACATTTTGATGAGCGACTGGTTTTCGTTTTTTGACTACTTCGTATCTGGACGTAATAAAATCGTACATTTGTGCCCATGAGGGTTGATCTCTTCGTGAAGAGAGAGATTGTTCCCAAAGTGACAGTTAGATTTCGGGCAATTTTGTTGAGCATATGTACACTACAATGGGACCCAACTGTCTGCGCTAACGTCTTGAAAATGGAGCATCGACAGACAGGTGCTGTTTGCAGCATTTGAAGTTGCTTACTATTTTCGGATTGAATAGGGGTACGGTCGTCACAGTTTTTACCTGGTTGCCAACCAGGATACGTTTATTTTCGTATCGTGGACCATAAAGCTTCTCAAGCCAGGTCGAAGTTGTCATCGCTGAGCGGGTACTGCTTGACAATGTGTGATATAATTGTAACACTGGGAAAGCATTGATATCCTTATTTTAATTTGGACAAATGCAATCAGGAAAATTCCCGTACTAGATTGCATCTATCTAAATATGTATCTTAGGCCCTTATTATGATTCACAACTTAGTTGTCAGTTGAGTTGTAATTGTCAAATCCGCATTATGGTTCACAACTCAAGACAACTTCGATAATCGATAACTTTTTCGCTATTATGATTGACAACTAGTTGTCATTTTACATGAATTAGTTGTCAAAACAAGACAACCACTTTTAACTAGTTGTCTTGCCGCTGCACATGTAAAAATGGAGAGTAAAATGTAAGTATTCTAAAATTTAGAGCTAAAAATTGAATAACATGACCATATATATTGTTTCTATTTCAGAAAAGTATCAAGTAAATCACAAATTAAGCGCCTTGTGAAATTGATGGAGGAAAACCCACAACATGCGAGGGGCATTGGCCAATTTGGATGTAGCCGGCAGGAAATGGCTGCCACTTGGGTGAATTTTGCAACGGAGCTGAATGCGCTTGGACCCCCAATCAGGAGTGGTGTGGAGTGGCAACGGGTATGTAATAATATTAGGACGCAATGTATGTATGTAAAGTGAATAATAAGTGCAATTACAGGTATGGGTACACTACAAGGCCAACCTAAAGAGGAAGCTAGCCAAAAACAAAGAATCGTTGTCCGCTACTGGTGGCGGGCCCCTTCAGGAGCTATCCCTATCGCCAACTGAAGAGCGTGTGTTGGAATTGACACACGTTGGAATGTCAATTAATCCAGTTGGGCGTGCTCTCGGGGTTCTGGACCTAGCCGAAGAAGATTCCGGCGATTTTGAGTTACTGGATGGCATACCCAGCACATCAAATGCCACTACGCCACTATCAAGGCGTACGGCTCCGCGAGAAAAAGCGGCTGCCCCTGATAAAGTGCGGGTGGATTTGCTCGCCAAGCAGCTAGCAACGCAGGCCCAGGTTGTGGAGATATTGGAGCGGATGGGAAAAACCCAGTACAAGGGTTACCTGCTTCAGAAGAGGAAGTTGGAGCTGGCAGAGAAATCGCATGAAGAAAAGAGCGAGCTCCGCCAAGTGCAGTTGGCAGGAGCAAAATTGCAGCTGCAGCAACTTCAGAAGATGTGATAAGGTAAATATAAATAATATAAGTAATTAGGTATGTAATAATGCGATATATGTTGTTGCTTTGGATATCAATATTAGACTTGAATCCCCTCCACATGTCGCGTTTAGATGCATACACCACATCCAGCAATGGGTCGGGTGTTCGTCAATCAGGAAAATACATGTATACTTTCAGTCCCAAACAATTTAAAAATATTATCAGAATAATACGCATAACGAAACCAGCAATGCGAACTCCAATAATCACTCGCACAATCATCAACAGAACAACAACAATAGCAGAAACAGCGGCAAACTCATCGAAGCAAATAGCGTGCAGTGCAAGCAACGCAAACAGCAAATGGACGTACAGAAGCTATAAACATAAAGTAACTGACATTCCTATTGAAATAAATATGTCATATATAGATATGTAAAATAGTCTAAGCCTCTAGTGACTAGCTAAGTCGCTAATTAATTAGTAATGAATTAAAATTAAATTAAATATGTTCTCTAGTCACTACTAAGTCGCTAATTTTAAATTAGTAATGAATAAAAATGAAATAATTTTTTGGTTATACATTTTTAATTTGTTGTTTTTTGGAAATATAACATGAAAACAATACAAAAATTTAAATGTCTAATGAACGCATTATATTGTTGCGAATTTGATTTGCTTCAGAGCTTGTTCCGTCAGCATCTTCTCCTACAAATGATTGCTCCAATTGCTCCAGGTCCTCATATTGTACGGCATCCTCCACGACCTTGTAATGCTTGCAAATGTTGTGCATAACACAGCAAGCGTTGACAATGATTGTCGCTTTCGATGCGGAGTAGTGCAGGCCACGTACCGACAGGAGACATCGGAATTTGCCCTTCAGCACTCCAATCGTCCGTTCGACTGCATTCCTGGCTTTAGAGTGAACTTTATTGAACTTCGCTTGCTCCGATCCTTCTACCGTGCTGCGGAATGGCGTTATGAGATTTGGCCGCAGTGGATACCCGGAGTCACCTAAAGTGAAAATAAAATAACTAAGATAAGTTACAAAATAATCTAAAATCCATGTATTGCGCGGTAATGTTCGGTCCAGATGCTGCTTTAGAAGGCTCAAATTCGTGGGAATCGTGGTTAGAGCCAGGATAACGTGCATCTACGTACCTAATTCTCTGTTTGAAATCACAATACTGAAAAAACAAAATGCCAGTTAATTAATTAATGAAACTCAGTTAAATATTTCAGTTACTCACGACCAGCGCGTTGAGGCTGTAGTATCCTTTCCTATTTAAGTAAAGGTGTTGCTCCTCCAGTCGTGGTGACACGATTCGCACATGAGTGCCATCCACGAAGCCAATCACACCAGGTAATCCGGTGCGCTCATATACTGTCGACTCGGTCATCTCGTCGTCACTCATGGCTGCTTTTATCCACAGTTTTCCCATGTTGTTCTCGAACACGTGGAGCACTTCATCCAAAATTACTGAGAGCGTTGGTTGCGCAATACCAACGTTGAAGTCATTCCCACCGCATGTCTGGTAACTTCCAGTGGCCAGGAATCGCAACGTTGCACATATTTTTAAAATCGGCGGAACAGCGGACGACCGTGTCAATTTTTTTAAAAAAGGGGTAATGGCATCCACTAGGTACCTCATTCCCTCTTTGTTGATGCGGAAGTAACTCAAAAATCTGTAATAAAAACGCTTTGCACATGTACTTACATAGACATAATAAATATTTTACCTTGCTTCCGGCAATTCAAACGGGTTGGACGAATCTCTTATTGTCCTCCTGATTCGTCCAATTTGTGTACGGCTTGCATTATCTTCTGATTCTGCAAAAAAAAATTCGAAGCTCGCTTCCATATTAAATATTTGTATTTTCTTTTAATTCGGCGCACAAATCAGTTGTGTTGATCAGCTGTTTTTAAGTTGTCTTGAAACTTATCGATAACTCAACAATTGACAACTAAATCGAGTTGTCAATCATAATACAAATCAAAAGTTGAGTTGAGTTGTGTCTGAGACAACTCAACTCAGTTGAGTTGTGAATCATAATAAGGGCCTTAATACACTTGTCACCAGTATTCGCTGTTATGATGTGTATGCAAATTATGTATGTGTGGCCACACTCTCACTTTTCTGTGAAAGTAGCAGCACTGTTTTGACATGGCAATTCTTCAAAATCAGGGAACGACTCGCTACAAGTCCGAACAAGAATCTTTTTATCTTTTTTAAAGACACACGCATATTCCCTAGAATATGAGTTTTCTTAATTTTTAATTTATACCTTGTGTTAAGTACTTATTTGAATAAATAACAGCGTTTTAATCTGGTACGGTAGCATTCGACAAGGCAAAAAGTTGTTCTGAACAAAAATACTGTGGATGGTGTAGCCGTAGTTGGACTGACCAGGGGATTTTTTTTGCGCCTAAACAGTATTTTTTGAGTTTTTAAATTTCCTTGGGCTCTTTTGAATCTCATTAATGATATGAAAGTACGCACGCTACACTAACTAAATTGCCGCCGACTAAATAGTTGGTGGTAAAACCCGAATGCAAATTTAGGGAATCTTTTTAAAGCTAGCAATTACTAATATAAGATGACACGGTTTGGTTAAATTTGTCTCTTTTATGAAAAAGTTTATTTAATTAAATATAAAACATAGCAATAGAAATGTATTATTGTTTTTCATATTAAATCTTTTTCCTTTATTTTTCATAAAAACATAGATAATATAAACCATATAGATGCAATTTTAAATTTTTTCAATCAGTTAGAGACTTTTCGGGTATGCTGTTTGGAAGCTAATTCAATTTCAGTAAACGTTTAAGTGGCTGACAATTTCTCTAACTGTCCTGCCCGTGTTCCTTCATGTAAATGCTTAAGCTTTGAAAATGTAGCATTTTAGCTTTTCATATTAAATTCAGGACTTTGGTTACAGTGCTCACTGATCACCAACCCGACTGCTTAGTTGTATCAGTGAGCGCACCTACAACCCAATATGGCTAAATAGTTGGGCAACTAAAAACTCTGCAGTGTAGGATGGCTCTTAAAGTGTCTTGATATCCTTCAAAAAATATTGACGTTTACTTTAATTAATACATTAGCTTTCATACGTATACGACTTAATTCTCTTATATTTGCTTACAGAACGTGTAAGAAGAAATTATTTTAACTCTATTATCTAAATGTATGGATATTCTCAAACATTGTGAGTAAATACAAGTGAAAAATCAAGAATGATAGAATACAAGATTGCGCCTTCCCGCGGTGAAATGACAGATCTCGCCTTTAGTAAACAAGAATACGGGAGACAGAAAATTGAACAACTTCCAATATTTCATTGAAAAACGTGTTCTAATTGTTCTAAAGTGTAAAAGTATGAATTTATAGGCAGACATTTAATAAATAAATTCGCAAAATACTAAAAAAAGTGTATCTTTTTCTTAATTTGTGAAAAAAGCTTTGTCTAGTTGAAGTTGAGAATTCTCAAACCCGGCAAAACCAAAGTAGCGGTACTTCTAAAGGCGTCACCTTCAGTATTCAGTACACCGTGGTGAAAAATCGTAGCCCAAAGACCTGATGTAGCAACCCTCAAAATGTTTGTGTCATTAACTGATCGAATTTCTATGTTTGATAATTAATATTGCCTATGTGTGGCATTCAATATCAGCCGCAGTCATCTTTAATTTAGAAGACTTTCCACTTGTATTCATTCACAATGTTGTCCAATAACCCTAAACACAGCAATTCAGCAATTGCTGAAAGATGGCCGCGATACTTCGCTACTTGTGATGCCCCATCCTTCAAAATTGAAATGGGAAGTTTTACTCCAAAACATGTAAGCCGAACTTTGTAATTTCCGATCAATATTTATTAACAAATTATGTTTGGAATATGCATTTTGTAAACTATAACTTTTAAATTACATATGAATTTATAATAACGATCTGTAGTGCGATTCACTAACCTATTTTTAGGATATTCGCATAGTTACATAACTCATCTTAACGAAAATTTTAACGATGTTGCTATTCAGCAGCCATTTTTAACTATTTTCGCTATCACCAAATCAGCTGTTGTCGTTAGTTAGTCGATTATCGAAAACTAAACAACAAATGTGATGATGTTAACTTAATGGACAAAGGAAAAATTCGTGATAAAATAAATAAAAGAAAAACTTAAAATTCGGCGATTAGTTTTCGTGAAATTAAAAGAGAAACATTAAATAACAGCAAATCGACGTTTACTCTAGGATGTGGGCAATCCCTCTCATATGAATGCAACATAATTTTAGAAGCTGTATCGGTTAACTCCAGCACTGAATATCTAATTTCTCAGCTTGGCAGGTTTCCTATGACCCAAGTGGAGCATCGAGCTGCTAAAGAAACGTTTGCTCCAGCATCGTCACCTTTTGTGAGAGGCACTACTGGGGCCGTCGATTGTACTCATGTATAAATTTTGGAGCCACAGAATTATTAGGAGGCTCATGCCATTCACTAAATATGCAAATGGTAAAATGATTCGTTTTCACAAATTTGAGTTCGACATTTTTTTGCAGTTCTATTAATTTTAGCTCAACTTCAAAGCAAAAAGTGAGGTTAAATTTCACAATTTCTGCAATCATTATAACGAATAACTTAAAAACTATAAACCTCCGCGCGACCTTTAGTTCTACTCTACCCAACACCCCTTATAACGATCTTTTTCAAAGCGTGCTTCCTTATTGAACAATTTTCCTAAGAGGAGAAAGCAGAGTTGCTTAAAGATGAGAAACTTCGTCAATATTTTTTATCCGAATTTAATTTTTAGCTTGGCTACAAGTTTGTTTATGTCAATTTTTGTTTTTGTATGTATGACACCACCTGATATGAATTCTCCTTGTAAATACGTGTACAATGAACTTTTATCCACGAATCGAAGTACAAAAAAGACTCCGTTTTAGTGGAAAAACTGGGATATTTATTTCGAAATAGTGGTATCGGAACACCGCTATTTATGATAAAATACCTACATCTTCTTAATTCAATGACAGATTTCGCAAAGCGAAATTACTTAATTATTCATAATCTTCTTATCAATTCAGAATGAGCCATTCATTAATATACGAAGGGCTCGTTTTAATGTAACCTAGTTGAAAAAGAACAGTCCAACTCGGATAAAATTTTCTTTTAGTTACTTCACAACGCTGGAAAAATCTGTCATTAAACATATGATTTGTTTAGTGAAGTTTTAGAGAAGAAAAACAAAATGAACAATTCTGAGGATCCTGTGGTAAGATATCAAATTTATGTAAAAACACGATATAAATGCATTAAATAACCTTTTACTTTTGTAGATGATGTCTTTGTACATGGGTGAGCATTGCGAATAATATCGCAATAGAGAGATGCAAGAAGTACTTGAAGTAGTGGAAACGATATATGCCTGCTCCAACTCTTCCAAAGACTCGGAGAGTGCAAACAAGGCACATGAGAAGAGCTCCAATTTTGAAGGTACACTCGATGCAATGAGTGAGGCAGATTTCAAAATGCACATGAGGCTAAGACGCCAAACGGTGGAATATCTAACAAGTAATAACAAAATGTTTGTAAAAGAAATGCATAAACTTAATGTTATTTAATTTTCAGTGAAGTATTCGGAATCTAACTGCTTACCTGACACATCTGGTGGTGGTAGAACGCGTATATTACCAAAAAAATCGGTGTATATGTACATTTGGTATGTAATCAATACAGTAACATGTAGGCAACTAGCAAATTTGTTTGCGGAAAAGAACGTATAGTATTGTGTTGCAGGCTGTAGTAGATGTCAATAAAAAGTTCATTGACATAACTTGTGGTGAACCAGGAGCGCTGCATGATTACCGTGTTCTAAGAAGGTTCAAACTCTTTCAGGATGCAGAAAACCATTAGAAGGATATGTTTCCGAATTCATTTTTTATAATCGGAGATTCGGCAGGTCCGTCAACGAAATGGCTGGTTGTACCTTTTAAGGACTACGGAAATTTAAATGCATGAAAACGAAAGTTCAACGAAATACATTCACCAACTCGGATGGTGGTTGAAAATTCGTTTGGACTACTGAAAGGGCGCTTTCGAAGATTACTAAAGTTTACTGACGAAACGGATTTGAGGGCAATAACCAACATCGTGGTCAGCGTATGTGTTTTACATAACATTTGCATTTCTTTTGACGACTTGTGCGATGTCAACGATGTGAGTGATGAAAAAACGCTTGCACAAGATGAAGGTTTTGAAGAACCAAACCTAGACGCAGCCTTTGACAGAAGGCAAAACCTTTTAATTATATAAGACAACAAAATATTATTTAAAAATTTCACTGCATCTACATATCGCTCATTTGCTGCAACGTCGTCATAATTCAAAAAATCCAAATTTTGAGTTAACATCACTAATATATCGGAAATAATATGTTTGATCAACTGACAAAGTGTTATATCCGAGGTCTTAACATTTTACGCAGCATCGCGATAGAAGCCCTTTTGCTCTAACTACATATCCTATTGCGTCTTATTTGTGACAACGTATTATCTCAGTTGTGCGTCGGCTTTTGTGTGGTGAACATCGTTAAGTTCTCAAGAAAAGTGCCATATTTCGTTTTGTGACAATATTAATAAAAGGTAAGATCACTTTTCTACATCAATTCAAAAACTAAAAATGCGTCTTCTGTAATATCTAACAAGTAATAACAAAATGTGTGCAAAAGAAATGCATAAACTTAATACTATTTTCAGTGAAGTATTCGGAGTCTTAACTACGTGCCTGCGACTTCTGGTGGTGATAGAACGCGTATATTACCCAAAAACATCGGTGTATATGCACATTCGGTGTGTAAGCAATACAGTGGCATTTAGGCAACTAGCAAATTTGTGCGATATCAACGATGTGAGTGACGAAAATACGCTTGCACTTGATGAAGGTTTTGAAGAATCAAACCTAGACGCAGCCCTTGACAGAAGGCAAAACCTTTTTCATCATTTAAGACAACAAAACATTATTTAAAAATTTCACTGCATATATGTATTTATATCTTTAAATTCACTAATGAAAATATTGACAAAACTTCATTGCATTTCATTCAACTAAAAATCTATAAAATTAAAACAAATTCACAAGGAGTATCACATATGTATAAAATTCAATTCAGATCATTTCAACTTAAGAAACTTTTAAAAACCATCAGTAACATTTTGCTATAGTATGTACAAGGCTTTTATATAAAACGAGTACGAGTAAAAGGTTTTCACTGAAACTCACTGTAACGTTTTAAAAAGCTGCTAGACAGAGTAATTTCTGTTCGCTATTTTTTCCAGCAAAACAACTTTTCTCCGCTCTAGATCGCCATCCTTCTCCCACTTTTCCATCAACATTTTTTGAATTTTGTTGAATCGCTTCACTTTCCTTTTTGATCTGCCTCCAATTTCTTCAAATTCAATTTTTTTATAATAAAGCTTTCTCACTGAATGTTTTCGACGTACTGCCGCAGCTGGAGAAAAAGTCCATGTTGATATACGTGGTGACATCTTCGACTCCAAACACAGCGGCGTCCTTTCTAAGTCCTGGAAGTGGATTATGTATATAAATATAATTTGTTCAAATAAATATGTATTTCTTGAACCTACTGTGATCGCCATTGGCACCATGTCTTCCAACACGTTAGCGTAGGCCAACCTCTTTTTTTTTGGAGCTCGAACTCCGCTCTCCGCGAAGGCGAGGTAGCATCTCAAAAACCCAATTGTCTCCTCACGGGACCATCTCTTTCGCCTTTTTGCTTGCATTCTGAAATATGAACATGGTTTAATTCATAATTTTATGTGAAATATACGTAAAGCAATTTTACTTGCCCTTGTTCCATTTTTATTTGTTTTGTTTATGTATCCATAAAACAAACAAGATTTGACAGTAGTTTGAAATTTCCCAAGTATTTTTCCAGAGCACATTCACAATAGAGCGTTTTTTTTTTGCTTCACAACACTACATCTCAGGTCGGATATCACATAACCGAGTTGGTTCAACTCGCATACATTGTGAATATATACAAGTGAAAAGTCTTCTCATTGTGAATGGTCAGAGCTGATATGGGATGTCACATAAGGGCTGATAAGAACTGCCAGACATAAAAATTGCACGATAAATAATATGTGAATACAAGAATTCGAGTAATAAAAAGGCAGGAAAACCAGGGTGCCGAATACTGATTTTGATCACAGTTTCCCGAAAGGCCACCCCGTTTGCACAAAAATAACCAAAAAGGGTTGGCGTGTTGTAATTACATATTATTTCTGATTTCAAAATACAAAAGCAAAAGTTTAATAAATTTTATGATAAATATTTCTGGAAATTGTTTGTATCTTGTTTCTTTCCTGTCCCACTTTTAATTTTATTGGGAGGCATTCATATATTTGAGGTAGACATCCACAATTGATATGACTTATTTCTATTAACAACATAGAAGGAAAATAAAACACGCTAAAATAGTTCCAAAAGTATATACGTAATGCAATATATAACAATTTATTGAAAAACATGAAATAAATGCATTAAATAACCTTTTACTTTTGTAGATGATGTTTTTGTACACGGGTGAGCATTGCGAATAATATCGCAATAGAGAGATGCAAGAAGTACTAGAAGTAGTGGAAACGATGTATGCCTGCTCCAACTCTTCTAAAGACTCGGAGAGTGAAAACAAGGCACATGAGAAGAGCTCCAATTTTGAAGGTACACTCGGTGCAATGAGTGAGGCAGATTTCAAAATGCACATGAGGCTAAGACGCCAAACGGTGGAATATCTAACAAGTAATAACAAAATGTGTGTAAAAGAAATGCATAAACTTAATGTTATTTAATTTTCAGTGAAGTATTCGGAGTCTTAACTACGTACCTGCCACATCTGGTGGTGATAGAACGCGTATATTCCCACAAAAAATCCGCGTACATGTATATTTGGTATGTAAGCAATACAGTGGCATTTAGGAAACTAGCAAATTTGTGCGATATCAACGATGTGAGTGATGAAAATACGTTTGCACTTGATGAAGGTTTTGAAGAATGAAACCTAGACGCAGCCCTTGACAGAAGGCAACCCCTTTTTAATTATTTAAGATAACAAAATATTATTTAAAAATTTCACTGCATACATATATGTACATATATATTTATATCTTTAAATTCACTAATAAAAATATTTACAAGAATTCATTGCAGTTCATTCAACTTAAAATCTATAAAACTAAAACAAATTCACGAGGAGTATCACATATAAAATTCAATTCCGAAATCTTTCTTATTCTAATTACAAGTAAGATAAAAACCAAAAGCAAATTTCAAAAAAATCCGGTTTCAGTGAAAACATTTTAGTGAAGTTTTTGCAATGTTTTTGATATAAATTCTTCGTGCTCGCTTTGATAAAACCCGTGTCCATTGAACAGCAAAATGTTACCGATGTTTTTTGAAAAATTGTTAGGTTCCGCATGTACAAGGGTTTTTTAAAAACGAGCACGAAGAATTTACATCAAAAACATTGCAAAAAATTCACTAAAAGGGTTTCACTGAAACTCACTATAACGTCACATTTTGTTGCTAGACAGAGTAATTTCTGATAGCTATTTTTCCAGACAGCACATTTACCGAAAGTGTTTCAAACGGTATGTAACCCACATGAACCGTGTGGTCGTTTGAAATAATCGGACTTTTTCCAAATATTTCGCCCATTTGCTCCATATAGGGGGCAAAGCACGGCAGGCGCCAGTTCTGCTGTTGTTGTCCCGTGCTGCCTTATAGGCCTAGAGAAGACAGCGCATCTTCGACTCCAAACACAGCGACATCGTTTCTAAGTCCTGGAAGTGGATTATGTATAACTTACTGGCCCGGCTTCGCGGAATTAAAACCACAATATTTTTCTTTCCTCACAAGGAGGAATTTTTGAATCTTTTATTGATTTCACGTAGCGCAGAGTAAGGTGAGTTTAAGACTAATGCCCCTATTACCATTCACAACTTAATTGATAGTTGAGTTGTAGTTGTCAAATTTGTATTATGGTTTACAACTCAACTCAACTTTTAATCAGCTGTTCACTTAGTTGTCTTCGTTAAGTTGTTACCCGAATTATGGTTCACAACCAAACTATATTTAGTTGTACGAGCTGTCAAAACGCGACGACTACTTTTTATCAGTTGTGTTCTTGCCTGCATGTGTGAAGATGGAAAAAACATTGTAAGTATTTCTAATTAATTACATCAAATATATGTACAATTAATGTTTACTTTGAAAAATTATTTCAGAAAAATATCAAATAAACAGCAAATTGACCGCCTTGTCGACTTGGTTGAGAAACATCCAGATATTGGAACAGGCAAAGGTCAGTACGGATCAAGTCGCCAGCAAATCAAAAACACTTGGAAACAATTTGCTATTGAACTATGTAAATAGTCTTGGGCCACCAACAAGAACGGGGCAGGAATGGCAAAGGGTAGGTTATTTTTAACAAGCCGAAAAACGAAACTAATCATGATTTTTCATTGTAGGTGTGGATTCATTACAAGGCCAATTTAAAACGAAAGTTGGCCAAAAATAAAGAAAATTTCCTGGCGACCATCTCAAGAAGTTAGTTTAACTGCAACTGAGGAAAGGGAGTACGAGTTAACTCAGGTTAATCTTTCAATTAATCCTGCTGGTTGCGCGTTCGGGTTAGGTGCTGGTGATGTCACAGAAGAAGATATTACGTCAGCTACAGAGCCGCCAGTGGTTGAAGCTGCAACGCCCGTCTCAAAACCAAGGATAGTAAAAGCAGGTAGAGCAAAAATGCAGTTACTCGAAGACCAGGCAAGAACACAAGCTGCTATACTGAATACCCTAAAAAAATGGAAAACAACCAGTACAAAATATACAAGCTGAAAAGGGATAAAATGAAAATGTTAGAGAAGCGAGAAAAGCAGGCAAGTGTTCTTAGAGAGCTAAATATAGAAATTGCCAAGGAAAAATTGAAAAGGCTACAAAAATAATTATGTGAATATGTGAATATTTTCTGTGATATAGGTTAGAAATTTTTGAATTATGTTTTTGTTTTTATTTGAATTTAATGAATGAATTTGTTTTAATTTTATTAGTTATAAGTTATCGTAAGAGTTAGCTATTTATTTTCCTTATTTCCGTAGAAAAATGAATTGTTTTTGGTTTTTTAATTAAAAGAAGCTGAATTTATTTATTACATCTTAATAATGTATAGTAAAATATAACAAATATGAAATTCATTGCAATGAACGCATTATGTTGTTTCTTATTTCGTCTGCTTCACCGTTTCTTAAAGGACTGCTTTCTTCTGTTATGGATTCTTGTTGATCTATATTCAAAAGATCAGAAAACGGAACCTTGAAATGCTGCGATATATTGTGCAAGGTACAACACGCATTAACTATTTTCACGGCCTTTTCCGGAGCATAGTGCAAACCACGAGCAGAAAGCAAGCATCTGAACTTGCTTTTCAGCACTCCAATGGTTCTCTCAACGGAATTCCTTGCTTTAGCATGAATTTTGTTATACTTCATTTGCGAAACGGTGTCATTATAACTTTTCCTAGAGGATATCCTGCGTCACCTACAACAAATAATTTTAAACATGACACCACCACTATGAGCAAAAATTAAAACAAGGACTAACCTAAAATCCAAGTGTTTGTTGGTACATTCTGCTCAAGATATTGCTTTAATGTGCTCATATTCCATATATGTGAATCATGATTTGAACCAAGATATCGAGCGTCAACAAACCTAACATTTTGCTTATAGTCTAAAAACTAAATGGAAAAGAAATAAAAATGTTTCAACACCTTTAAAAAAAACTCACAATCATGACGTTTAGACTGTAATAGCCTTTCCTTTTAAGGTACAAATGCTGTATGTCTTTTCTTGGTGCGCAGATACGAACATGCGTGCCGTCAACAAATCCCATTACTCCTGGAAATCCACTATGAGTATAAACAGCTAGCTTCTAATTTTGAATCTCATCAGTAGTCATTGCCGCTTTGATCCATCATGGACAGATGTGTTCTTCAAAAATATTTAAAGCTTCTCCAAGCACGAGAGGATTGAGCTAGGCCGACGTTAAAATCATTGCCCCCACACTTTTGGTAACTGCCATCCGCGAAAAAACGTAAGGCGGCGCAAAGTTTTATAACGGGAGAAATGGCACAAGTTCGCGTTGATTGCTTAAAGTGACCCTCCATCTCATTCAGCAAATATATAAACGCTTCCCTGTTTAACCTAAAATAACTAATGAATCTGAAAAAAAAAAGAAAATGAGGAGCTTATTTCGGTTTCTCTAATGTATTAGCTTACTTGGCAGTTGGTAGTTCCAATGGATTACTCTGGCTTCTAATGCTGCGTCCAATACGCGCAAGATTCAGGTTTTCTTCCTCCGAATCTTCCGAAAAATACATTTCGACGGATATGTCCATTTTTTTATAGAAAATGTATATAAAACTGCGGAAAATACTTTCAACACTTGCCTCATAAAATTTTCGCGCTTCTACCAGCTGATCGGAGCTGTCAAAAACTTATTCTTTTAAGGTTGACAATAACTTAACGAAGACAACTAAAATTGGTTGTGAATCATAATACAAAAAAATAGTTGAGTTGAGTTGTTACATTGACAACTCAACTTAGTCTAGTTGTCAACCGTAATAGGGGCCTAAATTCAAATCTACTTGTCGCTTAACAAGAGAGCTTCAGCAGCGCGTCAGTCACGTTGCTTTAGTTTAATTACTTCATGTTCTTTCTTTACGGGTTTAACTAGGATTTCTTGGCAACTATTACTATTTATAGTTGGTAAGCTTACAATATATAAAATGGTAGAATTATTTGTAGCTATTTTAAGGTTAGAAAATTTTAAACTTTGATCTAGATAGGCATACGGGAATTTTTCTTGGCGTAAAAGATCTTTGAGTGCATCTATTTCTTTCTCGGAGAAAAGCGCCGTGCTAGTAATATCGGCTTTAGACCATAGCAGGGCTCTCTCTACATTTGTTACCTCTTCTTTTAAAACTTCTAACTCGAAATTGAATCTAATTGCCGTTGTCCTTTGTACGTCTTCGTCGTCTTGCAAATCTTTTATTATAGCGTTCGTTCTATTCGCGATTTCGTTTAATTTATCTTCAATGAGTCGGTTAATAACCATTTGGTTCGCTGTTTGTCTTAAATTTCCTTCTATTTTGTCGTTGATTAATTTTAAATCGTCCGCGTCCGGGGTACCTGCAAGCCATTTCCAGGCTGTTCCTAATGCGTCTATTGATCTTTTTGTCCGTGGAAAAGGTCTTATTCGTTCTAAAACATGTTCAATTTCAGTAAGTTCGTGTTTCAAAAAACGGTAAGAGTGAGTTGTACGGGTTCAGTTTAAAGTTGATGTGGTATTTTACTAATTTCAGCTACCTTTCGTACAGGTCGATGTCCATTACGTGTATCAGCTTGTAGTACCCGTTCTGTATCATGGATTGTCCCACCTCAAATGTTACAATTTCCGAGTTTGAATTGTCCAATATCTGCACCTCACATCTGATTGTCTGTATCGCAAGTCTGTAAAGAAGCATTTTATTTTATATTATCTTTATGGACTTTTTTCCCTTCAATTAAAACGGCTGTTATTTCTTCTCCTAGTTCTGAAGGTATGGTGAGAACTAGTTCGGCGGGTGGACGATTTATAACCGAGTGGACCGACTTATTATACTCTATGGTGCCCAGAAGTACCAGCTCGACAGTGTCATCTATTTTTCTCTCCGCTTTTAAACATCTCGCTATTTCGCCTAAGGTACTGTGGAAGGTGGGTGGCGCTGTGTATAGGTGGGCATGTGTAGACTTCCGCTTGAAACCGGTCTCTCAGTAATCTTTTAATAGTTTGTGAGTTTAGAGACTTCTCATTGTCACAAACTATAGTTTTTGCCTTGGTAAAGACATTTAGGATTTGCAGGAGCGGTTCTTTAATGTGGTCTATAGCTCTAGATATTATGGGTATGGTTATAGCGAACTTCGAAAATTTGTCTTTACATGTTAAAAAAAGTTTTTTGTCTGTCATGAATATATCTAAATGTAAAATCTCCCCGAGGTAGCTTGGAATGGGTGTTGCAAGTGTTTCCTGTTTCTTTGGGTGGCGTTTGTACTTGGACTCCCTACATATTTTACAGTTCGTCAGAATTTCTGTGAGTTTTTTTCTCATTTTCGGTCAGTATGTGCTTTTCGTTCTCGCGAGCTGTTCTATGTGCTCTATTGTGTTCTTTATTAATTATTTCGGTTTGGTCATCCTCGTTTACTTCATCGATAACTTGCTTTGTGGTAGGCACGAATTCCGTTCCGGGAAAAATTTCTTGTAATTTATGTTGTATCTTGCCGAGTATGGGAAGTTCTCATAGAAGGGCGTTTGTTATATTTGGATTTACGCAGAGCTTGATGTCTGTTAAAAGAATATCTATGGAGTCAAAAATAATTATGTGTCTTATACGGGACTGGAAAAGAATTTTCTTTCGTTCTTTTGATGGTACGCCTTCCTCTAGTATTATCTGATTCTTAAAACAATTCACAGGGCTTGCTACTGTTCGGATTATTTCACTCAGGGACTCTTCACTATGTATAGTTTCGATGGATGATGCTGAGTCCTCCATGGAATTAATGTGTTGCCGCGACAGTGCGTCTGCTACAAGGTTTTCCTTGCCTGGCTTGTATAGAAATTTTGGTGAGAATTTTTCGGATTCGGATTTTTCTCTGATATTGCGAATGTCAGAGGTTGGTGGTCCGTGAAGATGTTCAGTTGATTCACTCCATACAGATAATTTCTCAATTTCTGCAAGGTCCACACGATGGCTAACAACTCTCTTTCATTAGTTGCGTAGTTCTCTTCTGTTCGTGTGAGAGTGCGTGAAATCATCGTTATTGGTCTTCCTCTTTGCGACAGTACTGCCCCTATGACATGTGACGACGCATCGGTGGTAAGGTCGAAGGGTTGTTGGTAGTCCGGGTGAAGTAGAAGCACATCTTCTGAAGCAAGTATTTTCTTGACTTGTTCAAATACCTCCAAGGCATCATTATCGAGATGAATTTTCACACCCTTTGGTTTTACTATTGCTGAATAATCTCTGACAGATCTTCCATAGTACCCTGCTAGTCCTAAAAATGACGGTAAACTTCGTAAGGTTTTGGGGACTTCGTAGCCTACTATATCTTTTACCTTGTCTGGACAGGTTTTTATTCCTTTTCCTGAAATTAAAAATCCTAAGTATTCTACCTCTTCTAACAGAAACTTCGACTTTTCTCTTGAGACTTTCATGTTTGCGTTAAACAGCTTTTCCAACACGCGTTCCACATCTTCTAAATGTTGCTGCAAAGAATTCGAAAAAATTATAACATCATCGATGTAAACATAGCAGCAGCGACCGATTTCGGGCATTTTTGAGCCCAAAGGGTAACCTGCAGAACTGAAATTTCCCGTTGTTAACAGAAAACGCGGTTTTTAATTGGTCTTTTTCTGCAAGCTTAACTTGGTGGAATCCTGACTTTAGATCTAATGTAGAAAATATGCATGATTTCCCTAGATTGGCCAATATTACAGAAATATCGGGAATAGGGTATCTTTCTGTTGTCGTCCGTTCGTTCAGTTTCCGAAAATCAATAACCATGCGATGTTTGTTTTTCCCATTCTCGTCTAGATATTACTAACGATCCATATCGGATTATTGTAGGGCGAGCGTGAAGGTTGAATGATTCCGTTTCGTAGTAACTCATTAATTTCTTTTTCCACGAATTCGGTTAGCGCAATTGGGTACGGGTAGGGTTTGGAGTAAACTGGCTGATCGTCTTTCGTATTAATAGTTGCGGTTATTGATGTATTCAAAGGAAGGGCTTCCACGGGATCAGTAAAGACTTTACTATTTTTTTCTAAAAGTATCTCTAGGTTTGCCGTTTCTTGCGATTTGGGTGGATCATCTATGAACTGAATTAATTTGTTTACATCTTTACAGTAAAGATACAGAAGTTTAATTTCTTAGAAAAACCACGTATTCCTTCCAAGCAGATTAACTGGACACTTTGACGTTACCTGCGATTTGCCATGCACTGCTTTATTTAAAAACGGTGTATTTATATTTCTAAATCCTTTAAAATTGTTCTTACATTTTACGTAATTTTGAATGTCCCTGTGTCTTGGAGAAGTTTAACTGTCCTCCCTCCTAACCTTCGCTCTATATACGGGAGGAGGGATCTTCCTCTAACAAATTAAGCTCCTCTACACCATAGTACTCGGAAGTATCATCAAATTCTTCGTCCTCGATCACTGAATCGTTCTCATCTAACTCCTCGACCTTGTTTTCACTATTTTGTTGATTGATTCTCGGTGCCTTTGCTGGCGGAATATTCTGCCGTGAAGATTCTATGGGTCTTTTAATAGGTTCCTGCTGGATCGTTTTATTTAATTCCCTTTGGATACTACGCATGCGATTGTTGAGGTTGTTGCAACGCATCTTGTACAGAAAATTGGGGAGCGCTTGTCCTCGGCTGTTGGGACATGCAACAAGCTCTGGGTATTATTCCAGTACGTTGTTGCGAAATTGTACCTGATGTGGTTAGTCTCTAGCTCCTGAGCAAGAGCTAGAGCCGCTGGCATGCCCTGTGGTTTGCTTGAAAATAGTATATCACACATAGGACGCCTTAGTCCGGAAATGGAGACTCTTAACGCGTCCTGCCTGTACTTTTCGTTTAATGATTTGATTAATGCTGCGTTTCCGCCGGTTGTCGTTATAACTTTGTTTACGATGAGATTGAGTTTCTTCTCGACCTCATCGATGATAGACATTCGGCTCTGTTTCAAGGTGGACATTTCCTGTTCTAGAGTAAATAATGATCTCTTATCTCCATAGGAGAAGTCGAGTCGGGCAATAATAGCTTGGAAGTTTAGTACGGTGTTATATGAACTAAGCACAGAGTCGGCAGTGCCTACGATCTTATTCCTTATTATGGCTACCGTTCTGGAGCTACCCTCAAAGTGTTCGAACAGCTTATGAGCAGTTACCGCTGCCTGCCGCCATGAGACGTACCTAGTAGCGTCCCCATTAAATTCCGGAATGGACTTAACAGGCTCCAAGGATTCATTACAAACAATGTCGTTCCGAATTTCTATGGGTTTGTACTTTGCGACCCTTGATGGAATTTCCAGGCTTGCTAGTCTGTTTGCCAAGCCATCTATTTGTGTCTGAAATGTCCGTCTAGCCTCTTCAGTCACTCGAGTGATAGCAGTATTTAATAATGTTTGTAACTGATTTGCGTCCATTATTGTCGGGTTGTGTAATGGTCTTACTGTCAATCTATTTAGTTCGTCAATTAGATTATCTAAGCTCATGAATTTTTAAAGCACTTATGGCCCTGGTTAATTGGACGAGAGAAGAATAATGCACTCTTGTATTTAAATTTGAAGTTTTTTTTTCTTAAGAAAAAAAATTTCATTATTATTATTTTTTTTTTTAAATACCCGTATGCACTTTCACGTTAAATTTATATAGTTTGTTTGCTTTTTCTTACTTTAAATTTTAATTTTAATTTCAGTTTAAAGAATTAAAACTAAAAAAGCCTGGATAAAAGAAAAACAATTTTAATTTGTTTCACCTTTATATTTAGATAGTTTTTTCGCTTTTTCTTAGTTTAAATTTTAATTTGAATTTTAATTAAAAATAAAAAAAGGTATTGAAAAAAAATTTTTGTTTGATATTTTTTTTCTTTTCGAACTATTCCTGTAATCAATTAGTTTAACTTACAAAAATATGACGAAGAACATCTTCGTGGTGACAATTTTGATTTTTAGAGATGATCTGCTTCGTTGTCCTTGAATGATGAAATTAATCCTTTTAGTGTTAGTGTTGGTTGTGATTTTCCTCACAATGTTGTTCGTAATTTAGAGATGATTCGTTTCGTAATTGTTTTTGTTGATAATATGTAGTTTTTAAGTTTTCGTTTCGTAATTTTAAAGCTTTGTTAACTGTTCACTTAAATGTTTCCTCTTTGTCCTAGTAAAAGGATATTCGCACGAGGAATTTATTTTTTGTGTTTTGTTTAAGTTTTATTTATTGTTCACTTGATTTTTCCTCTTTGTCCTAGTAAAAGGATATTTGCATGAGGAATTTACTTTTTCTGTTTTGTTTAAGTTTTATTTTATTGTTCACTTGATTTTTCCTCTTTGTCCTAGTAAAAGGATAATCGCATGAGGAATTTACTTTTTGTGTTTTGTTTAAGTTTTGTTTTTACACTTAGTTTGAATTTATTCAGGGTAGTTCGCTGTTTAATTTTTCTTCTTTTTATCCTAGCAAGGATATTCACATGGGGAATTTTTTTCTACTACCTTGGGCGCCACTTACTACCCGGCTTCGCGGAATTAAAACCACAATATTTTTCTTTCCTCACAAGGAGGAATTTTTTTTGATTTCACGTAGCGCAGAGTAAGGTGAGTTTAAGACTAAATTCAAATATACTTGTCGCTTAACAAGAGAGCTTCAGCAGCGCGTCAGTCACGTTGCTTTACAACGTGGCTGTTCAAATCGACACGAATGAATTTTTGGAGTTGCAATCCGACTCGATTGCGAAACACGGGAAAAGGTGGGAACCCAAAAACTAAGCAGAGCGGTATGCCGAAATTGGAACTGCCGCGACGGTGGGATCCACTGCGTCAGCGATTGCACCGTGAGAATGCAATGCAGTGAGGTGCATGCAAAAAACAAAAAACAGAAGTGCATGGATGAAAAGTAAAACAGCATATGAATGCAAATGGATAGCGACGAGAAATGCGTCGCTAGAGTTATGTTTAAGAAGGTTAATGGCATGTGCCTTAACTTATATAAATACAATTTGTTCAAACGTATATTTCTTGAACCTACAGTGATCGCCATTGACACCATGTCTTCCAATACGTTCGCGTAGGCCAACCTCTTTCTTTTTGGGTGCTCCAACTCCGCTTTCCGGGCGAGGTAGCATCTGAAATACTCAATTATCTCCTCACATGACAACCTCTTTCGCGTTTTTACTTGCATTCTGAAATAACAAACATGTTTTAATTCATAATTTTATGTGAAATATACGCAAAGCAATTTTACTTACCCTTGTTACATTTATATTTGGTTTGTTTATGTATCCATAAAACAAACAAGATTTGACAGTTGATTTCCAGAGCGGGTTTTTTGCTTCACAACACTACATCTCAGGTCGGATATCATATAACCGAGTTGGTTCAACTCGCATATTTTTCCGAGTTAGTGTTGTTGTTTTGCATGCTATTTCTTATCTACCCTAGTATTTTTTTGCAACTAGGTTACATTTAAACGGACCCAATATTAAGCGTTAGCGACAAAGGTTGGAGTTTATTTTGAAAATTAGTTTCTCGTCTTTCGGCTAAGATGCTGTGCATTTACTGAGTTCATGTTTCAACACAGGGGTACAAAACCTTTGTCAATCTCTTCTAAGTAGTATTTTAATATTTACTAGGTTGGTGATGTCTTTACCTCATAGACCGTTAAAACTTTGTCTATGGCAATGCAGACGTTTTAATTTTCTATATGAAGTAGGTAAGTCAGTAAAGGCCGTAACTGCATGGTCCATCTCTATAAATCATTATAGATGTGCTTTATTTCACTACGCGTTGAGAAATAAGGCCACACTTTTCCAATTGAAATAAAGCCATATTTGAATATTTTACATATGAGAATTAAAGCCATACGATCTTATTTCAACATAAAAGTAAGATGTGTATCTTTAGCGGTGGTCGCACGTCGGCTCGCCAACACGCGACGTGCTCCCGATCCGCGCCCTCTCGCCGCCTTCGACCAAAGTGCTGTCCCGGTTTTTGATGACAAAAGTTTCAATTACTTCGATTTTCTTCATTCTTCATCTTTTTGATGTTAAACCACGAATTATTTGAAATAAACTTAAGGAGTATTCTCGAAGTCTGGAAACGCCCTTGCCCAGTGCACAGATTGCACGATTTACAAAGCTTTCCCTTAGGAAAACTAGTTATTATTTGCGTACCATGCAAGGGCTTTGCAAGACTTCGAGAATACCACTGTTATTGTCTTTAGTATTGTACTTTGTGCGTGAACTTACCCAATAAACATTTTGTCCCCAATGTTGTTTCTCAAGGGTATCTCAATTAGAGAATTATAGCTTTCTCAACAAGGTAATTTTTTCTGTACGATTTTCTAAAAGGTTTGCGAAAAGGTTGAGAATGGTGCTTGATTTCAATTTGAATCTACACATCTCTCAGAAGCGTTGTAGGAATATTTGTTTGATGTTTAATGGGTATCAAGAGATAGAATAACGGGGCTGTCTATGAATGCTTATTGAGTAGTGTTAGCCTATGTACATATGTATATCGTATATATTTTTGTTTAATTGCGTGTCGTTGACAATTCAATATATTAAAATTATCCGCGCGTTACAAGCAAACACTATCAAAAACTTAAATGAAACAGGAACACTAGTTAAGCAGTATCAAAAAATATCAAAGATGCAATAACGTCATAATGGCTTTGATATTGATGGCTACTATTCGATTGCTGTTGAGCAAGACCTTGCTCTTTGGTCGGGTGTCTTATGTAGAGTTATAGTAGGCTTGGTGTTCGATGTTAAAGAACTGTATGTTTTTATTGTGAAGTAGACATTTCACTTTGTGTTGAGCACAGTATAAACCGTAGACAACCTGAGATGAAACCGTGCCTGGGGTTGAGCCTTTCAGAGTTGAAATTAAACGTATGAAACCGTTCTCACCATACATGTAAACAAAATAAATTAACACAATAAATTGATTAAAAAATTATAATTTATATATAATTATATGCATTAGCACAACTTTTTACTTAAGAACTCTAATTTATATAAAGTATTCATCACAAATATTTATCGTAAAAGTTCGTTTCTTCCCATATATCTTGAAAAATAAAAGTAGTTATCGGATTGCTCGGAGCGGCGCTGCTAAAAAATGTTTACATACAAATGACGCACTGTTAGTTTCCGTTGCTAAAGTATAGAGAGGTGTATTCGCATCATATGCTAATTCCCGTATAACAAGCGGCAAAATGAGAGCGTTTAGTTATCTTCATATATTATTTCATATCTATCATGTACATTTCCTTGTTTTCAAACAATTTTTTTCATTTTTACATTTGCGTTCATTTTGTACTCTTCTGGCTCAGCACTATCCTTGCACAGAGTTTTTTTATAGCAATTGGTCGATGGAGTGTTTAGAATTAAAGTCTGATCACATTGTTTATATCATTTCAATAACGTCCTTGTTTATTAAATATTTATTGTTCTAGTTGAATATGAAAAACTCGTAGTCATTTTACAATCGATTGTTTCGTGAAACAGAAGCTGCCTACAGAAACTTATTGGTCCGTAGTCATAGTCAAATTAAAGTCGGATCTAAATACGTTAAAGCATACTGTAGCTTAAAGTATACTTTATCTTAGTCATAGTCGAGTTAAACCCGGCTTTTTCGGTTAAAGTCGAATTTAAAGTTAGAGTGCCGAAAAGCTGTTACTAAACCATTTAGTAAACTGTCAAAATAATTATAAATCTGCATCTTCGGGGCTAAAAGTTGTGTTTTTTTGGTGAAACTTAAGTTAAAGAAAAAAAATGAGCCGTTTTGATAATATTGAACGGGATTTTAGCATCATTAGTGATGCTACTTTGATTAGACGTCCAAAAATGTATAAAACCAGAATCAACCCTTTTGAATTAGACGACAGTGATTTCTATTCTCGGTATCGGTTCGACAAAGCCACTACCATTGTGAATATATACAAGTGAAAAATCTTAGCCATAGACGTCAAAATTAGGCCCAGCTGAGATCACCTGATTTGGAAAGATGTATTTTTTGGGCACTAGGCACCATTTTTACATAGAGTTGTTTTCACACTGTCCAAAAAAATGTGTAGTAGAAACTGTCGGCGAAGTAGCAAATATGAAAAAAAAGTTTCATTGTATTGAAAAAATTGCAATATAAAAGTGCGTGGCATTGAACCTCACTTCAGTGTACATTATAAATGTTGTTAAAATTCGAGTTGAATAACATTTTTCATTCATTTTACAAATATTTTCTTAGCTACCACACAATACAACATTGTGTTCACAAATTTTCATAAAACTACATCAAAATACAACAGTGAAGTTGATGGTTTTTGTATATTTCTCTTTCACAATTTCTTTCGTGTAAAAATTTCTGCTGCTTAGTCAAACAAGGTAAGATAAATTTTAATTTTGCTTAAATTTAAACCATAAATTACCACATTTTCCCCCTCCCCACAATAGGGCTACACAACCTAGGCGACTTTAATGGAATAATTTCCAGGTGTGGCTGTGTCGGCGGCGGTGACGGTGGTGGTAGTAGTAGTGGTCAGGAGCTTTTCTGCTCCATGACGAATCAAGGCTTAGTTGAATACACAACAAAGGTAGGTGTAAGCTAAATTATTGTATAACAATGTATCTAATAAAAATTATTTGCAGCCCCTTGGCTTATAGCGTGCTCATACTTTGGAAAACGTAGCATTGCTTGCTATAGCATGCACAAACTATGCCGCGGCTAAAAACAAATGAGGATTTTAATTTACGGATCAGGTAAGCTCTTCACGCCTACTTATATGCCAATATTGGTATTAAATGGAATAATTTGAGGCTAATTACATTTTTTTTTGCAGTTCTTACAAGAAATCGACTATGGTATTATTCTCAAGAAGCTCACTGAGAAAGGCTCACCGCTGCAATATATGTAATTAATTAAACTGTTTTAATAGCTATTAGAATCATAACTTTTTAACAATTCCTTAATTATACGCTTTTTTTAAGTTGTATGAATTTGCGTAGATGTTTATTGCACTTGAGGCATTGTATGAAAATGAAAAATTTTTCCAAAATATGTAAAAATGAATACATACGTGCATTTCTTAAACAATAAAATTATATATGTACATATATAAAAGTAAATAACATGACATTGCTTGGGAATAGCTGGAAATATATAAAAAATATAGATATAAAGAAATCCGCTGAGCCATTTGGTTTGAATTGAAATGGCCTCCTCCATGCAGGGTTGCATTACAGTGGTAACTTGGCAGAAACTTTGTTCATGATAGTTTGTACCAATTGGTGCAAATTCTTCGTGGAAAAATGTTTACTTGCAACAAATTGAGAAGTATAGCTAATCCCAACATTCTTAACACAATGAACATATAAAATATTATTTCTTGAACTAATTTGATAAAGCAAGAGACAGAAAAACGAACTTGAAAAAAAAGATGAGTTAAAATACATAAGCAAAAATTGCATATTACTATAAGTTTCTGTCTGATTCTTAACAGCATTACGCATTTTCTGACTGAAATTGGCATATTCGGGTGATAATCTTTTCAAAGCAACAATTTCACAATGAATTATGGTCAGAGATAACTGAATTGACTGACGACTTTTGCATTTGCATTTTCAAGCAACTTCATTTAAATTTAATTTCTTCATAGCTATTTTCCGATATAAATATAACATATGTTGTATATTTCACTACGTATATACTTTTGGAACTATTTTAGCATGTTTTATTTTCCTTCTATGTTGTTAATACAAATAAGTCATATCAATTGTGGATGTCTACCTCAAATATATGAATGCCTCCCAATAAAATTAAAAGTGGGACAGGAAAGAAACAAGATACAAACAATTTCCAGAAATATTTATCATAAAATTTATTAAACTTTTGCTTTTGTATTTTAAAATCAGAAATAATATGTAATTACAACACGCCAACCCTTTTTGGCTATTTTTGTACAAACGGGGTTGCCTTTCGGGAAACTGTGACCAAAATCAGTATTCTGCACCCTGGTTTCCCTGCCTTTTTATTACTCGAATTCTTGTATTCACATATTATTTATCGTGCAATTTCTATGTCTGGCAGTTCTTATCAGCCCTTATGTGACATCCCATATCAGCTCTGACCATTCACAATGAGAAGACTTTTCACTTATATATTCACAATGGCCACTACTTACACTTGCTTTGCCCTCCATCGTGTTTAATTTTTCATTTGCAAATAATAGACATATACCAGCTGATATAGTATGCCTCTTGGAGATGGGTTTTTTTTAATCGATAAACAGTAATATCGCATAAGAAGTACCATATTCCACATAAATTCTGGCTTTTATCTTTATATAAAAGCATACAAAGTCTTTTCAAACTTATTTTAACTACTAATTTCCCCTCAAAATGTTATCTTTATATTTGCAGCATTGCCATTTCTGCAAATTTACTGATTGACAATGTTGTTATTAGTTAGTACCATGTACTAAACTGACTATGACAATACTAAAAATAAATTCGGCTTTATCTTTTTAGTATTTTACTAACTAAAGTCGGCTTTTATGATGGACTATGACTACGAGCCATTGGCTCTTAATTCTAGACGGCTTTATAGTTGCTTGCAGCTTTATGACATTGAGGCGTATTCATATTACAAATTAATTTGATACTTAAAGTTTGTTGTAGTTTTTTGACCTAATTTTCAATGGGTTGTCTGACGAAAACTCTTCAACTAACTTAAAGTACAAGTTTAATTTTGACTATGAATATGCCCCAATGTCAAAAGTTGCAACTAAGTTTAAGTACATACCAACTTAATTTTGTTTATTAGTATGACCCATGATTTTGTATAGACTACCTATCAAATTAAGCCGAAACTAACTTTCAGGTCGATTTTTGGTTTACTTTGATCAAGCCTTGAATTAGAAATATATTCCAAAATTGTCAGATTTGTTTTGGGTTGAATGAGAAGATATGTTTTCTTTATAATCTGAGTCCTTTTCTTTAATGCTTATGTGAAAAGATCTAACAAAGAAAGCGTGGGCTATATAAAGATTACAAAAGAATCTCCTAAATAGAAAATATAATTATCCGTTAGATTTTTAACATATCTTTAAATACGATACACATTATGGCCCGTAGTCATATCCAACATAAATTAGTTAGTAAAATACTAAAAAGATAAAGCCGACTTTATTTTTTGTCTTGCCATAGTCAGTTTAGTACATGATACTAACTAATAACAACATTGTCAATCAGTAAATTTGCAGAGATGGCAATGCTGCAAATAGAGAGATGACATTTTGGAGGTAAAAATGTAGAACATGAACTAATGGATATATTTTATCGGAATAAATTGTTGCAACTTGATAATTTCACAATAAAATGGTGATTTTATTGCTATTAGTAGTTAAAATAAGTTTGAAAAGACTGTATGCTTTTATATAAAGATAAAAGCCAGAATTTATGTGGAATATTGTACTTCTTATGCGATATTACTGTTTAAAAAAAACCCATCTCCAAGATGCGTACTATATCAGCTGGTATTTGTTTATTATTTGCAAAATGAAAAATTAAATACGATGGAGGGCAAAGCAAGTGTAAGTAGTTTTTAAATATTTATTAGCGATTGAATAATTAGCAGTGGTTTTCTATAGGCAAGGAAACGCGAAAGCAATTGGGTTGAATGCGAGAAAGATTGTTTGAGGGAGTTAGTCAACGGGCACATCGACATTATAGAAAATAGGCAAAACGAAGCTGGGAAGCTGTAAAAATTGATATGGTAGCTTCGGGCTATGATCGCGATAAAGCAGCAGTGGATGCGTATGAAAGTGAACGCGAGGAGAGCAGTTGCCGAAGTAAGGAGTTTTAAAAGTTATACACGACTTGTAAGTTTGATATGAAGTACAAAAAAGAGAACATGTTTATTGAAATTCGAAATAAATATACATATGCATATATACATGAATAATTTTTGTTTTCTACTTAAGATTAGTGAAGTAGTAGTCTGAAATATTTATTAATAAATGCAGTTCTGTATGCTCTCCCTGAATTTGAAGTCGTTTCAAGAATGTCGCTGCTTTGTGCAATTGATACGCCATTAGTAGTCCACATCCAAAACTATGAAAATATATTTCAGTATAATTAATTGTGCAGTTGTTTAGATAAAATGTAGGACTCACATGAAAAGTTTCTTTCTTTGGCGATGTTATGAAGTACAGCAACAGCGACAACTACATTTTTTGCAGTATCTAGGTCAACCCTCAACCTCTCGAAAACTGAACGAAACTTAGATTTTATCTGCCCATTCAGGCATTCTATTTTGGAACGAGTTGCAATGTGGGTTCTATTATATCAATAATAATATTGAAAACTACTACCTTTCTTCTTTGGTTGTGGATGGATTTCTAACTGGTGTCAATAGTATAGATGAGCTAGGGTAGCCTGCATCTCCCACTAGTACACCATTGTATTCTGATTTGTTTTCCAACAAACGAGTCTTAAGCTGACAGTTGTCCCAAAATCGAGCATCATGTCTGGAGCTGCGTGACCTTGCAAAAATATCAAGGATCTTGCAATCTGCACCACATACGATCTGTGAAATATATATACGCTATTGTCGCATTCACTTATATATTATGGCGTATTTTTGGTTAATTAATAAACATTTAAGGAATAGTATCCTTTCCTATTCAGAAGGTGACCTGCCATAGTTGGGCCCGCATTCTTTGAAGGACATTTAATTCGCACATGGGTGCAGTCGATTGCTCCGATCACGGTCGGAAACCAAGCTAATCGGTAAAATTTGTTCTTTACTTCGTTCAGCTCATTTCTGCTTGGGGATCGGACAAAGTGTGGCAGTAACAATGCAATTCTTTGGGATATTTCTTTTACTATCCTTCCTACAGAATTCTGGGATAAACCGTGCAGATCAGCTATAATACAAGAATATGCATGGAATTTCATTTAGAAAATTAGATTACACTTTATTAACATACCAACATCACTTTGATGGACATTTCTTCCTAGGAATCTAAGAGTACATAAGACTTGTGTGCTCACTGGTACCGGAAGACCTCTATTATTTCTCGGATTTACCATATTTAAAGCTCGAATAATGAACTCCACCGTGGCTTTGTCGAACCGATACCGAGAATAGAAATCACTGTCGTCTAATTCAAAAGGGTTGATTCTGGTTTTATACATTTTTGGACGTCTAATCAAAGTAGCATCACTAATGATGCTAAAATCCCGTTCAATATTATCAAAACGCAACTTTTAGCCCCGAAGATGCAGATTTATAATTATTTTGACAGTTTACTAAATGGTTTAGTAACAGCTCTTCGGCACTCTAACTTTAAAGTCGACTTTAACCGAAAAATCCGGCTTTAACTCGACTATGACTAAGATAAAGTATACTTTAAGCTAAAGTATGCTTTAACGTATTTAGAGCCGACTTTAATTTGACTATGACTACGGGCCTATATTTACTATATTTTACTATTAATAAAACATTTTATCATTGCCTAATCGAAGTGCATTTCGATATACAAATGTATTTCTGTATTTCAAGAAATTATGTTTATATGTGTAAGTATATTTCATCATAAAATGTTTTGAAGTCGACTTTTACATGGTAATAAATAGTTTTATTTTAAGCTGGTTGTTTGACAACAAATGTTAAAATTTATTGATTGTTTTCTGGCAGCACAAGCCAGGGGGAGGCTAAGAACTAGCAACAACAACCCTATAAACCTTGCCCAGTAGTGCGACTCACTAACTTTAAACGGTGCGACAATTATTCGGCCCTGTCGTGGAATCCGATCTTCTCGGTATCGGATTTGATTCCGTCAACTTTTCTCGTCAGGTGTCGCGCAATCCGACCGTATCGGTTTTTATGTTCGAATTTTTTTTTATCGGTTTTAGATGTCGCAGAATCCGAGTTTGTCGGTTTTGTTATCGGAAATAAAACGGTCATTCAAACTCTACCGTTTTTGCTTATTTGTTTGTACTCTGCATTTGAAGTAACTGGTATTTTTCTTAAAATGTAATTAAATGTATTATATTTGGTATGAAATTCAACTCTTGTTTAATACCAAAATTATATATTGCTAGGGGATAACATAAGAACAAGGCACAAAATGATATGCTCCTACAATTTATGGAACAGTACCCGGACATCGCTAAGGGCTTTACAAAAAGGGATAAACAACTGGTAGATTCCCTTTGGCAGCAATTAGCTGAAACACTAAACAGTGCTGGTCCGCCTACAAAGGATGTCACTGGTTGGAAAAAGGCAATCAATAAAACGGACACGTGCATATTGGCCAAATCCTCCTTAATCTCTTTTCTTCTAATTCCAGATATGGACGGACTGGAGAAGTGAGGTGAAGAGGAAGCTGGCGCAGAATAAAGCCGAGGAACGTGCCACTGGAGGAGGACCTTTTTCGAAGCATATACTGAACCTGACAGAGGAAAGTATCGTGCGCATTTGCGAAATGGTGCAAAGTGTTGAAGGTGTCACTAGATCAGCACTTGGTCTCGAGGAGGAGTACCTCATATCTAGCGACGATGACATGCCTTCCACTTCTGCGAAGCGTCCACGCCTTAAATGTTCCGATGCTCGAACCCCGACTGCGAAGGAAACAACAAGTGAGCGTCTAACTAAATTTATGCACTTGGATAAGGAATGGAAGCAGGACGTTCGCAACAAAATGGACGCTATGCTCCAAATCCAACAGGAACGAAAGGACTCGAATGAGCAATTAATTAATGCCGTTAATAACTTAACCCAGAAGTTTATGACCTTCAGTGCCAAAATTATTGAATTGCTAGAAGAGCGTGAGGAGGAGAAACATGCCCCTTTAGTCGATTCCGAATAATTTTAAGACTTGCTGTGCTAATAGGTTGTGAACCTTTTTAATTTATTTTATATACACTTATAAGTACCTAAACATTTTTAGTACAAATTAGTTTCTTAAGTAAAGCAAAGGATGAATGTTTTAGTTTTATAAATATTTTCAAAAAAAAATGTGTTTAAATATACCAATGAAATGTTTAATTGCAGTTCTTATTTAATGCTGGTTACTTCATTCACAAATCCATACAAGTAACTAGTTATAGCTTATGGCACTGGAACTTAAACATGTATGAAAACTCCAAGAAAATTAAAACAGCGAATACGCCTCTGTAGTGAAGGGTCAGTGCGTTTACATATTCCTCTGCACCTGCAATTTAACAAAATTTTAAGCACGTATCTAAATGCAAAGAGGAATACTACTGGCATTAATATCTATATACATACTATACATATTTTATTGCATACCATGGGCATAGGCCACAGTATACCATAATGTAGGTAATGACATTATTGCTTAAAGATTATTAGCAATCTGATCCCTTATTCTGCGGCCTTCATTTTGCATATTGCTACATTGCAGTATCAAAGTGTCTTCATCGACATTCTCTGATGTAGTCGAATAAGCGTTTTCATTCCAATTGACACTATACTGCCGACAGATGTTATGTAGCGCACAACAAACATTAACAATTTTTACTACCTTCTTAGGTTGATAATGTAAAGTTCTTTGCAAGCAACGAAATCGACTCTTTAAAACTCCTATAGTTCGTTCTACTACGTTTCGAGCCAAGGAATGCGCTTTATTAAATTTATATTGTTGAGATGCATATTGTGGATCCCGATAGGGCGTTAACATAAATGGTTCTATACCATATCCAGAATCCCCCAGTAGTCTGGATGTTCGGTCTCCATTGTTGTATTGCCGTAGAAAATATTGCCGCGCATTGCTTATATTCCATACCAAAGAATCATGGCTTGCACCGGGGTATCGTGAATCTACCGCACGAATTATCATATTGCTGTCACAAATCTAAAACAAATACTTAAAATTGCATACGCTCAATATCCCATATTTAAAATTTACTTACAATCATCGCATTCATACTAAAATAACCTTTCCTGTTGAAGTATAAATGCTCATTGTTATGAGGCTTAATTATTTCAATATGGGTCCCATCGATACATCCTACGATGCCAGGAATTTTGAATTTGTTGTAAAAATAATCCATTGATGATCTCTTTTCATCTGAATCCATTGTCAACTTGACCCATTGGCGGCAAATGTGATTCTCCATAATAATTAGCATTTCTGTCACAATTTCAGATATAGTGCTTCTCCCCAAAGTTATATTCATACCACTTCCTACGGAACGTTGATACGATCCTTCCGCTAGGAATCGAAGCACTGCGCACAGCTTAAGAACTGAAGATATGGAAGTTGGGTTTATATACATGTCGATAGTATTTAGCACCATTACAAACGCGTCTTTGTTTAACCGATAATAAGCTACAAACCTGTAAAGAAACAAGTATGCTGACTAGTTTGAGAGCTCTGGTACATGAGTGTATATCTTATGCTTTGCTCGCGCTTACACAGACTCGGGCAGGTCCAGAGGATTGCTGTGATCTCGTAAAACTTTGCGCTTCAATTTTTCCAACCGCTCTTCTTCCATAATTAAAAACAATAAGAGAACGGAGCTCATATTATTTTTTATCACTAATTCACAAATGCACAAATTAAATAAATGTTTTGTTATTTGCAACAAAACACCAAAAAATTACAATGTACAAGTGGGCACAGCTGATTCGAATATCGGTTTCGCTCATGTTCGAAAAATCGAAATCCGATAGAATTTCGCGACGCCAAATGAAACAGGTATCGGTATTCATTTCCGACAAAAATCAATTCCGAGTCGGATTCTGCGACATGCCCGATTATTTTTGACGGCAATATTTGCCGTTTGCACTAACGATTGTGCGATTCACTAACTTAAGGCCCGTACACATAGGACTTTTGCTTTGCTTTGCTTCAGAGTTTCGCTTTGACAGATAAGTTCAATACATGATGTTATATGAGTCCTACTAAATACAAAGCGAGAAAAGTAGAGCAAAGCAAAGCGAAGCAAAATTATGGGCAACTCTCAACTTCTGTACGCTTTGGCAATCAGCTGTTATCATTTCCATTTTATTTTTATTTTGGCGTGCGTATACACACTACAGACACTCGCGAATTTCACACATTAGTAGCATAACTACTACTACTTCCATCATATCAGTAAAATTCATTTTTTTATTCTATCTTTAAACAAAACACTCTGAACAAACACAAATCGCAACTCAACAAACTACTAACGCAGAAACTGTCAAAGCGTTCTATGTAGCAGACCTTCTACGCCTCACGCTTTGTTGTTAAAGTTCGAACTGCCAAGCAAAGCGAGGAAAGTTCTATGTAAACGGCCCATTATTCTTAACGACACTTAACAGCTGTTTCGTTGTATTTATTCAAAGTCATAAAGAGTGGCACCTCTGTCAAACTAAATGTCAAAATAAGCTAAAATCACAAAGAGGAATAGAGAAAAAACAAACGAATGCCTGCTGCCAAATATAAATTTGAACGTTTTTATTATATTTTATTAAAGTGAAATAGATATTAGATTGTTTCAAACTACAAACACTTAAAATTCTTTATATATATTGCAATGTTCCATTGTAGCAGAATTCCGGACTCTCCTCTCTGTGTTTTTATGTTGGAATAGTAATCAACTCGACTCCAGTGAATATGCGGAATCACCTGCAAATATGCCATGGTTATCGTTTTCAAACTTCGCGTTGTGCTCCAGCGTATTTAGGATTTACATACATACATATAATTAATTTTTTTTGATTATAATCATTTATCTATATATTAAAACTAAACTACATTTCTGTTTTTATACATGGATCCTTGTAAAAGTTTGCTTTTACCATTAGCATATTAATTGAATGGTAGATGTGGTGGTTGGCATAAGCCTCATCATGATTCCTTGGTGGTAAAATTGATATATGCGTGGTATCGACGGTTTCAATAGAGCCTCCCACGAAGGGAGACGACGCCGAAATAAACATTTCTTTAGCAGATTGGCGTTCCACTTGGGTCATAGGAAACCTCAATTTCTGGTGAAACAACGAATCATTGATTGCATCCGTTAGCCGATGAATGCCGGCTTACGGATAACTAGTTCATGGACATTCCCCTTTGCTCGCTTACGGGTCATTGATAGCATTGATACCAGTTGCGAAGAATCTCAAAGCCACTAGAACCTGCCAATATAAAAGTAAACTTTAAAATTGCCTACAGGGTTAAAGATTACACGAGCTACCTGTTTCTCAGTCGATTTTACTGTTATTCTGGAGCCTCTTGTTTGGTCGTTAAGCTGAGAAATTTGGTATTCAGCCCAGTTTGGAGTTAATCGATAGAGCTTCTGAAATTCTGTTGAAAGGGATTATCCACATCCCGGAGTAAACGTCGATCCTTCGTCACCTCGTGATAAATCATATGCCGAATATCCAAACGACATTATTTAATGTTCTTTTTTTAATTGCAAGAAAACAAATTACCTAATTTAAAATTTTTCTTTTATTTAAGTTGAAATCACTAATTTCACTTTTCTCGATTGAGTTAACAACATCAAATTTGTTGTCGTTTAGTTTTCGATCATCGACTAGCTAACATCAACAGCTGATTCGGTGAATGCGAAAATCGTTAAAAAATGGTTGCTGAATAGCAGGGTCGTTAAAATGTTGGTTAAGTTGAGTTAACCAATCGAATATCTTTAAAATGAGTTACTGAATCGCACTACAGGGGTGAATATCGCCAAAATTACAAAAACAAAAAGTAAACAAACCGAAAAGGTTATCTACTGGTTATACTGTGATCTCATCTGCGTTGCCGCTTTTTAAAAAGTTTGGGCACATTTTCTTTGAACAATGACGTATCTGCTGGTAAATCCTAAACACCCTTAATAAACTGAAGAACGTATATTAGGAACTATCGACAGTACACCAAACTATCGATGGCTTCGAAATAGGCAAACGCCATCGATAGTATCGATAGCGCCATCGATAGTTTCCGACGTCTAGTTAGCACAATAGGAACGTACGTTCGGTGGTACACTTCCTTAGAAAGTACAATTATTAAACCAGTGGAACCCATGGGAATAATGTCAAACACTTTATTAATAAGTCGAGAGCCCCTTGACATTAATTCGATCATCACTTTGGTTACGCATGAAAAGTGTGCTGGTGTGTCATTATTTGTAGAAACAACTCGTGAGCCATTTGAAGGAAGAACTGTAAGTGGCTTTAAGTATACATATGCACGTGCATACATACATATGTACATAAATCTATTTTCTTATGAAGATGATTTTGTGGTAGGTCCGTTCTCTGATATATGAAGCTTACGAATCAATGGCTAAGAAAGAACTACAAAACATATGTAAAGAACTGCGATCACGGTTTAAGGATGTATTTAATATAGCAATATGTCATCGATTCGGTGCAGTGGAACATAAAGAAGCGTGCATGGTTATGGCAATTGCATCACCACATCAACAGACAGCCATAGATGCACTGTCTTATGCAATTAAACAATTGAAGACAAAAATGACAATTTGGGGAAGACTCGTATGTATGTTATCAAGTGCTTTTTATTTTAACACGCTTATTTTATTATTATTATTATTATTTATGTGTCGGCTTTCCAATAATATAGCATTTTCGGTTTTAGCCAAACTACGTGGAATTTTTTAATGAAATTCACAGGGGCTGTTATGTAGGTGCTCGTTTACCAATATTTATAACACTTTGGTCAAAAATTATAATAGTTTTAAAGTTATTTGTTGTTAAAGTTTATAGATTTACTTAACGAAATTTTAATATAAACACTGCACTATTGACATTTACAGCCCGATTCTGTGCACTTGATAAATTTACCATCTTGCTTATTTATCAATATTGATTATTTATCAAGTCTTTGGTATTCTGTGTCAAAAACCAAAAGCTCTTTTCTTGATAAATTATCAAGATGTCAAATGCTCTTGACAAATTAAACAACTGTTTGTGAAAATATTGTGAACACATTTTAATTGTAATTTTGATTGAAATTAAATAAAATAAAATGGAAGAAGACATATTATTATTGTTGCACGGTGTACTGAATACTGAAGGTGACGCCTTTAGAAGTACTGCTACTTTGGTTTTGCCGGGTTTGACAATTCTCAACTTCAACTAGACAAAGCTTTTTTCACAAATTAAGAAAAAGAGACACTTTTTTTAGTATTTTGCGAATTTATTTATTAAATGTCTGCCTATAATTCATACTTTTACACTTTAGAACAATTAGAACACGTTTTTCAATGAAATATTGGAAGTTGTTCAATTTTCTCTCTCCCGTATTCTTGTTTACTAAAGGCGAGATCTGTCATTTCACCGCGGGAAGGCGCAATCTTGTATTCTATCATTCTTGTTATTGTTGCTGTTAGAAGAGGAGGGAGTTTGAGGGATTCTACTGATCCATTTGCCCTCAGTGAAAGTGAGTTCATGAAAAATTTCCGACTGCCGCGTGATATTCGCCGGAGTCTAATAGATGACTTACGGCCTCATGATCAACAAAAGACTTCATTGCCTTTGACTGTTAGAGTCATGGCAACTTTAAATTTCTTTGGTCACGGTGCCTACCAAAAATGTGTCGGTAATAACTGCAACTTGCCAATGAGTCAGTCGTCTCTCTCGAGAAGTATGCGGGCCGTGGCCAAACTTATAGTAAAAGTTAAAGGAGAAGAAATAAAATTTCCTAGTTCCACTGAGGAAGAAAATATAGTCAGAACCGGGTATGTACATACATGTGTATTAAAACAATTGGGTTCATCTTTTAACAATTGATAATAATGAATACTTACGTTGTTGAAGAATCCATTTCGCACTAAACAGCTGATTTCTGTTTACATTATTTTGTTCACCACAGTATGGTGAAAAGCGATTCGCACTGAAGCTTTAAGTTTTATCAATATTTGCACAGAATAACAAAAAGCTTTTGGCTTGATAAAAATCTTGATAAATAAACAATATTTTGATAATTTGTCAAGTGCACAGAATCGGTCTGTTAATTTTACTTGTGCATAACCTTTCATACGCATGCATATTTTCTTACAAAATGCGTAAGAATTAATACTTAATTGCTGGTGATGCCAGATCCTTCAAAATTGAAATATGTTTTTGCCTCTAAAACGTGAGCGGCGTAAGTAAATAGAACTGAGTAATTTCTTAACATTAATTTATTAAAAAATTACGATTGAATATGCACTTTTTTGTAAAAATACAAAAAGGGGTTCTATACAAAAATACTGTGGATGGCGTAGCCGGAGTTGGACCGGCCAGGCTAATTTTTTATAAGTGCGGCCAAAGGCCGCCAACGCAGAAAGGTGTTCTGTACAAAAATACTGTCGATGGCGTAGCCAGGTTTGGACCGGCCAGGGTTATTTTTGATAAGAAGTTAAATTTGACTATTTTTTGCAACTTTAACAACGTATAACTTAAAAACTATAAGCCTCCGGAACCCGGGACTTACAGTTATATAATCAGGAGGACTCACTCTACCCCACCTTATAAGTCCCTTTTTTCAAAGCGTGCTATATTGGAAAGTTTTCCCATAAAAAAAAAGAAATACTTACATATGTGTGTTTACAGAGGAAAATTATTTGTGATTATGATATCAAACTAAAAGGCATATTAAATAGCGTTAATGGCTTTGACGAAACTGTTGATTGAAATTATGTTGTCCTTTGTAGGGTTTTAAGCATCTTAACGCAGTTATTTTTGAGATATCGGTTTCTAGTGCATTCAAGAGCGGTGCAATCAGAGAATATGTGTTTTAGAGTCAAATCCCTATGGCAGAGCTGGCAGGATGGTTTTGGGTCACCTGATAAGTGGTGCTGATGGGTGTATTGCGTGTGACCAAGGCGAATACGCGAAAATGTTCGAATGTAGCCTCTCGGAATGGATATTGGATAAATAGGGGTTGTGAGTTCTCGGTTTATGTTGGTGTTGTGGTGGTGGTTGTAGTTGTACCATTCCTGCGTGCTTTTGTGGCCTAAGTGGCGTAGGATTAATCGTCGCGTATCTATCTTTTCTGCTGTGCTGTCGGTCGTTACAGGTTCAGTAGATCCTGACTTAGCGGTGAGGTTGTTGTTGTTGTTGTTGTTGTAACAGCATAAAACATTCCTCATAAAATTTTGGGGAATGCTGCTGAAGTGACAGTCCTTGGCCGGATATAGATCCGGGTCGTTCCGGTATCGTAGAACCGACTGTCGTGGGAACGTAGCGGTGAGGTCTGCCGCCTCGTTGCCATTAATGCCTATATGCCCAGGTATCCATAAGAGTCTAATTTTATCCTCATTTTCGATGAGCATGTCTCTTATTATGTTGACTGTCCTCGAATTTGGAATTGGGGTTTGTACGGCCTTAAGAACCGATAAGCTATCGGTGCGGATAAGTATTTTTGAATCTCGTCCTTCAGTTCTAGGAGATGCCTTCTGATGTGCTTGGGGGTAGCTCCACCGCCAGCAGATGCCTGTTTGGGTGCCCCGAACGGTGACACCCAGCAAGGAACTGTTTGCTGACCATGAGGATGCGCTCCTTAACGCGGAGCACATTGACATCAGGCGATATCAGTAGGCATCCCGTCACCGTGCGGAGTGCGGCGTTCTGGCAGGTCTGCATCTTCACCCGCTGTGTCCCACTGGTTCCCGGCGACCACACTGGCGCAGCATAGTTAATTACCGGCCGGCCAATCGCCTTGTATGTTGCCAACAACGTTTCTTTGTCTTTGCCCCTAGAGCTGCCGGCGAGTGACTTGTGGACATCGTTGTGGCTCTGTATTTTGTCGGCGATTGCGGTAGTGTGTGCGGAGAAGCAGAGCAGGCTATCAAATGTAACTCGCAGAATCTTCGGGTGGTTAACCGAGTTGAGGGAGCTTTGAGATGTAACGATTAAACAATAGTGGCGACAGGACGCCACCCTGCGGTACCCCTTGTTTAATCCTTAGTTTTGACGTTTTGTTTTTGAATAATACCGATGATTGGCGACCATACAGGTAATTCGCGGTCCACCGTGTCAGTCCCTGCGGGAGAGTCGATGCTTCCACGTCAGCTAGTAGCGCGGAGTGACTGACTGTGTCAAAGGCTTTTGACAAGTCCAACGGTGAGCAATGGGTTGTGCTCCTTAACGCGGAGCACATTGACTTCTTGATGGAGATGGTCTTCAGGTGACATCAGTAGGCGTCCCGTCACCGTGCGGAGTGCGGCGTTCTGGCAGGTCTGCATCTTCATCCACTGTGTCCTACTGGTTTCCGGCGACTACACTGGCGCAGCAGAGTTAATTACCGGTCGGCCAATCGCCTTGTATGTTGCCAACAAAGTTTCTTTGTCTTTGCCCCTAGAGCTGTCGGCGAGCAACTTGTGGATATTGTTGCGGCTCTGTATTTTGTTGGCGATTGCGTTTCGTTTTTGAATAATACCGATGATTGGCGACCACACAGGTAATTCGCGGTCCACCGTTTCAGTCCCTGCGGGAGAGCCGTTGCTTCCACGTCAGCTAGTAGCGTCTAGTGACTGACTGCGTCAAAAGCTTTTGGGGCGGTTTTGGTTAAGACCGCGGTTCAGCTGTGTGTTTATGGAATTAAGTGCTGTTGTTGTGCTGTTCACTTCCCGGAAGCCATGTTGATGCTTAGCTGACCCAAGGTGGTATGTATAATACGGGAGGAGTAGGGCCTCAAGTGTCTTTACCACAGGTGAAAGCAGGGAAATCGGCCGATAGGAATCACCCTTGTCGGCCGGTTTCCCTGGTTTCAGTAGTGGGACCACCCTCCCAACCTTCCAGATGTCTGGAATGATGAGGGTGGCCATGGACAAATTGAGGATCCCAGTGAGGAACTCAACTCCCGCGGGGCCTAAATTTTTCAGCATCAACACGCTTAGCCCGTCAGGGCCAATGGCCTTGGAGGCTTTCGCCTTCCCGATGACCTCCTTTACCTCGCCACAAGTGAAGGTAAGAGGCGCGCTGTTGTTCGGTAGTTTGCGCAGCCTCCTGGTCACCTTCCGCTTGGTCCTATCCCCCGAAGGATGCAGTATAAACTGTCGGCTAAAATAGCTCGCGCATCTCTTCGAGTCCGACGAGGCACGATCCCCGAATGAAATTTCCACTCGGTCGTCGTGCTTCGTCGGGTTGGATAAGAACTTCACGGTAGACCAGAGCTTACCAACACCCGTGACCAGGTTACAGGACTTCAAATGCTCTTCCCACTTGTTCCGCTTGTATTGGTCCACCAACCTCCGAATCTCCACGCTTAAATCCTGATTGTTAGGATTACGGGGATCGGAGCGGCGAAGGTGGTCGCGTTCGTTCGCTAGAGCGGCCGCTTCAGCCGGGAAGTTGGGACGGATCTCGGGGATCCTCCCTGCCGGAATGAAGCGGGCCGCAGCTGACGCAACCACCTTGCGGAACTTATGTTCGCCTTTTCGAACGTCAGTGGGTGTGGGAAGAGACCTGAAGGCATTTTCGGTGAACTCCGCGAACCTGACCCAGTCAGCCTTTTTAAAGATGATATAGGTCCGATGGTCCGCGGAGACAAAGTCAGCAGGTCTGTCAATCGAGATGATTATAGGTAGGTGGTCTGATGCAAGCGATAGCATAGGTCGCCACGTTATGCTATTTATCAGACCTGCGCTAGCTATTGTTAGGTCAGGCGAGCTGCTGCAACTACCCATAATCCTGGTGGGGGCATCATCATTCATCGTGCAGAATGTCGAATCGTCTATCTGCTCAGCCAAATCATTTCCCCTACGATCAGCTGGTAGGCTTGAATGCCAGAGATCGTGGTGCGCGTTAAAGTCACCAACTACCAATCGGTTTTCACCTCTGAGGAGCGCACCTATGTCAGGGTGATATCCTGACGGGAGCAGGTGACAGGGGTATATAAACAGAGCTCGACATCGCCCGACCGGACAGCTGTTCCTTGACATTTTAGGGTAGTATCCCTGCGGTCGATGTCTTCTTCGATAAGACGATAGATACTGCACTGTGTGATGGGTGATGAACACTAAGCCACCACCATTACCTCGCTCGCGATCCTTACGATGCACATTGTAGCCGTTGCAACTCAACAAGGTTCGTAGGTCCGGTGGTCCGCGGAGACAAGGTTGAGTTGCTGTGCAATTTCGTTTCCTGGATCGCAGCTATTGACAGGTTGTCCCGACTCATAAAGTCGTTATCTCCTCAATCTTGCCCTGCAGCCTGTTGCAGTTCAGTTGAAGGAGTCTCGTTTGCCTCGGGAGAGTCGTCGCGAAGAAAGGTGTGAGGGAAGGATGATGTTGCCCACCTGGTCCCTGCTGCATATGCAGTGGCACAATAGGCTGCTTTAAGGTGTTATTTGGCAGCGCCACCACGGTCGTGTGCGGTTGCGGGGCTGTACAGCAGGGAGCCAGGTAGTCACCCGACCATTCACGGGTGGTGCGCGGACCAGAACACACACTGAAGTGACACCAGCCCTGGCACGAGTTACACCTGACTGATGTCGCATTCCGGTATATCCTGGCCTGACACACGGAACAGACTGTGTGGACACGACGAGCTGCTGGCTCCTTCCCACACGAAGGGCGGAGCTGGGAGGGGGAGAAGAGCGTCCATGTTGTTGTTGTGTGCTCCCATGAACCGTAGAGGTTCTGCCGGTGCTAGGCACCGGTGTACTTGGTGCAGGTAAGGGTGCCGTAGAGGCTATGGGCGCCTTGGGACACGAACAACATGGGGCCAACGCCAACATGGACAACGCCTGAGCAGACCTTAAGATGGCTCCATCCGTCGCACGAATTACACCTTACCGAAGTGGAGTTCGGATGTAGCCTTTTCTGGCAGACCCAGTAAAAATAGGTTTCTGGTCCAGCGTTTGGCCCTTAGCAGAAGGATGCGAAGCAACAATGCTGCTTTGAGTGGATACAGAGGAGACAGACGACTTATGGCGTAGACCAATCTAAACAGGTGTAGATTGCCGAAACAACAGTCCTTGGCCGGGTAAAACCTGGGTTATTCCGGTACGTAGAACCGACTGTAGTGGGAATGATCTTATTTGCTAATTCTTTTTAATTTATGTTATTGCATAGCATACAAAGTTATGTGGATTGTTGTTTCTTGTTCGTTTTTTAGTTTCTTATTTTTTTCGGCAGGTTGTATATGTTTTGTTAACCCGTTGTGGTCGACCAACTGCTAACTATGGGCCCGTTTCTTTGTAACCTAGTTGCAAAAGAACACTAGGTAGGATAAGAAATAGCATGTAAAGCAACAACACTAACTCGGAAAAATATGCGAGTTGAGCCAACTCGGTAAACTGATATCCGACTTGAGTTGTACTGTTGGGAAGTGAAAAAACAGCGCTATTGTGAATTAGACCTAAGAAAATACAAAGAAAATTGAGATTTAAGACCTAATATGTTTTAATTCGCATAGCATTTTTAACTATATAAATACACCAGCCTGAAATTTGTTTGCACAACTATTTTCCGTTCTTAAATAGTACTAAACAAATCGTATCTTCCAAGAGAGATACGAACAGGGTGGTTTTTGCAACTGAAGGAAGTTTTATCCGAGTTGGAGCGTTCTTTTGCACGTCGGGTACAATAAAACGGGCCCTGTGAGAGAGGAACGCAAAATACTTAAATCCAAAAGCGAAAATCCACATTTATCCGCACCAAAGCTTAACGACAAGCTCAAAGCAGATCTACACACCCAAGTTTCTGAGGAGTCAGTGCGCAGAGTGCTCAGCACGAATAACATTTATGGTCTCTTGGCTCGAAGAAACCCACTTGCTTCATGTATTAATAAAGAAAGCGTCTTTGATTCGCCAACGCCAACAAAGGTAAAAGTTTCACGTGTTGGAAAACTGTAATATTTAGCGACGAAGGCAAATATAATATTTTTAAATCGGATGGCCGTCGTATGGTTTGGTGGAAACCAAATAAGGAGCTGCATATAAAAAACCTCAAAGCAGCTGTTAAACACGACGGAAGTTCGGTGATGATGTGGAGATGTATGTCGGCTCAGGGACTTGGAAATCTTGTTTTTATAAACAGCATAATGGAAAAATATGTATATTTGTCCATCCTTATTTTAAGGGGTTTTGTTTCAGAATGACCCCCTCAAAGCGTGGACATAAAATTTCATCAAAAAATAGTCTCAAGAAGGTTTTGCAAAATGAATGGGGAAAAATAGCAGCTGAATTTTATCGAAAGTTGGCAGAACGCTTGAAAGCTGTATCTAAAAGTAGCGTTTATCATACGAAATACTAGAACGTTTTTACATTTATTTATACGGCGGACAAAAGTCTACATACACCCCCTATTTCCGTTGGATTTATGTAATGTAAAAAAAGTTTATTGGAAAATTTAATGATACAGTTTATTTCAAATATATTTCCTTATCATGAAAAACAAAAAAAATCCATTTTTTAACATAAAATAGTAAAGCTATGACAAAAAAAACGTTAATTCAGGATTGACAAAAGTCTACATACAGTACATACATAACTTATCTTAGAGCGAAAACTTTGTGGTTAACATTAGGTAACCTGATTTTTTAGTATTTAGTTGGTCCACCGTTTGCATCAATAACAGCCTGAAGCCGTCGTGGCATCGAAACTACTAAATTTGTCAATTCTGCTGAAGTAATACTGTTCCAAGCTTCAGTAATGCGTTCTTTGAGTATTGCAGAGCTGGAAATCTGATTTTTTCTAATTTTTCTTTCTAAAATTTCCCAGACATGTTCAATAACATTCAAATCTGGACTTTGAGGTGGTGTGTGTAGTTGCTTTGGAGCGTGATAAAGCAACCAATCCTTGACAATATGGGCCGTGTGCTTTGGATCGTTATCCTGTTGAAAGATCCAGCCTGCACCAAGCTCCAAATTATCCACCGAAGGCTTCAGATTAGCTTCCAATAATGCCTTGTATTTAAACCGATCCATATTACCCTCAATAAAAGCAAGCTTTCCAACTCCAGATGCCGCAACAGCTCCCCAAACCATTACGTTGCCGCCACCATGCTTTACTGTTGGTACTATATTTTTCGGATTTAGTGCAGTGTTTTGTTTTCTCCAAACTTTTGCCCTTCCATCGCTGCCGAATATATTAAACTTCGATTCGTCTGTAAACAAAACTTTTTGCCAAAAATCCATTCCCTTGTCCAAATGTGCTTTGGCGAACTCTAAGCGAAGTTTACGATTCTTTTCAGAAATAAGAGGCTTTTTACGAGGTGTTCTACTGTGGAAGCCGTTATTGTTCAGAGCTCTTCGAATTGTTCTTTGATGGACAGACTTATTTGATGAGCTTGCTATGTTTTCGGCTAATTTTGGAGCAGTAACTTTGGGATTATCGTTCACTTCTTTGAGAATCAAGCTGATGTCTCTTCGAGACAGGTTCTTCGGGCGGCCAACTCGCGGCTTATTTTCGGTGGAGCCATTTTTTTTTCATAGTTTTTTACTATGGTCTGTACTGTTGGACGACTTAAATTTAAAATTATTGAAATTTCGCCATAAGATTTGTTCTCATTTCTGTGCTGTATAACAAGGTTTCTTCCGTCAATAGAAATTTCTTTTCGAGGAGCCATTGTTGATGCTTAAGTGATTAAACCACAACTAAATTAAATACTAGCAAATCAGACTACATAATAAAGGGGAAAAATGTGAAAAAAACGGTACTTTATCCTTATAGCAACACAGACTATCGATCTACCTGCTAAGAAACCGGTCTTGTATGTAGACTTTTGTCAAGGACGTTTTTGGGGTTTTCCACCATAACCTTTTTATATTAAGTTAGGTAATGGATTTTTTTTAGTATATGTCATTAAAAAAGGATTTAAAATAAAACTGTATACCTACATTTTTCAGAAGAGTGATTGTACTTTCTACACAACAAATACAAGCGGTGTATGTAGACTTTTGTCCGCCACTGTACATATGTATATCACTTTTAGTCAAATGCAAAATACTTTTGCGAGTTACAAATTCTGAATTATCTTCATTATTTTCCTGTGTACCTTAATTTTTTTTATGTTAATGAAGTCCCAGCGAAGTTATGAGTTGATATGTTATTGAATTTAATACATAATTTATCAATTAACCTGATCGTTTGTTTTATTTTCTTCATATGCAAAATACTTTTGTGATCCACTGCATGTGTATTTAGCTAGTTCAATCAGCGAGTTGAGCTCCAATCCGTGTATGCATGTACATATGCATGTATGTATATTGCACAGCGCGTCATGTCGCTCGCACACATCTCGTTCGCGCTTGTGAGTTCGTGTTTGATCGGCTTTGAGGTACAGAATTTTCGCGTCGCTATGCGCTGCACTTGGCGATAGCAAAAAAGTTCATTTGTTTTTTTACAAATTCTTCATTTAAAAAAAAGTATTGAAATCGGTGCAGTGATTTGAGGGCGAAACCGTTACAAACATTTCCCATATAATCAATTTTATAAAATAGTATAGATGTACATTTATTTATTGGATGACTAAAGTTGAATAGTACAGACATTAGGAAATATTACAAATATACAGTTATTTACAGTAGTGACACGTGCTTAGGATTAAGTACAAACACATTATGTAGAATGGAACGAATAATGGAGGTATTGGTAGCGTGTTGCGTTCTAACTCTACCACCATAAAATAGATGCAAACTTTGGGGAGATTGTCTAGGGATGCTAACATTTATTGTTGCTAACTTAGGGCAATCAATAAAACTGTTGATGATGTTGTACATGAAGAATAGACACAATACTGATTCATGAGCTTCTATCGACTAAGGCTTCGAGAAGAGTGTGATGGTATAGTATTAGTAAAGCTCGAAGAACGAAGGGCAAATTTGAGAAAACAATTTTCAACACGGTCTACTTTATTTATGGCAATTTGACTATATGGCCTCCAAATAAAAACCGCAGACTCCAGAAGCGACCGAACAAATGAGGTATATGGTATTCTTAGGGTATGTGGATGTGACACTTTTGAGGAGTTTCGTCTAACAAACCCCAACATAGAGTACGCGTTTGACGTAATACATATATAGTTTGTTCATGTGGCAGATAGTTTGTAATAATTCTTTTCATTTAATAATACATGAAGAAGCACAATCTTTATATACGTCACCTGAAAACATTTATTAAAGTTCAGGGAGAGCCGATAATTGAAGTCTCATATCATCAGTAAGCTTTTTAATTACCGAGATTGCTTTTAAATCGTCCGCTTAGAGAAAAAATTCTCCGATAGACCAATAGTTACTAATCATTAATTAAAATTATGAAAATTATGATCATAAGTGGACAATATGCTACCTTGTTGCACTCCCTAAGACGTAACGAACCGGGTGGTAGTCACACCATCCATTGGCAAAACAACGTTTATTACAAAAGATAGCCAAAACTGACCAGCTTTTGAATTAATATTTTATGTGAGGCCCTATCAAATATCTATATATATAAAAGAAAGTGTCCGAAGCGATGTAATCCCATAACTCGAGAGTGGCCAAACCGATTTTGATGATTTGTACTTTGATGGAAAGGTATTTTCTCAGTACGGGGTTTAAAAAAAAAAAAGAAAAAAAAATCGAAAAAAAGGTCAAAAATTCATAATTTCAAAATGTCTTATTTTGACCACCCAGCGTGTTACGACATTTTTTTGTCGTTTTTGTTGAATTCTTTTTTCATTTTGTATTTATTTATTTTGGCAACAACCAAAAAAGAATCAAATCGATCAATGGAGAAGCCAATTTTTTTTAATGGGGTGGCGCTGTCAACGTTGACTAAAAAACTGTTGACGTTGACGTTGTTGTCCATTTTACATGGACTTGACGTTTCGTTTCCCCTCTATTTTATTCATACCTATACTGTGGCATTTGATTCAGTTGCGCAGTTTCTTCATTCCTTGCTGTTTCACCGTCCATATTGCACTTTGCGAATTCGTGTTTTGTTCGGTCGAATAACGTTTGCCGGCCATTGTGCATTACAGATTCGGATTTTTTCATTGCGATTTGGTGAGTTTTTGTGAATTAAAATTGATAACGAGAATATATAGAAGAATAGAAATGCATGCCAAATTTGCTAAAAGATCTAAATAATTCTTTGATATACCTAATTCATTCTATAAATCCACCAAAACACTTCTGAAAATTTTAGGAATTAATTCCTCAATTTTTCAAATGTTTTCTTCAATACTAACAAATCTGTAGGTTGAAAATCAACAAATCATGATACATAGGCGATTTTAGTCAGGGAGCAATCATAAGTTGCGGTAGCTGAGTAGGTAGCACGTGCGAGTATCAATCCCAAGGTCCTGAGTTCAAACTTCTGTGGCTGCTGTTTTTTTTTTTTTAATTCTCCTAAAGCCAAATTTGCTAAAAGCTCTAAATAATTCTTTGATATACCTAATTCATTCTATAAATCCACCAAAACTCTTTTGAAAATTTTAGGAATTAATTCCTCAATTTTTCAAATGTTTTCTTCAACACTGTAGGTTGAAAATCAACAAATCATGATTTGCTAAATCCGATAATTTATTTCTATGACTGAAAATCATACAAAACATTCATTGAAATCGGATACAACATTGGTAATATCAGCAATTGGGTTTTTTTGTGTGTGTGTTGCATTGTTGGTTGGCTATTGGGATTTGTCTGTAAGAAGTGGTACGTTTCTATTGTTTTTTCATTGTTTTCAAATTTTCTATTCGGGATTTCATGGTATTGCAGTTGTTTTTCATAATGCCATCAACGAGAAGATCTAATTTAGGCCGACGTTCAGCTGGTGCACGAGCAGTGTCGACTCATCGTGCGAATATGAGTCAAGAAGATAGAAACATTCGTGCGCAACAAACAGAAGAACAACAGCAGGCTGTAATCGATTCGCGTAGGTTGGCACAACAAAGTCGTCGAGTAAATCAATGTGGAAATTTATCGGTGCAAAGTCGACGAATAAATACTGAAAATAGACAACAAAGAAGAAGTGCTGGCAATGTCAATTTGCTTCGAGTAGCATTCCGATATGATTGTGCATTCGATTATCGATCTCTTCCTGTCGTTCAAATTGGATCAATGGTTGTAGTATGTCCACATTGCAACGCATTGAAATTTCCAGCAGAAACACCTGGATTGTGTTGTCTTAGTGGAAAAGTTAAATTGCCAACATTGCCATCGCCACCGGAACCATTGCGATCGTATCTAGAAGGCGTAACAACAGAATCAAAGCAATTTCTTGCAAATGTTCAAAACTATAATGGGTGCTTTCAAATGACTTCTTTCGCTGCATCAATTATCAATGAAAGCGGATATAATTCGTCGTTCAAGGAATTCCTGCTCGAAAGAGTACTCTTCCGTTTCCTTTGAATGATCGCATTTTATTAATTTTGAATTCGTCTCTTGGTAACCAGATTCAAGGGCAGGTGCATCATCGTGCTGGGTCGTTATTGCCGCTTCCTGATGGCGAATACAATTTCTAGCAAATCTATTTCATTGGGATCGAGCGCGATCAAATAAACCGTCGTAGTGCATTCTACAACAGAACGAAAGAAGACATCATCAGAGAATTGCAACGAATGATTCATGACCATAATGAATTGATTGGTTTATTTAAGAATGCGTTAGACAGAATGCTAACAGATGATCATCAATTCGCGCACGAACGTCAATACAATGCACCGACAATTGATGAGGTTGCCATTATTGTAGTCGGTGAGCAAATGGTGTCACGGGATATTGTACTGACGCGCCGAAACAATGGGCAATTGCAACGTAGTATTAGTGAGACACATCGGTCGTATGATGCACTTCAGTATCAGGTGATGACGGCTACCACTTTAACATCAAAATGTTAAATCCAGTTACTGGTTAGTAGACTTCTTCCTTCAATCATGTCACCAAATCAATCAATTAAATAGAATCTTAATTTTATTTTCAAACTTTGCATTAATTTGTTACTTTGGATTCATTTATTATTAGGTGAAGAAACAACGAAGAAAGTAAGTTGGATGAATTACTATGCATATCGTTTCATGATTCGTCAAAATGAGGATAACTATCTGTTGCAATTTCGGCGATTGCTTCAACAATTCTGCGTGGATATGTATGTCAAAATCGAGACTGAACGGCTCAATTACATTCGTTTTAATCAAGCAAAATTGCGTTCAGAAGAGTACATTCATTTGCGGGATGCAATAAGAACTGAAGGTGATGCGAGGAATCTCGGTCGACTAACAATCTTACCGGCAACGTATGTTGGCAGTCCACGCCACATGCACGAGTATGCTCAAGATGCGATGGCGTTTGTTCGACAGTACGGTCGTCCTGATTTATTTGTCACCTTCACTTGCAACTCAAGATGGATTGATATTCAGCGCAATTTAATTCCCGGCCAAACATCGAGTGATCGACATGATATCACCGCATGTGTGTTCAGACAGAAGCTGAAGGTTCTAATGGATTTCATCATTAAACAACGTGTATTTGGTGATGTTCGATGCTGGATGTATTCTGTTGAATGGCAGAAGAGAGGTCTGCCGCACGCGCATATTTTACTTTGGTTCGTTGAAAAGATTCGACTAGACGAAGTCGATGCTGCCATTTGAGCAGAGATACCAGATCCAGAAATTGATCAAGAATTGTATGATATAGTCTTCAAGAATACGATTCACGGACCGTGTGGCAACAATAACATGGATTCACCGTGCACGGCTAACGGCAAGTGTTCTAAACGCTACCCACGTCCTCTCACTGCGGAAACTATTACCGGCAACGACGGATATCGTTCACCTGATGATAGCGGCAGAACAGCTGCATTTAAAGTGAAACAAAATGATGTTGTGGTCGATAACAGTTGGATTGTTCCATATTCACCACTACTTTGCAAAACATTTGATGCGCATATTAATGTGGAGGACTGTAATTCGATTAAAGCAATCAAATACGTTTGCAAGTATATTACAAAAGGTAGTGATATGGCTGCCTCTGGTGTTCCGGATCCAAATGCTGATGATGAAGTAACGCGGTATCAAATTGGAAGATATGTTAGTTGCAATGAGGCTCTTTGGCGAATTTTTTCATTTCCAATTCATGACCGTCATCCAACTGTAGTTCATTTGGCCGTGCATCTGGAGAATGGTCAACGTGTTTATTTCACTGAACACACTGCCATTCAACGTGCTGAAAGACCACCAGCTACAACATTGACCAGTTTCTTTTCAACATTCGCACGAACATTGCTCTACTCTCAGATACCGCGTTATTACACTTGGAATGCTTCATCGAAAAAGTTTCAACGGCGAAAGCAAGGCGAGCGAGTTCCGGATTATCCAGATGTATTCTCAACAGATGCCATCGGTCGTATTTACACAGTGCATCCATCTAGAAATGCAGAATGTTTCTATTTGCGATTACTGTTGGTGAATGTTCGTGGGCCAACTTCATTCGAGTCACTTCGAACCGTCGATGGAGTACTCTGTCCTACATATCGTAATGCCTGTCAACGTTTGCAATGGCTGGAGAATGATACACATTGGGATATGACTCTTGCTGATGCAGTTATGTGCGCACCTGCAAATCAAATACGTTCATTGTTTGCAATCATAATTTCGACGTGTAATCCATCAAATCCGAAAGATTTGTGGGATAAATATAAGGACAACATGTCAGAGGATTTTTTCCATCGAGTTCGTGCTGCAACAGGAGATTTCAATTTGGGAATGACTGATGAGATTCATAATGAATCGTTGATTGCGATTGAGGATATATGTTTGCTTATTAGCGGCAATTTGTTGTGTACTTTAGGAATACCAGCGCCTAATCGTTCAATCCTCGATGCTTTCAATCAAGAATTAGAACGAGAACGTGAATATTATCGAGACGCATTGAGCCGAATGGTTTGTGATAATGTTCAATTGTTAAATCCTGAGCAGAAAATCGTGTATGAAACATTGGGGGAATATTTTTTATCGATGGTCCCGGTGGTACTGGGTAAACATTTCTCATTTCTTTGCTTTTGACTACTATTCGTTCGAGATCGGAAATTGCAGCTACGTTGTTGGAAGGAGGCCGGACAGCACATTCACCGCTGAAATTGCCGTTAAATCTCCAAGTGGTTGAAGAACCCACATGCAACATTAGCAGAAATTCCGCTATGGGAAAAGTGTTGCAATGTTGTGAAATCATCATTTGGGATGAATGCACAATGGCGCATAAACGTGCATTGGAAGCAGTTAATCGGACCATGAAGGATTTACGCAATGATTCAAGACGTTTTGGAGGCGCTATGGTTCTATTGTCTGGTGATTTCCGTCAAACGTTACCTGTCATTCCAAAATCAACTGCTGCTGATGCAGTTAACGCTTTCTTGAAGTCATCGTCTTTGTGGCGCTTTGTGAAGAAACTTAAATTGAATACGAATATGCGAGTTTCATTACAAAACGATCCCACAGCTGATGTGTTCTCCAAACAACTGATAGCCATCGGTAATGTCCACACTTAAAGCATTGTCTTAAAATTGGGAAAAAGTTTTCTACCTCTAAAATTGTGTGATTGAGTACTATTTCTTTAGGGATACTGTCCCCTTCGAACCCGATCTTCACTGATAACGTCGGAATTCCTCTTTCAGACTCTCTACTTTCTCTTCGCGTAAATCTCTGGGTCGAGGTAACCTTGATTGCAGAGATTATGCCCTCCCTTATTTCCGTCTCCGAATACTCTAGGGGGATATCCCTTATTATTCCATATGTTTCTATGAAGCTTTTAGGTATAAAGGTTTTTATGTTCGTGTGTTTTACTATTTCACTTCTAATGCATTTATTTGCATATGCCGCGTTTTCAAAAATAACTTTATACAACGTAATTCCGACCGTTTTGATTGTGTAAATGCCCTCAATATTTAACGTTTTGATTTTGTTCCATAGGTATAGGCCATTTCGCACCCTTTTGTTTTGTACGCTTTCCGCTAAAGATGTATCAAATAGAACATTTGTCCCCCCTTTATGGATTGCTGGGTAGTACAAAGTTTCTCTTATACCTCTATTTCTCTCCCTATTCCCTTCTAACTCTGATGCTGGGTTATAGTTTTCATTTTCTTTTCTTGCACTTTTCACTTCTATTTGACCCTGACTTGTTTTTCCCGCGTTTTTACATGGGGACGCTGACTGACATTCCTTTTCAACCGTTGTACGAGTATTTTTCTCTTACAAACTATTTTGCCCTACACTCATTTCTTCCTCCATGCTTTAATTTTTTAAAAGCCATGACTTTTCTTTATTGCGCATAGATTTTTTCTGTCTTTTATGTATAAATTATCAAACACAAGTTTTTTGTTTGATATTTACTTTATTTCTCTTGCTTACACAAGAGCAGCCGTTTGGATCGGTCGAGTTATTACAACTGATTTTGCTAATTACACTACTGCGACGACTACGCCTAAATACCTGACGCTTTCTTACAATAAACCCTACCAGTTGCTGCACATGTTTTGCCGTGTGACATGCCAAATGCAATTCGGCAATTTACCGCTTGCACTAGCGCTCTGTTCCGCTGTGGGCTTAGCTGCTGCAGCGATAGCTATTTGTTGTTGTCACGCGCGACCCGGCGAACGCACCGTCAGCAATATCGGTGGGAGTGGAATGTTGGCAATATCGACGGAAGAGGAGTTGTTATTTTAGGTTGTTATATTATTCTCAAACTCAAACCTGCAGACGCACCGTCAGCAATTTCGGTGGTATCACCATGCTATTTTGCCTTCGTTTCATGAAGATTGCGGCAACTACTGCGATGAGAAATAGCAGCAAGATAAGTGTGCCCCCTGATTGTAATGAACGGGTGTTAACGAGATTGTGCAGCTTCGCTATGTGCTTAAGGTTCCTCATATTTACCTTCTGCAAATATGGTAGCGATAGTAAATCAATATGTTCGGTGAAATTTACATGTTGTGCAGGTGCAGCTTCAGGATGCGATCGGACAATTTTACTCCAGTTGATGTAAGTGGTACTGTTTATTGTAATTTCTCCCTCAAATGTTACAAGGAAGGTTCCTTTTGTCAGCTTTGTCAAGTTTGCGGTTTGTATTGATGCTGGTTGGTCGTTGATCACAACTATGCCGTTGTCAACTTCCTCAATGGCGACAACATTATCTGCGGATTTTGACTTGCATTTCGCAGAGTGTTGGTTAAGCAGTTGTGTCGCACAGGGGCATCCGTTTAGGGGCTGACAAAAGTTTGCGGTTACGGCTTCCTTGCAATTGTAGAGTGGAATGTATTTCCCGCTACATTCAGCTATCGTATCCGTTTCTAGGGAAATAATTTTTCCTTCATGGATCACGGGCAGAAACTTTACACTATTACAAAATCTATCTATTTTCGGGTATTTTATGACAAAGTAAATGCAATTTATATCTTGAAATATCTTAATTTTAGAAATTGACAATAAATCACTTATGCTAATGTTCGCAGAGTGTTCAGCAGCTAACAAACCATTGATTTCCATACCATTTAGTAGTATTGGGTTGATAATGTTTAACCTGCCTAGCGTGACTGACGTTATAATGGTTTCCAATTCCATTATAACCGCTCTGTTTCTGGTGGAGGCTAGAGAAAAGAGATATCCCGTATCTATTTGTGTGTTTTTAGCGTTTTGTAATAATTTGTTTACTGTCACTGTCAACTCGTCGATTTTCTTTTGCATAGCTGAATTCACCGTTATTTGTTGTTCATTTGCGTCTAATAGGGCATTGGTTCTGGTCTCGAGCATTTGAAAGTCGTCAGAGTCTGGAGTCCCTGTTATGTACTTCAAGGCAGTCCCCAGAATATTAATACCTCTGGCGTACCGATGGTGTATTTTTATCGCGTCCAATAGATGTAATATTTCATTAGCGTCATTTTCTAGTAGTCTTTTAACGTGCGACTGTGGGAATAGGTTCAGTAGTTTATCTGTCTCCTCAGCTATTGCCTCAAATGCTGACAAATTAGTTTTGTGTAGTAGAAAGCCATGCTGCTCATAAACAGCTACCGTTCCGGATGTAATTGGGATGTAGTAAGAGCTGGTGTAATTTAGTATTCCTGCATTAGCCCGAAAGCTTAACGAAAGCAAAATGATCCTAGGGACGACAAAGGAAAGAGCGGTCAGTGTCTTAAATTGTTTTTGTGCACTTTGCGATCGTCAATTATAACAAAGGTATCAAGGTCCTTTTGGATTACTTTTTCGGTATAAAGTTTTGAAAGCTTGTTCCCTATTCTTTTATTAGTCTTCACGAAAACTTTATCCCCTGGGTTATACCGTCTTGTTTGTCTCTTTGTATTATGTCTTTCTAAGTCTTTTTGCTGAATACGTGTAAGTCTAGTTCTTATTTCCTTTATTAATTCGTCCGGTGTTGCATGTATTACGTCTATTGGTTTTTTATTTGTTATTGAATGAATTGTGCGGTTGTATTTAGCTGTGGCCAGAAGCATTAATTCAATTGTGTCAGAGACACCAGTCTCAAGCTTCTGACAGCGGGCAATTTCCGTAAGGGTACTGTGGAACCTTTCCACCTGTCCGTTAGTCGTACTGTGAGCGGGTGGAGTGGTGTAGATTTCGACGCCAAAGTGATTTCTGAGTATTGACTTAATGGTTTCCGAATTCAACGATCTCTCATTGTCACAGACCAACACTTTAGTATTTCTGTAAAAATTGAGAAGTTCGTATATGGGCTCTTTAACATCAACTATGGCTCTAGATTTGATTGGAAATATTATAGCAAACTTTGAGAACTTGTCTATTGACGTCAAAAAATGTGTCTTATCCGTTGAATAAATGTCAACGTGAAGGATTTCTCCCGGATACTTGGGTATAGGAGTCGATCCTATTTCTGGGTTTGGAGGATGTCGTTGGTACTTGGCCTCGTGGCATATCTTGCAATTAGAAATAATTTCCCTCAGAAGCTTTCGTATATCAGGGAAATAATAACTTTCAAGGACTTGTTCCTGGTTCCCACGGAGTGACCGATGAGCTCGGTTATGCTCAGTTTGAAGAAGCTCGCGCTGATCATCTCTGTTGAAAACGTCTATTGCTTGTTTGGTGGTGTGACGGAACTTGACGGCCGGATATGCCGTGACCAGTCCATCTTGAATCTTTGCCAGGATGGGGAGTTCACACTGCAAGCCGTTCACAACATTTGGGTTAACACATTGTTTTATATTTTTCATTAGTTCTCCTATATTACTGAATGAAATTCGGTGCCTCATTCGGGATTTAAATATAATTTTTGAGCTAAGTGTAGACGAATTTCCTTCTTCAAGGACTATCTGATTTCGGAAGCAATTTATGGGATTTTTCACGGTGGGAATTGTTTGAGACAGCGACTCTTCACTATTCACAGCCATGCTTACCGAGTCTATATCGTGGTCCAATGCATTTATATGCTGCCGAGAGAGGGCGTCTGCGACGAAATTTTCTTTACCAGGCTTGTAATGAAATTGCGGTGAAAATTCCTCAACAAAGGCACGCCATCTTTTCATTTTCGCATTCGGGTTCTTGTCGGATAAAGCGAATGTGAGAGGTTGATGGTCGGTGTAAATATTTAAATTCTTTACGCCATACAAATAGTTACGAAGCTTTTGCAAAGCCCATACTATTGCCAGCAGCTCTCTCTCGTTGGTCGCGTAGTTTTCCTCGGTTGAAGAGAGGGTCCTAGATATCATTGTGATAGGTCTCCCATTTTGTGACAGAACGGCGCCTATGGCATAAGAAGAGGCATCTGTAGTCAAGTCAAAAGTTTGCTTGTAATCGGGATAAAGAAGCAGTACGTCTTCCGATGCAAGGATCTTTTTTATCTTATTAAATGCAAAAAGCGCTTCTTCGTCAAGAGTTATCTGTATTTTCCTCGACTGGTTAGCGCCTATATTTCCGTTTTCCCCCCTTAAGTACTTCGTTAGTGGCTTTGTAATCGAAGCATAGTCCTTTATAAACCGTCGATAGTATCCGGCTAATCCTAAGAATGAGCGTAAAGCTCTTAATGATTTTGGAATCGAAAATTCTAAAATGTCTTTTACTTTGTCAGAACATGTCTTGATTCCCTCCTTGGATACCGTGAAGCCCAGAAATTCAACGCTTTCCTGAAAGAACCTTGATTTCTCAGCGGAAACGCGCATATTAGCATCGAAAAGTTCTGTCAGGATTCGATCAATGTCCTTACTATGTTGCTCGGCGGTTCTAGAGAAAATGATAACATCGTCTATGTAAACATGGCATGTTTTCCCAATTTCATTTCTAAGGACATCGTCAATGGCTCTCTGGAAAATGCTAGGAGCATTTTTCGGACCAAAGGGAAGCCTACAAAACTCGTACTTTCCGTTGTTGACCGAGAAAGCCCTTTTCTCCCTATCCTTTTCTGCAAGTTTGATTTGGTGAATTCCTGATTTGAGGTCTATTGTCGAAAAAAATCTTGCGCTTCCCATGTTCGCCAAAATTACGGAAGTGTCCGGAATTGGATATTTATCGCTTATTGTCTTAGTATTTAGCTTTCTAAAGTCAATGACGAGACGAGATTTCTTGTTGCCTTTTTCGTCCAACCCTTTCTTATCCACAACCCAAATTGGATTGTTATAAGGGGAACGAGATGGTCTTATGATTCCATCATGCAAAAGTTCTGATATTTCCTTATTGACAAATTCCGCTGCAGCAATGGGGTACGGGTAGCTTTTTGAGTATACGGGTAAATCGTCCACGGTCCTTATCGTACCTACAATGCTGGTATTGTAGGGTAGCGCTTCATTGGGATCAGCGAAAACTTTAACATGACGCACTTCGACATAGGGCAAGAGGGACTTAGTCCTAAAAAATTAACGTCATCTTTCGGTCCGTCCTCGTCGTATTCAGTACTCTTAAGTTCTATGGCTTGGTAATAATCGTCATACCCGGTATCACTCCAATATTCACCTTCTGGCTCATACTGGTCCTGGGTGAGGTGATTGATACGCTGTACCTTTTGAATTGGCTGCTGATCACTACCATGGTGCCTTTTTTCGGCTCTTTCTTTATTCAGGCCTGTTGACACAGGTTGCTGGCGATTGAATATCCCACCCGTGTGTCCGTTATCAGGACGGATTACTTTAGGGTAGGCTCCTTGATTGCGGTACCTGTCATCATTTCTATAGAGTTGTTGGGGTCTGTTCTGTCTGAATCGGGAGTATGACGGATCTATGTCCATCGGCACTGGAGTTTGATGGGTTCGAGTTTGTCCTCGTTGGTCCTGAGGTACTCTGCGGTATTGGGGTGAATAATAATAAGGATCTGAGTTATGGAGTGCCTGCCTGTTAAAGGAACTTGCAAACGTTGACCTGGCTTGGTTCGCTTCCAGCTCCTGGGCTAGGGCAAGTGCTGAAGGAAGATCAGCGGGTCTGGAGGAGAAGAGGACATCACACAACGGGCGATTGAGTCCCGAAATGAACACGCGAAGGGCATCATCCCGATATTTCTTATTAAGCGATTCTATCAAAGTGGTGTTCTCACCGTGGGTCATGATGGTCTTGTTGATTATCAGAGTCAACTTTCGCTCCACTGCATCATAGAACTCCACTACTGATGATTTTCCCTGTCTAAGAGTAGATAACTCTTGCTCAATTAAGTAAATCGGCCTCTTGTCCGCATAGGCAAAATCTAGCCGAGAAATGATAGCGTAGAAATTTAAGATTGTGTTAAAGGAGGATAAAACACTGTCAGCTGCTCCTACTACCTTATTTCGTATTATGCCCACCGCTTGGTAGTGCCTTGAGCTACCTTGGTACGCCTCAAACACCCTATAAGCTGTATGAGCTGCTTGTCTCCAAGAGACATAACGGGTCGGGTCGCCTTTGAATTCTGGCAAGGTTTTTACAAGGTCCAAGGATTCGTCACATATTATGTTGGGTTGAATAGTCACTGGTTCGTATTGGGTAACTCTAACTGGTGTTTCGATTCTAGCTAATCTACTTGTCAGTTCGTCAACTCGGGACTGAAATTCCCGCCGGGAATGCTCGGTTGCGGAACGTATGGCAGAATTAAGGAGAGTTTCTAAGGTTTGTGCGTCCATATTCATTGGCTTAAGTCAGTTAAGATTTTAGTAGATACAGGGATTTCCCTTTCCAACCGTTACCAAATTCACAAAAATTAATTTATTTTTTATTTATTTGAAATAAATATTTATTTATTTTTTAAATAAATGTTAGCTGCTAAAAATCACCCTACTCACATGAATAATTCCATATTATAATACGTAAGATGACTGATGATGAGATGATGATGAATGCAGCAGGATGATTCCTCAGCAACAGCGGGATCGGATATTATTTAGGGGATGACTCAGCAGCAGGACAATCGGATTATGATGATTTAGATTATTTCGATTTATTCTGCGGTTTTATCGCTTACAGTTTTGGCTTAGCGCCTTTTTCCACTATTTTTGTGGTGTTTAAATTTCACTTATAGTTCTGGCTTAGCGCCTTTTTCCACTATTATTGTGGTGTTTAAATTTCACTTATAGTTCTGGCTTAGCGCCTTTTTCCACTATTATTGTGGTGTTTAAATTTCACTTATAGTTCTGGCTTAGCGCCTTTTTCCATTATTATTGTGGTGTTTAAATTTCACTTATTAGTGTTTTTAAATAATTTTATAAAATTTTTCATGTTCCAAATATGATTTTAATTAAATGTTTAACCGCGATTGTCGGGTGGATTCGAACCACGGCCACGCACAAGGTTTGTCCTTTTATATAAGGATTTTATTGTTAATTGCACTGTGGCCCCACGTTGGGCGCCAATTATCAAACACAAATTTTTTGTTTGATATTTACTTTATTTCTCTTGCTTACACAAGAGCAGCCGTTTGGATCGGTCGAGTTATTACAACTGATTTTGCTAATTACACTACTGCGACGACTACGCCTAAATACCTGACGCTTTCTTACAATAAACCCTACCAGTTGCTGCACATGTTTTGCCGTGTGACATGCCAAATGCAATTCGGCAATTTACCGCTTGCACTAGCGCTCTGTTCCGCTGTGGGCTTAGCTGCTGCAGCGATAGCTATTTGTTGTTGTCACGCGCGACCCGGCGAACGCACCGTCAGCAATATCGGTGGGAGTGGAATGTTGGCAATATCGACGGAAGAGGAGTTGTTATTTTAGGTTGTTATATTATTCTCAAACTCAAACCTGCAGACGCACCGTCAGCAATTTCGGTGGGAGTGGAATGTTGACCGGATACGCGTTTGCTGGTGTTAACTTATATAGTTAGACTCAAGAGCTTTATTTGGTTCATCTTCAACCAAATCCTCCACCGAGCCACTCGACTCAATGGCTTCACCTGTCGTAGCTACACCACGTTTCACCTTGCTTGTAATATTCACTCTTAATCACGAAAAATTTAATATATATGTATAAAAAGTATGCTGCAGCTTACCTTGGGCTTTTGAGGCCACACAAAAACCACAGCACACATTACTTATACTTAAACTCACTGCAGCAC
>OX639993.1:96006563-96014063 GCA_951828415.1 Anomoia purmunda | reverse complement strand
ATTTGGTTCGCAAATTATAACCAACTGTCCTGGCTGTAGTGGTTTAACTGGTTCTCTCCATTTTGAGCGACAAATTAGTGATGGTAAATATTCCTTAGTCCACCTTTTCCAAAGACGATCTTTCAGGGCTTGTGAAATTCTCCATTGTTTCCGCATACATAACTTTTCTTCGTCGAGACTTGGAGTTTGCGTTGAATTCAAGCAGCCTAGTAAAAAGTGGTTTGGGGTTAGCGGCTCTTCGTCGTGAGGTAACACTGGAAGGTCAGTAAGCGGACGGCTGTTTATAATGTTTTCGGCTTCGATTAGAGTGCTTCTGAATGTCTCCAAACGTGGGGCTTCTTCCTTCAGTACTCGCTCCAAAAGTCTTTTCACACATTGAACCAATCTTTCCCAACATCCACCAGCTGCCGGGTTAGCAGGACAATTAAAGACCCATTCTATGCTTCGCTCAGCGCAGTCTTGTTCAATGCGCTTAAAATCGAATAATCTGTCTTTCACACCCAACAGTTTTTGAGCACCAATGAAATTAGTTCCGTTGTCACTCCGGATTCGTACGGGTTTGCCTCTACGGTTGATAAAATTTCTTAGGCAGATTATAAATGCATCAGTCGATAAGTCCTCAGCTACCTCCAGGTGTATGCTCTGACGGTTAAACATGTAAATAACGCAACCCAGCGTTTTTCTCGACGACGACCAATAGTAATGAAAAACGGACCACAGTAATCGACTCCTGTATAGGTGAACGGACGAACGTAGGGCGTGAGGCGATCGACCGGTAGCTGACCCATCATCGGCGTATTTGGTTTGGCTTTGTTAGTGATGCATACTGGACAACATTTTTTTACTGACGTAAGCACTGTACGGATGTATTTCGTTTATTGTGAGGCAGTCATTCTGATGATGAAGCTTTTTATGCCAATAAAAGACTAAGCGACGGGTTACATGATGACGCTGTGGCATGATGATCGGACGACGTGCCGATAGAGGAAGGCAATATGCTGCATCGATGCGGCCATTAACTTTCATCACACCATCTGTGTCTAAAAATGGCGTAAGTTGGTATAACGAACTTGACTTCGGCACCCTTTGTTTTAAGCGTAGCTCTTCTAATTCATAGGGGAATGCCTCTTCCTGAACGCGACGACATACGAAGACTTCTGAATCGGTAATCTCAGCTGCGTTTAGCTCTCCTGAACGGCGAATATAGCTTCTGGTGTTGAAGATGAATCGCATCACCCAGCTCATTACCCTAAGTAGCTTCAAAAAAGAAGAAAACTTTGAAAAATTTATGATATACTCATCTGCTGTTAAAGTGAAAAGTAAGCGTTTCTTTTCTTCGGCAGCACATTCTGTCGACGTGAGGGGTGCTACTTCCTTTGGCCACTCGGAATCTGGAAGTTGCAGGAAATTGGGGCCTTTGAACCAAATGCTTTGTGAATCGGGTTCTGCCATGGGCTTTGATCGTGTGGCATCGTCGGCAATATTCAACGACGTGGGCAACCACCTCCACTCTGACGGCTTTGTGGTATAAATGATTTCGGCGATTCTACCAGCAAAGAATTGCTTGTATTCTCTGGTAGTCGAACGGATCCAAAGCAGTACTGTCTTCGAATCACTCCACAATACGATGCGATGTATGTTGATGTCGTGGTTTTCCACAACTGAATTTTGTAGACGGCTTCCAAGAACAGCAGCTTGCAGTTCTAAGCGGGGAATTGTCATGCCCTTAAGCGGAGCACAACGAGATTTAGCGGCGACGAATGCTATATCAACGGCCTCTCCTTTGCTTATGCGCAGATAAGCGACGGCTGCATATGCACTGGAACTGGCATCTACAAACACATGTAACTGCACCTCATCTGCAACTGGCAGCGTTATAGAGTAGCATCGAGGAATAGACAGACTAGTTATATTTTGGAAACTCGTCCACCATGACGTCCACTGTGCCACGAGTTGCTCCGGGATTGGCTCATCCCAATCGGTTTGACGTTTCCACAAAGATTGCAGAAGAATTTTCATACATATAGTGACATTAGCTAGAAACCCGAAAGGATCGTATATAGCCATCACGATTCCCAACAGTTCGCGTTTTGTTGGCGGCCGTACGCAATTCAGGACATTAGGTGATATCTGATGGAATCTTAGGTGAAACTCAAAGCAGTCAGTGAGGGTATTCCAACCCATACCCAACACCTTGTTAATGGTAGACTTTCGCTCTATGTCCACGACGCTGTCTGCGAGATCGTTGTCACCATTCAACCTGGCTTGAAGGCCTTTTTCATTTGATACAAAGCTTCGTAACTTGAACCCAGCGGCGGAATTTATGGCAATGGCTTCTTTAACGACTTCCTCGGCTTCTTTGGCGTTCGTAAAACTGACTACTAAATCATCAACATACATATTTCTTATGACGGCTGACGATCCGCGTGGCATGTGTGCTTCAAACTTTAAAGCATTAATATTCTTTACATACTCTGCGCAGCACGGCGAGCATATGGCCCCGAAAATCATTGAGGACATAACGTAAGTCTGTATCGGCTTGGATGGGTCCCCATCACGCCATAAGAACCGTTGCGAGTTCTGGTCACTAGACTTGATGACAACCTGGGAAAACATCTCTTGAACATCTGCAGCAACGGCAACAACTCCTTGGCGAAATTTTAAAATGATTGTCAGCAAAGGTTGCGCATGCTCAGGGCCTTTAAGCAAAGCCGAGTTAAGCGAAACATTCGAGGTGGCAGCGGCAGCATCAAATACAACACGTAGCTTGTCCGGCTTATGGGGGTTGACGACCCCAAAGTGAGGTAGGTACCAGGTCGTGGAAGTCATTTGAGAGACCTCTTCTGGTTTCAGCAATCTGGCGTACCCTTTATCGACATACTTTTTCATTTCACTTTTGTAACTATCGGCGTAATTAACATCCTTCATCATCCGACTTTCAAGCTTCTGCAGGCGATGGAGCGCCATTTCGTAGCTAGGAGGGAGCACGGTGTCATCTTTCCTCCATAATAGACCAACTTCGTATTTGTGCCCAAGAAACTTTGTTGATTTTCCCAAAATCTCTCTTGCACGACGGGTTTCGTCTGATTCTAAAATCACATCGGTACTACGGACGCCAAAACTCTCTACTGAAAAGTATTCAGTTACCAACCTATGTAAAGCTTGAAGCGACTGCGATTGTGATTCGCGAATATGTAGAACGCGCGGCTGGCGAACCGTGTTATGACAGAGTGGGCCGTAGGCTACCCACCCTAGACGAGTTTCAATGGCTATTGGCTGTTCAGGTCCTGCATCAACTACCTTTTGAGCAACACCCAGATAACTGTTGTCTATACCTAGCAAAATGACTGGCTTGGCGTTCATATAATTCGCCATCGGCAATGGTAGCAAATGACCAAAATTATTTTTATCAAACGATTGTTGCGGCAGGTTTAATGATTTGACGGTATAGATGTTTTTAATATTGAATTCGGCAGAGTTACCTTTAATATTGACAGATACCTTACGCGCCCTTTCGTTAATTTGACTCTCACCGTACCATTGTAATGTTAATGGTACATTCGGACCCCGTAGACCTAACTTGACGGCTATATTTTCCTCAAGAAGTGTTATGGACGACCCTTCGTCGAACATGGCGTAGGCAGATGTACTTCCATTAGGTCCTGACAACGTAATTGGCAGAATTTTAAAAAGATTAGTCTGATTTTCAAACAAACAATTCAGTACGCGTTCAACATTCTCCGTACTTGGCTGGCTTGTACCCTGATGCAGCGATTTGTGGTGCATACGCTTGCATCCGTTGACAGAACATACCTTACTTTGACGGCAATTCGAAAGGCTATGCCCTTTACACAAACACCCAAAACATAAGTGATTGCTTTTTACGAAACTCCATCTTGACTGTATATCGCGCGAAGAAAACTTAGGACATTCAACGAGCTTGTGTGTCTGTCCACACTCCAAGCAATTTATCTTTTGTTCGGCCTGTATGTCGTTACTGTACAGAACGCGACGAGTTGCACCCCCGCTTTGACGAGTAGAATTGCGTGGCGGCACAGCCGACGTCGACTGCGTGACGCTTGATTGAATTTGACGCAACGTCAGGTCAGAAACCCCCGGCAATAACGACACAAATCTGGCTATATCGCTCAACCATTCACTAAAATCCTCAACAGTTGGGAACGGCATTATATTAACGGCCCTCTGACTCCATTCGTACTGTTTGGATGGAGGAAGCTTTCCCACCAAACTCTCCAATAGCGTAGGGTTCATTAAGTGATGTCCGCACCTAGCAGACTTGAAGAAAGCGACGATGTTTCTTACTCTGTTGGAAAAGTCAAGTATCTGATCCAGCTGGCTCTCATTGATGGACGGAAAACGTTGTACCTTTTGCAACCGTGACTTTATGAGCAGCTCCGGACGCCCAAAGTTAAACTCTAATTCTTTAATAACCTTCGGTACGTCTTCGGGGTAAATCAGTAATGAGGTAACAGCACGCTTGGCAGCACCTTGCAAGGCTTTATGAAGGCGCATTAGATTTTGTCTATGGCTGTATTGAAATTCATTCGTTGTATCGTTGTAATTGGCCAAAAACAATGGCCAATCCTCCGGATTCCCATCGAAGGACGGCAATGGAAACAATTTTGCGGCGGAATTGTCCATAAAAGTCAAGGCGGCTGTGTTACTAGTCGGCGTTTGGATTATACGTGGCGGCATTTGTGTAAATTGTGGCTGAGATTCAGTTGACGCAGGCGCTTGCCTCGACGTTCGCATAGGCGGCGCGGCATTGTCAGATGCGGCAGCGTTGGCAAAGCTGTCTCCGACTTGTGGCCTACTACGTAAAGCGTCGTTTCTCAATCCATCAACACATTCTCGAAGTGAGGTTATGCTGGACACCAGCAAGGCAATCTGGTCACATGGAATAACAGCTTGTTGTACGTATGATGACTCCTCCGGTTGTTCCCTGTCATTCACTGTTGAGCTATACTCTGAATTGCAAATAGACTCCGAACTACTTGCAATGTTTTCTGCTTGAGCTCCCGATTTAGAACTGAACTCCAAACTGCGTTCAAGTTTCTTCGCTTTTGCTCTAGTCAGCATTTATCGCAGGAAAACTTACGCAGGAAAACAAATTTGAAACTTAATGTGGCTGTTCAAATTTGGTATTTTCTCTTGCGCTGCTTTACTACGAATACCAAAGAAACTTCCAGAAAAATAGTTGCATATAAAAGTTCGAAAAAGAAAGATTTTACGATATAAGGCAGACTTCAAACAATTACATACAGCAATATTTGAAATACATATGGCATTATTCACAAATACATAGATCGATGCTCGAAAATGAGAGGATTGAGAGCATTCGAAATTAGATACATAAATGAGAACATATGTTTGATTTATTCGCTAGTAGAGTTGCATTTTGTTGCTTTTGAGGGAATTCACGAACTGAATATAGAGGATATTCACATATCTCGCCAACAATAATGATAATGATAATGATAATGATAATGATAATGATAATGATAATGATAATGATAATGATAATGATAATGATAATGATAATGATAAGGATAATGATAATGATAATGATAATGATAATGATAATGATAATGATAATGATAATGATAATGATAATGATAATGATAATGATAATGATAATGATAATGATAATGATAATGATAATGATAATGATAATGATAATGATAATGATAATGATAATGATAATGATAATGATAATGATAATGATAATGATAATGATAATGATAATGATAGTGATAATGATAGTGATAATGATAATGATAATGATAATGATAATGAAAATGATAATGATAATGATAATGATAATGATAATGATAATGATAATGATAATGATAGTGATAATGATAATGATATTGATAATGATAATGATAGTGATAATGATAATGATAATGATAGTGATATTGATAATGATATTGATAAGGAATGATAATGATATTGATAATGATAATGGTAATGATAATGATAATGATAATGATAATGATAATGATAATGATAATGATAATGATAATGATAATGATAATGATAATGATAATGATAATGATAATGATAGTGATAGTGATAATGATAATGATAATGATAATGATAATGATAATGACAATGATAATGATAATGATAATGATAATGATAATGATAACGATAATGATAATGATAATGATAATGATAATGATAATGATAATGATAATGATAATGATAATGATAATGATAATGATAATGATAATGATAATGATAATGATAATGATAATGACAATGATAATGATAATGACAATGATAATGATAATGATAATGATAATGATAAAGATAATGATAATGATAATGATAATGATAATGATAATGATAATGATAATGATAATGATAATGATAATGATAATGATAATGATAATGATAATGATAATGATAATGATAATGATAATGATAATGATAATGATAATGATAATGATAATGATAATGATAATGATAATGATAATGATAATGATAATTAGTGATAGTGATAATGATATTGATAATGATAATGATAATGATAATGATAATGATAATGATAATGATAATGATAATGATAATGATAATGATAATGATAATGATAATGATAATGATAATGATAATGATAATGATAATGATAATGATAATGATAATGATAATGATAATGATAATGATAATGATAATGATAATGATAATGATAATGATAATGATAATGATAATGATAATGATAATGATAATGATATTGATAATGATAATGATAATGATAATGATAATGGATGATAATGATATTGATAATGATAATGCTAATGACAATGATAATGGTAATGATAATGATAATGATAATGATAATGATAATGATAATGATAATGATAATGATAATGATAATGATAATGATAATGATAATGATAATGATAATGATAATGATAATGATAATGATAATGATAATGATAATGATAATGATAATGATAATGATAATGATAATGATAATGATAATGATAATGATAATGATAATGATAATGATAATGACAGTGATAGTGATAGTGATAATGCTAATGATAATGATAATGATAAGGATAATGATAATGATAATGACAATGATAATGATAATGATAATGATAATGATAATGATAATGATAATGATAATGATAATGATAATGATAATGATAATGATAATGATAATGATAATGATAATGATAATGATAATGATAATGATAATGATAATGATAATGATAATGATAATGATAATGATAATGATAATGATAATGATAATGATAATGATAATGATAATGACAATGATAATGATAATGATAATGATAATGATAGTGATAATGATAATGATAATGACAATGATAATGATAATGACAATGATAATGATAATGATAATGATAATGATAATGATAATGATAATGACAATGGTAATGATAATGATAATGATTATGATGATGATAATGATAATGATAATGATAATGATAATGATAATGATAA